>JBAKGM010000001.1:25518846-25544770 GCA_037177215.1 Asparagus racemosus
GCCACAAAATGCATGAAGCGGGTCGACGAATATATGAACTAAGTCAACGAGGCGTACAAGTCAACAGAGTGACATACCGTGGAATAAATACGACGATGAAGCTCTAAGTCAGTGAGAATCAGTGAGGCGAGTCGATCAGACTCGAATGTCGATGCAGCGCAGTTAACAAAATTCAAGCAACGACGCTGTGCCGATCCAATTCTGGAATCGACGAAATAATCAAACGAGACCGAAAATATCAGAAGACGGGTCAGAACAGATGACGAGTTGACAAAACGTCAGAAAAAACAGCGAAAAAAGCGACGGATCGTGCCAAGACTTTGGCCGTGGCCGAACTGCTTTGGCCAAGGCCGAAGTGCTCGGCCTCTTGGCCGAGCAATCCACCCCCCCTCTTGAAACCTATAAATAGGGAGGGGGTGCACAGTTCTGAGGGTTGGCAATTTTTGCAGAAGTTAGAATCTCGGTGCGGGAGCTCTGCAAGTTCAAGAAGTTGCTGCCGGCGAAGATCGTGCTGCTGCGTACGTCAGATCCTTGTCGCTCGAGTTCATACCCGCCAGATCCAGGTCTGGTTTGTGATCTGTCTTGCCTTCAAGTCTAAGTTGCGTCTTAGGCTCAGGGCACCCTCAAGTCTAAGCTGCGTCTTAGGCTCAGGGAAAGCGTGTGATTTCTCATAGTAGATCTCACCCGCTCCGCTGTCATCCCCTTCGTGGGCTGATCCCCATCAAGCGTTTGTTTCCTTCGTGAAATAAACCCCTTAGATCCACAAACCTAGCATCTGGATCGTTGATCAGGATTACGCGGTGGTCCACTGACGGAATAGAGTCCCCGGCACAGGCAAAGATACCCACGCAAGCGAGGATCCGATAAACGGACCCCGCGTTTGTTCGAAATTAAAAATTGAAGTTGTATTTTTAATTTGATTTTTTTGTTGTAAAAGCCTTATAAAAAGGTGAATTATTGCTTGAATATCGTTGTAAAAAATAAATTTGTAACGAGTTCAATTGCAGATTCAATGAAAACATCAACAACTCTTTTCTGTGAGAACAAGCTAGCGACCACAGTGGGAGCCACCGGCCTCAGATTCGAGGTCGTCGTGCCGCAGCCGCAGATCCTGATCCCGATCGAAGAGGAGGTCGAATTCAAGTTTGACCAACAGAAGTACGAGGAGTACCTCTCCTCCTCCTCCTCCAGATCCAACTCTCCCCGCCGCTGCAACAAAGTCTTTGCTATTAGGAGGTGGGTAGTGGAAAGTCATCTTTCTGGCATGCGATGTTCAGATCTCTGAAATTGATGCTGATTCTAATTGTCCCATTCTTTTTTAGAATAGGGACAATATTTGGCACCCAATCTAGATGTTGTTCTTCTCTGATGAAACCCGATTCTATGAGTTTCTTTACTTTAGCTACGATTGCTTCCATAATTTGTGGGCAAAACCATCGCTGCTGTTGCTTCACGAGTTTGGCATCTAGCTTAATATTAAGGCGGTGCACTACCACTTTTGGATAAGCACCAGCATATCTTCGTAGTTCCAGGCAAAGACGTTAATATATTCTTTGGCGAGAGAAATTAATTCATCTTTCTCTTCTAGCGAAAAGCTACTGTTGATAAATATGAGTTTTAGATTTGCTTTGCCTCCCATATTTATTTGAATCACTTCATCTTCGGTAGGCGGTTCCCTTTGTTCGAACCTATTACCGGATTGAACGTTCAAGTGGAAAGTCCAAGGGTCTTCCCAAGTCGGTGAGTGGTCATCTTCTCTAGGCTTTTCCGGGCATATTGTGGTCATATTAGACATTAATCCTTTAAATGCTTCCCCAAGGCTAACGTCTGAGTCCCACGCTGAGGAATCTAATGAGTTGTCCTGGTCATCAATCTGCCAACAATATTCATCAAAAGATGAAGAAGTATAACCCAGACCCCTCTTGTGCTCATAATAACGGCTAGGTTTTCCTTTTGGCACATAAGAAGGTTGAAGCGGAGTTCGAATGCCCTGCTCAGAACCGAGACCTACCCCACACACGAAATCATATCACCATCTCTCCATGTAACGGCGTGCTTGTGAACTATATTTGGAGAAACATTTGCAGGATTCTTCTTCACTATCATCAGTTTCCCAGAAGAGGTTTTATAATGGAGATATTTTCCCTTTCCCAAAGATTATTTCCTTTGCATCTTTCGAAGGAACGATGAAAGTTGATCCCGTCGAGCTTTGGAGGCATTTCTTCTGGTTAGACGATGAAAGCGGCACGTGCGCATCATAGTCTTTATATAGTACCTGCATTACATTATCAACACTAGGTACATACTCTAAATCGTCATTTATTATATGTTCCTCGGTAAGTTGCCAATTACAACCTCCTCCTGATGATTCAGTTCTGTCAAGATCGATTACAAAAGGCTCAATGTCATTAAGTACAAAGCTTCCATCGTAATCGAGCCTAGCTTTGGTATCAGCTTCATTTCCACTGTCTGTATCTTGGGCCGATGGTTCAGTGTCAGATTCAGCGCCATGTAGAAGGGAGTCAATAAAATAATTTTCTAACCCCTTGAACGGATGCTTATCCACGACCACCGTCTTGACTACATTGTCCGCGTCAACATACTTTAAGCACTGATGTAATGTAGACAGTACTATGACATTACTATGGATCCAAGGTCGACCTAATAGTAGATTATAAGAAGTCTCTGCATCGATGACATAGCATGTGACTTCGGAGTTGAGGTTCCCAAGCTGGCATTTTAGATGGATTTTACCCAAAGTTCTAGAACCACTGGTATTGAATCCGTAGATGACAGTGCCTGTAGAAGCAAACTTGCTAGCCAGAATTCTGAGATGATACATCAATCAGAGTGGCATGATGCTGACTGTCGATCCCGGGTCGACCTGAATTCAGTTGACAGATATCGAGCTGATATACCCAGTAAAATACAAAGGCCTGCCGTGCTTTAAATTTCTCACTTGCATCTCGGGTGAATGTGATGCAAGAGAAATGCTTGGCCGCCAAGTTGTAGTGTTCAGGCTTCTCAGGAACCTACTCGACTTGCGTGATAAAGGCTTCTGAAACAGCTAAAGCTTCCTGCAAAGCCTCTCTGGTCTCTTTAGAGAGACGTAGCAACTCGTAAAGAGTTTTTCTTGCCGGGATATTAGCTAACTAAGCCATGACATCAAAGCGATACTGAGCATTTGAACTTCCCAGTTTGTCTCTTCCAATCAAACAATTGAATCGAGACTGCTTCGGGGCTTGAACCTGTTGGGGTTGCTTCCCTTTTAGTTTAGCCATTTCCTCTTTGGTGATCGCCTACTGCTATGATTTTTTAGCTGGTGTAGGAGGAGTTAATGGTACTCCTAGTTCCGTCAGCGTCTTAGCATTTGGATTGGACGCTTCGGGGTACTCATATTTGTACTTGTGTCCGCTCCTGGTGGCATAAATTGGTTCTCCTTCTGTTGCAAGAACTTCATGCTCATCTTCGAAAGATGAAAGGGCTGGAATTTTCTTATCGCCTTCCTCTAGAGCTGCTGAGATGTGACCACAAGACCTGCATTTATGCCTGGACTTCTGTGCTGAGGAAGATCCGATCCACTGCTCATCTTGAAGGAGGTCTGGATGAACCCATAGTACTTCGCCATTAGGGGCTGTGTGTGAAACTAACCCCTTTTGATGTTGACCACATAGATCATCATTGACCGTCTTGACTTCCACTTTCGAGATAATTTTCTGTTGGTATATCATAGGTGGCATAGACCCGAAATTGATAGCCACCATATTCGAACTGACCTTCTTTTCTTTCTTTGCCGTTATGATACCGACATCGATCAGAGCTTAAATCTTGTCTTTAAGAACAAAGCAATTCTTAGTCGAATGATGGACTCTCCTATGGTACGAGCAATAATTAGGATCTGAGACCTTATTAGCTTCCTCCTGGTTTGTGAATGGAGGCAACTTGATCTTGTTATTGCCCAGTGGGTATTTGAAGATGACTGGAACTTCTTCCTCTTTAAAGGTGTAAGTTCTTTGAAATCTTACATCCGGAGCTTTTTGCGACTCTTGAGATTTTTGTTGAAATCTTAGTTGTGGTTGCTGCTGTTGTTATGATGATTGTTGACGTTGTTACTGAAACGTCTAATTGGCAGCAACAGTAGTAGCTGGCACCTTTCCTCTGCCACGAAGCATAAAATTTGACTTTGAGGGTCCTATTGTTGGTTGGCCTCTCTCATTCTTCTTTCTCTTGAGGAATCGCTAAGCTTGTTCTCCTTGGAGCTTTTGGTCTTTCCATGTGGTCGGTGCTACAACCCCCATGGCCTCTAACAAATCTAGAGAAAGATTGTTTTAACATGTCGGCAACATAAACTCCTCGGTGACTAGATCCCTGTAGTTTATGTCTTTGTTGCGAAATCGTTTGATGAAAGAATCAATCGTCTCTCCACTCTTCTACTTCTCATCAAAGAGGGTCCCGATCGAGACTTCAGTAACGTCATCGAAGAAGTTGTTAAGAAAGAAACTCTCCATGTCATCCTTCGATACCAATCAAAGGCTACCCCGCGAAGGGTACCTACGAATGACCGAGCCATCAAAGGCTCATTTCCTGAGATTACGCCCAGGTAGGATTTGAAGAAGATTAGATGTTGTGTGGGTGAGCCTCTCCCATCAAATGGTGTGAAGTTGATCAAGTTGAACTTCGATGGGTATGGAATTAGTCCCACTCTCTCAGGTATGGACATGGAATGTCAGTCTTCTTGATTTCTTGAGCGGATATCAGGGCATTGATCTTGCCTTCAAGCTCTTTCATTTTTCCACTTTCACCCTCTGTCACGCCCCGCTTCTCAAAATACACAGAAACAGGACGCAAACAAGCCCGCAACATATTAGATTGGGGAGTACAAAATGAAAACTCTTTTCCTCAACCTAACACGCCAAGCATCAAGCAATAATCATAATAAAATCACAGGTATAACAATCACAGTCACGATCAGCAAGAATATAATAAACAATATCCAAAACCACACGAATACATATCACCAAGGAAATATCATCCCAGACAAAATAAATTAGAGTTCAATACATCCAGATAAAAACTAAAGTGAATAATCAAGAACATCTACTGAACTAAAGAAAAATATAATGAAGTCTAAAGTCCAACATCTAATGCATAATTAAGAACTTGGCTTTTGGCGGTTCTTATTCCCCAACGGTGCGGCACTCCTGCTGGGAATACCCTAGCTCCGATACCTCTCCATACTGCACCTGTCCGTCATCTAAATCAGACGTACACCAAGAGAATAGAGTACGTCAGTGTGTATAACACACGGCAAGATCCCACAACGATATAGCAGTATAATAATAAATATAAATGTAGGCAAGTAATCAGAAACCGTGAATGATCCAGGTATAACAATCCGAATAACTATCCATGTACGTCCGGGTGACTAATATTTAGAAATATACAAAACGAGACGTAGTACGTCGAGCGAAATAATACAAATAAGGAAACCCTCATGTATATACCATATGTCTCAGATTGTAAATAACTAAATATTAACCCCGAACTATATATGAATGGAACATATAACAGGAATAAGTATTAACAAGTGCAGCTCATGTGTCCATACAACCAAGTGACCTAACTGTCAAATGCATCTACTTGGTGTTAAAGTCTCACCATTCTATATCAAATCTCTGGTCTATATTTCATAAGAGTCAATGTTCATATACTCAGATAACTGACTACTCATATTCCTCTACGTGCATCCAGTGCCGTGAAACGATCCGGTTAAAGAACTACATGCAATCCGATTCTAGCTTGTCCAGACATAAGCAAGACTCAGGTGACGAAATGATTTCACTGGCCACATGCGAAATGATTCATTGGCCCAACAAACCAACCCCAAGTGCAAAACGGTTCACTTAGAGTGAGTTTGGAAGATACATCAACAGTCACATTTGATAACATGAACCAAGACTTTCCCAACCCCAGGTCTCAAGTAATTACAAGTTAACGATACGGTCAAACATATCACGGGTTCACCTCCTAATCATAGTCAACACAACTCACACATGTCACTAAGTATTGCTCATGACGTGCAAGTCCTAAGTCATGAACTACTAACGGTTCTCAATGCAACGAGATAGTGAAAATGTGACCAACTCTACGCAACATCATATAGCATAATAGGTGCATGAAAACATTCGTAAAACAAGAAAATAATTATGAACAAAATACGATATGCGTGAACAATATATATGAATGGTTAAATACGCATGCAAACCAAAATCATCAATATCTCACTCAGAATCCCAAAACATCTCATAAAATCATTGGTAACTAGATAACACGTAGCTTAATAATAGTGTAAAAGGAAACTAAAAAGAACGTGCATTTTATACAGGTTGTATCACGATTTATATCATTTGTACGATCACAATTAAAATAATCAAAATAATCTTTTTCCCAAAGATCCCTTTTAAAATTAGGAGAGTAAAAGCGTAGAATATAATAAACAAATCCAGAACTACATGATACATATCACTTAATAAAATATCATCCCAGTCAAAAATAAATACCATTGTCGATAATGAAAGAGACGGGAACACCGAATCTGTAGACAATGGACCTCTACACAAAATTGGTGATATTGCTTTCGCTAATTTGACCAATGGTACGCCTTCAATCCATTTGGTAAAGTAATTAATGGCAACAATTAGGAATTTCTGCTACCTAGAGGCTATTGGGAGAGGCCCCAATAAGTCCAATCTCCATTGAGCAAATAGAATTGGGCTCAAGATGGCAGTGAGTTCAGTGGCTGAAACTCGTGGTATGTTTGAGAAGAATTAGCATTCCTTGTATTGGGAAACGAGTCTCTTGGACTCGGCTAAGATGGTAGGCCAGTATTATCCTTGGCGGATCACTTTTTGAGCAAGAGTTCCGTCTCCTGGGTGATTCCCGCAAGTCCCTTCATGGATCTCTCTAAGAACATTACTAGCCTCTGCCTGGCAGAGACATCAGAGATAGGGCTACACATTCGATAAAGCTAGTTATCAAACATTAGATATCTTTGAACATTCCTCGATAGACTCCTTGATTCAATAACATTCTCTGGTGAGGTCCCTCCTGTTAGGTACTGGATGAGTGGATCCATCCAACAGGGTTCTGTAGAAGTGTCAGCCTGCATGACCGGATTTGAAGTATCCATGATGTTAGGGCACTTGAGAATGTCTGTGTGTACAGGCCCTAAACTACTTCATGAGCTAGATGACCTAAGCTTGGATAAGGCATCCGCCTGTGCGTTGAGGGCGCAGGGGGGTGATCCTAAGGTCTATGAAGTTGTTCAAAAGTTCTTTGACAGCCTTTAGGTACAAGATCATCCTTGAGTCTTTGGCACATAATCTCCTCTCACATGGTGGACAACAAGTTGGGAGTCAGCCAGAATGTAGAGGAGGTCAGCTTTGACTGCTAAGGTTGCTTGAAGACCCGCCAGGAGGGCTTCATACTCAGCCTCGTTGTTTGAGGTGGAAAAATGAAAAGTGATGGAATGCTCGTGTGTCGATTCGTCATGACCATGCAGGACTACTCTAGCTCCTCTACCCCCTTCTCCGGAGGATCCGTCCACCTTTAGCATCCACCAAGAAGTGAACTCAGGTGAGTCCTGCTCGATAATGCGGTGCTTCCAAGAAGTAGGTGCCTTGGCTGTTTGGGATGTTGAAGGCTTTGGTTGGGGAACCGACACAGGTGGAGATGGTCCATCGTCTGATATGGTTGACTCTATCAAGAAGTTGGCCAAGGCTTGGGCCTTTATGGTCATCCTCAGTTCAAATTGCACATCATATTCACTGAGCTCAACTAACCAGGTAAACATCCTCCCTAAACTGGTTGGGTAGCCAAGTGCTTTTTTCAAAGGCGGATTCATCCGTACCACTATGGTATGTGCCTGAAAATAGGGGCAAAGCCTTCTGGCTGTAGTAATAAGAATGAAAGGAGGCTTTCTTAATGAGGGGTAATTGAGTTCAGCTGCCTTCAAAATCTGGCTGACATAGTATACTGGCTTCTATGTATTCTCCTCCTCTCAAACTAAGACAGAGTTGATGGCTTTGAGGGAGATGGCCAAGTGGAGATATAAGATCTCTCCTTCTCTGGGCTGGTTCAACAGTGGCTTGGTGCTCAAATATCTCTTGAAGTCCCTAAAGGCCTCACTTTATTCATTCATCTAGCCCATGCCTTCCTTCAACTCTTTGCTCCCTCTCAAAGTTTTGAAGAAGGGGAGGCTTCTCTCAGCAAATTTTGAGAGAAAGCGACCCAATGCTGCTATCTTCCCATTCAGCCTTTGGACGTCCTTCAGTGTGCGGGGTTCAGGTAGCTACTCTGTGGCAGTGATCTTCTCGATGTTGATTTCAATGCCTCGCTGAGTAATCATGAACCCGAGGAATTTGCCCGATTGTACGCCAAAAGTGCACTTGGCCAGGTTAAGCTTTATGCGGTAGCGCCGGAGGATAGAGAAGGTCTCTTCAAGATCCAACACGTAGGACGACGCCTGTTTTGACTTCACAAGGATGTTGTCTACGTAGGCTTCCATATTGCGGCCGATTTGGGGCTTGAAGATCTTATTAACCAACCTCTAGTAGATGGCGCCTGCATTCTTAAAACTGAAAGGCATCACCTTACAGCAATAGGTCCCCTCGTCTATAATGAATGAGATCTTTTCTTGATCATGCTCCGACATAAGGATCTGGTTGTAGTTAGAGAAAGCGTCCATAAAGCTAAGCAGTTCATGACCCGCACTCTCATCTACAAGCTGATCGATCCTGAGGAGGGGGTAGCTATCCTTTGGGCAAGCTTTATTCAAACTGTGAACTCCACGCACATCTTCCATTTGCTAAGGGACTTTTTCACCAGCACCACATTGGACAGCCATTCTGGGTACTGCACTTCCCTGATGAAGTCAGCTTTAAGAAGTCGGTCGACTTCATCGGTAGCTGCCTTCTATCTCTCGAGGCTGAGATGCCTATTCTTTTATCGAACTGGCTTGGTGTGTCGGTCAGCTGAGAGCTCATGGCTCACTGCTTTGGGGAGAATTCTCAGCGTGTCTTCTGGCCCCTAAATAAATACATCCGCATTCTCGAGTAGGAACGTAATCACAGCTCCTTGTTGGGGTTCAATGAGGCTCGACTAGACCTTGACCTTCTTCTGCCATCCAAATCGATAGGTATTTCCTAGGGCTCTTCGATGGGGGTCATCCTCTCCCATTCCAGCACTTTTTCCATTTAGAGGCCTGTCTTTTCGATTAGCAGGGTCTCCAATACTCCTTTTCCTTTTATCGAGAGCAGATAGTAGGATCTAGCCTCTCGTTGGTTACTCTTGACAATTTTGGCTCCTTTGAAAGTTGAGAATTTTACCATCTGGTGGTAAGTGGATGGGACCACCTACAAGCTATTAAGGGCAGTTTTTTTTAAAAAATAACGTTGTAGACCGACTTGATGTTCATTATAAGAAACTAGGTTTGTTCAGTGGATTGACGAGGATACTCGCTGACCATCAGGAGGAGAGGGATCATCCCTTCCGACAGGAGCGAATGTCTTGTGAATCTGATGAGTGGACCCCCACAAGGCTGCAGCTTGGACTTGTCGATGCCCATTTGGTTGAAGGCGTCGATGAACAGGATATCAGTTGAACTCCCTATGTCAACCAAAATCCTCTTAACCTGAAAGTCGTTGATCTCAGCTGAGATGATAAGAGGGTCGTTGTGAGGTGTCTCAACACCTTTCAAATCAGAATCACTGAAAGAGATGGACTGAGTTATCCTCGCCTTCTTGTTGCACAAGTTGACCTGCAACACTCGTCTGGCATACTTCTTTCAAGCATTGTTGGACATCCCTCCAGCCACAAAGCCGCCGCTGATAGTGCTGATGACTCCTTTATTACTAGTCTCGGTAGGCCGAGTGTCAGGCAGCTGCTCAGGACGAGGTGATCAGGAGCGGGACCTCCTGTCTGATCTCCCTAGAGCGGGTTATCCCCTGTCTAGTTAAGAGACAAGCCTCTTTAAGAATACCTTCTGTATTAGGTCCTCAATATCTCTCTGGAGGACTCAACAATCATTAATATTATGGTCGTGATCTCGGTTGTATCAACAATATTGCCTGATGTCTCGAGTAAAGGATCCAACTTCATATGAGGAGGAGCAGAACTAAGGTACCCTTCTCTCTTGACTAGGCAAAGGGCTTCTGCAAGAGAAGTGTTGAGAGCCGTGAGGGCCGACTTCTTGGTGACCTCCTTCCTTCTATCCCTCTTATCGGTCCTACTTGGCCTGGGGTCTGCTCTGGAAGGATCCTCCACTGCCTCCCCTCTTGGAGAGGGGTCGGCCTCTGCTGCTGCTGCTATCATTGGAGTTTTTGCTGCCAGTGCTGCTGCTGCAGCCTTAGCTTCAACTATCCTGGCCAACTTCTTATAGGCTCCACCGTCTTCCACATCCATGTATCCATGAACCTTAGCCATTAACTGCTCATTTAGCTAGTGACTCGTTTCTTAATGAGTGAGTCAGCCAACTCGTTGCTCTCCAACCTACCCACGACAGTGGACATTGCGACCGTGCTGCCATGGTCATCGACTTCCAGCCTTTTGACCTGGAACCTCTTGAAATAGTCCCTAAGGCTTTCTCTTAGCTCTTGTCTCATCTATAGCAAGACATGGGGAGGCAGCTTCTGCTTGGTGTCGGCTAAGAAGTGATGCACAAACTTCTGGCTGAGCTGCTCGAAGCTATTGATGAACTTTTTTGCCAAGGAATTCCACCATAGCTTGGCGCTTCCCAGCAAGGTGATGGGGAAACACTTACAGATGATTGGCTCTGACGCTTACAACATAGTCATCATATCATAATAATTCTGAGCATGCTCAATTGGATCTCCTTTACCCTTATACTTCTTCGTGTGAGGCATCTTGAATCTATCACGAGTAGCATTCATAATCTAGTTGACAAAGGGAGTGTTCCCCCCGATGATCTCAGCAATTGGTTATAAGGTTCGGTCGTAACCAGACGCAAGGTTGGTGGTCGAGGGGGCTGGAGCAGCATGAGGATACCGAGGGCTACGTGATGCTTCCCCTGCGGCGTGCTCTCGGCCATTATGACCGAAGCTAGGGCTTTTCCCCCTTCGCTTCCACATATTGTTGATGTTGCCGGGGAGAAGCTGCAAAGTGGATTTGCTGGTGAGGTGGGGGAGACATGTACTCAGTGTAGTCTCCTTATTGTCCGGCTTGGGCGACATGTCCAGGCTAAGGAGGGATGAATGGCTGACCTATCGGGGGTGGGGGAACAAATGATAGTTGGCCTAAGGAAGGTGGAGGAGGAAAAATGACGAGGAGGGTTGTTGGGGAGGAATTCGGTTGAGGAGCTCATTGGTGAAAGTAGCAAACTATTGCTAGAAAGATTGAGAGAGCCTCTAAGTGGATTCTTCCAACTAGGCATGAGTAACATAGCCCACACGTGGATCTTCAAGGAGTGGGTTGAAGGTTCGACCGGGGTATTCAGAACTAGACATCTCGTATGAATAAGGATGATCAGCTCGACGGTGGACTCCAAATTGTTGATGACAATTATCGAACATGGGGTTTATCTATGGATTAGGGTGGTGTTAAGGTCATCAAGCTTCCTCAAATGACTATTTCTAGAGCCCGAAGTTCTATCATACACATGAAGAACTCATGAGAGACTGAAGTTGGGTTCTCTGGTTGTTCCTTCGACGATCAAGTCAATGTTTGATCTTGAGTGGGAAATTAAGAGATAAGTAGTGAAAATGTGCTCAACGTTGCATGTGAGTAGAAGATGAAGTTACTTAGGCAGCACAGCTTCCTTTCATAGTAGATCGGAATGGCAAATAGGTAACTTTGACCTAGTCTAGACAGGCAGCTAAATTGACAGATACCTTACAGGTTCTGGCCGCTATAGAGGGTAAGTCATCCAGGCATTTACTATGAGGGTGTCAGGAGGTGCTTAGTGATGATTAGGTCCGATGAGTAATAAAGACTATGGAGCTAGGGTAATCATGATTCTAACAGAGCATTTAAAGTGATGGTAGTCAGCTATCAACAGGGGGTTCGAGGGTACACCACCTCTCGACTCGGCTCTGTGAGCTAGACGACAAGTATCGCCTTTCTAGTCAGCTTCACAAGTTGTCCGCTGGAATGATAGGCTGAGTTCAGATGCTTGTCATCTCGATCTAGTCTGGAGGCTGGCAAATACCATCTTTCTAGTCGGCTACACAAGTTTTTGGTCTATTAGGTTGATCGTAGGAGCAGCTCGAGTCATCCATCTTTGAATGTGTCTGATTAGGCATGGAGCAGGACACGTGTCGGCCTCCTAATGGGGATTAATAATTAGTTGTTTATAGGCTATAATAATGATGATGGAAGTCACGTTCAATAGTACACCTCTGGCAACCAAGCAGCCGAACGGAGATAGATCCACTCCAGGTAAAACAACTGAAGCCACGTTCAATACTACACCTCTGGCTATTACCCAAAGTATTTTGATCCCTCCTGCAAGTCAAATGCAGGATCTCGAAAACTTTAGGGGAGAGTCTTGTAGACAGTCACCCCTTTCACATACAGTTGATCTCTTGGGTCATGAGAGGCTTGAATCGATACTCAACACAAGTCTAATAGTTGAGCGTAGGAAGTGGACGCTCATGGACCAAACACTGAATCAGATCAATATGGCCCAAGCACAAGCCCATAACTAAGCTCGCCTAAGCCATAGCTAAGCTCGCCCATGTCATAATCAAGCATGCTCTTAAGACCAAGTTAAAGTGAAGCTTCAAGTGAAGTTTGCTTGAAACGAGCTTCGCCCAAATAGTCTACATAGGCCATGTAGCGAAGCTTGCCCAAACCATAGCGAAGTTTGCCTAAGTGAGCTTCGTCCAATAGTCTACGTGGCCCATGGGCCATGTCACCCATGTTCCAAATAAAGTGGGCTACCCGCATTCTAGCGGAGTTTGCTCAACGAACTTTGCCCATGGCCTTTATTGGTGAACTTCACCCATGATCGTTATTGGCGAACCTTGCCATAACCATTTTAGAAGCTACTTTAAAGGAAACAGTTCAGCTTACTAATTCACCCATTTAAGAAGAGTTAAGGCCCACTAACTCACCCACTTAATGCTACCAAGCTTATATATAGGGATTCATTTTCTTCCCATCGGCTAATTATTTACCTTGATCAATGATCTGTGTGAGAAGGGATTCATTTTCTTCAACTAGTCATCTAGCTTAATCAACGGTCCTTGTGGAAAAGGATCTATTAGTATCTCTTTGAGATAAATACTCATCTATTTACTCAGAGAACATCAATCAGCAAAGGTGTAACAATCGCAAAAAAATTCCTTCCGATGATTAGATACCATTACCGATATCGAACCTTATATCTACAAAGTCTATTTATATCTTCTAATATTATGAGAATAAATTATGACATGTTCTTATTAAAGTTCTCCTTAGTCATGTGATAGCATGCATATTGACCCTAGCATGAGAACCTCAACCATCCAAGACTTAGACCTTAATTAAAGTTAAACCAAAATGACAAGGAGCTATCAAAATAACATAAATGTCATATCTAAATAGTTTGGGTAGCCATGAGTTTTGGGGGGATTTGCACAAAAACCCCTATCATTTGCCATATTCTACGATTCCCAAGCACATGGGTTATGGCTGTATAAGCACTCAACCTCCTCTCCCCCTCGCTTTCATTTTTTTCATTTTCAAGAGAAAACTCCCAAACCTCTCTCCCTTCTTCCCCCCTTGGCCACCCCCTTTCTAGCCCAAAAAACCCACAATTTCTCGTTATATCCCCATTAAACTCTCTCAAGTCTCATTTCTCATGCAAGAAGGAGGAGTAGGTCAAGGAGCTTGGAGGAGTGACATTGAAGGACTAGGAGAGTTCCTTTGAGCTCCATTTGGTATACTCCTTAACTCTACATAAATTTGATGATTCTTTAGTAGTGTAAATCTGATTTTACTTGATAAATTAGTAATTTGAGCTTGCATGTGCAATAGTAGCTCAATTCATGCTTGTATGTAGGGTTAGAGCAAAGAATGGTTCATGTATGTCAATAAATAAGGATAAAAATATGATCTTTATGCTTAAGAAATGTAAAGCATGGTTATTTCTTATTTTCAGTTTCCCTATATTCAAATTATGGTGGATATGCTCTGGTTTGGTGATTGTATAACTTGCATGTCGATATTCGAAGCACAATCTGGTGCTGGAAAATTTCCTGCAAAATACCCTATTAGTATTTTGACCATAACTTTCTCTGTGAATGTCCTTTGCAAGTGAAATTTTCTATTTTGAAATCTGCAATTGTTCAACATTCTATTGAACTTAGTTTGGTCTAATTTGGATATCACTTTCTATCTCGAATGCTTAGTAGAAGTGGATGCATGTGTCTTAAATACATTGCTTACGACATGTTCACTATAGAGATCATAACTCTCAATATATATACTGCATGCATTAAATTCTTACTATTCCTGAAACTAGACTGATGTGGCTTTCTTTCGAAATTAGTTTGGCTCACTTTTGATGTCATTTCCTATCTCTAATTCCTAATCGAAGCTATCTTATGTGCACTAGAATCTGTGTGATAATGTGCTATGACTCCAATGCACTATCTTAGTGATATCTCCATGAGTCTTAGTCATATTTACAATCTAATCAGATATTATGAAATAAAGCTCCTATATGTAACATTCAGTGTTAGTTTCATGCCAATTGGACCTTATTTCGGTCCTAAATCCTCAAATCTAATTTTAGGTTGCTTGCGGCCTTTATTTCACGTCAATGCTAATACACCACATGGTAGAATCATATGCATCCGTGTCAAGAAGAATGTCACAGTAATTAGTTAAAATTAAACAGTCATCTTATAATGATCATCTAAACACTGACGAGTGTGTATATGTATGTGTATATAGGAATCCCCGGGGGATTTGTTGTTGGTGCCGAGTTTGCCACAACCTGTAGGTAATTCTTCTCTCGTTTTTCTTTCTATACTATAGAATTTCACTTGTATTCTCTTTACTTCCGATGAAATGTTACTTGAAACAATTCATGCATGGGATGTTGCCGATAGCTCATTTATCAACTGTCCTATGTGATCCATGCCTTGAAAATTGGTAAATTTGTATTATAAGCGGTTTTGCCTCAACTTTCGGTCATCTTGATTAGTGGCGTCTATGTGTTGAATTGTTTGGGTAATGACTGTTGATTCATGATTAGTATTCTATTAAGTCCTGTGGGGACCAAGTACCCTATGTGAGAATGCTCACCGGTGGGTGTATATATGAAGTCATGCATGGTAGTGACATATTCCTGAAGTGGGAACTTACGATCATGAATATTTAGTCATTTTTTCTTTTCGATGTTCATAACTTCATGTTAATCCTTGATGTTACTATGGATGCAATTAACTATTGGTATCTACTATTTTGTTTTGTCATTATTATATCACTGCCATATCCCCTTATGGTGGTACCCATGACTTTTCATTTGGTTACCTATTGAGCTTTATGCTCACCCCTATTTTTTTTACATCCCCCATAGGTACTCATCTAGAAAATGGCAAAGGTGTGATGAGTGAGTTCGAAGACTAGTTTAGATATGCTGTTTTTTGTCTTGTTGTACTTTTGGATTACTTATGTAATATCATTTAGTTAATACTTTTATTTTAGACTTCAGCATGTAATATACTGCTCCCTTAAGCTTTCTAGCTTTCATTCTGGTATTCTGTGAACTCAGCTGTCTACCTTGGACTTCTGGGCATTGTATGGTACGATATAGATGTGAATTTGTACATTGATATTGCTTATACAAGAGCGTATATGAAAATTGAGTAGGTTGACATTCAATCTTACAGCTGGGTCATACCCAAGTTTCATACACCACCCGAGCCCCGTCTTTATTAGTTTTGGGGCCTCTTACAAAAGGAACCACAGTCTTAGTCAAACCGTCAATGGAGTATAAGATCGACGCTCCATTAGCACACAGAAAAGGACCCAGTCAATATAAATTTTCTTAATTTTTTTGAAATTGTTTGAATTTGTAATCTGCATTAATTATAATTCAAATACCCAAAAAACAGTGAAATCCCTTGTTGTTGAATTGAGTGTCATTATCAGTTATGCGGGTTACTAGCATCTTGAATCTACTGATGACCGATTTCCAGAAGAAGTTTTGGATAAACTTTCACCAAATTTTCACCAACGGCTCTGCTTCTATCCACTTGGTGAAGTAATTTATAGCTACAGTTAAGAATTTTCGCTGTGCAGTTGCTATTAGAAATTGTCCCAGCAAATCTTGTTCCCACTAAGCGAAAGGGATCGAGTTTATGAGAGAAGTGAGCTCGGTTGCCAGAGTTCGCAGGATGTTTGAGAAGAATTGGCAGGCTTTGCATTAGGTTGTGAGTTTTTTAACTTGGCCAGTTGGTTGGCCAATAGTAGCTCTGCCTTATGACCTTCTGCACTAGCGTTCTGGCACATATGTGGTTCTCGCTTATGCCCTCATTTATTTCCCTTAGGACATTCTCGGATTCTTTAGGTCAGAGGCACTGGAGATAGGGCTCCATGCTACTACCTATGTAAGAAAGACAGTAGAGTTGATCTTTAATCATGAGATACTTTAGAGCCTTCCTCTGCAGGCTTTTGGCTCTCACTTGACTTTTGAGAAGAGTTCTTTTTGCTAGATATTGGATAAGTAGATCCATGTAGCATGGCTCTGGTTGTAAGTCAACTTGCATGATCGAATCTATCATGATTTCAATAATGCTGGGCTTCTTGAGGGTGTCCATTTATACTGACCCCCATCCTACCCATAGGCTCGAGGAGCTTAGCTTGAATAGAGCATCTGCATGGGAGTTGTGAGCGCTTAGGACCTAGTCTTCAATTTTCTGAATAGTTCTTTGACTTTACCCAAATTCTTTGTCATCCAAAGGTCATTTGCTTCATATTCTCCCCGCAACTGATAGATGAAAAGTTGAGAGTATGCGATTATGTAGATAGCCTCGGCCTTGGCTGCTAGAGAGACCCTGAGCCTAGCCAGAAGAGCATCATGTTTAGCTTCATTTTTGAGGTCAAAAGATGTGTCCTTCCAGGCTATGAAGCACCACTCCTGCTCTACTATCACTTACTCTAGAGGATCTGCCTACTCTTAGCAACCACCATGATAAGAATTCAGGTAGGTGGTATTCGGGGATAGTATTTTTCTGAGAGGGGGGGCTTTTGACCAACTTTGGAACTAGAGTGGAGCTAGTCCTTGAGGTGATGGGTCATCTTCGGGATCGGGTGACTCAATTAGGAAGTCTGCAAGGACCTGGGCCTTTACGGTTGTCCAGGGCTCGAACTAGACATCATATTCACTAAGCTCAATGGCCTAATTGATCATTTGGTAAGAAGTAGTGGGGCAGCCGAGTGCCTTTTCAAAGGAAAACTAGTCCGTACTATCACTATGTGGGCTTAGAAGTACAGACGTAGCCTTCTAGCCATGGTGATGAGAGTGAAAGAGGCTCTTTCAATGAGAGTGTAGTTGAGTTTGTTTTCATTTAGGATGCAGCTAATGTAGTACACTAGTTTTGGATGTTCTCTTCTTCTCGAACTAGGACTGAGCTCACAGCTTTTGCCAAGATGGCTAGGTAGAGGTAGAGTTGTTCCCCTTCAATGGGTCTACTCAACAAGGGCTTCGAGGTCAGATATGTCTTGAGCTCTATAAAAGCATTGCTTCACTCTGCCATCTACTAGATGTCACCTCTAGGTCCTTTGGTCCCTATAAGGACTTTGAAGAAGGGAAGGCTTCTTTGAGTCGACTTGGAGAGAAAACGGCTTAAAGCCATTATCCTTCAATTTAATTTTTAGATGTCCCTCACTGTCTGAGACTCAGGCATCTCCTCAATGGTAGTTATCATCTCTGAGCTGATTTTAATTCCTCATTGAGTTATTATGAATCTGAGGAATATGCCCGATCGTGCCCTAAAAGCACACTTTGCAGGGTTAAGCTTCATTTGATACTGACAGAGGACGAAGAAGGATTTTTCAAGATTTGCAACATGGGAGTCAGTCTATTTGGGCTTCACCAATATGTCATCTACATATGCCTCCACATTGAGACCAGATTGATGTTTAAAGATCTTGTTAACTAGCCTCCGATTGGTCGTTCTTACATTCTTGAGGCCAAGGGGCATCACCTTATAAGAATAAGTAGGCTGAGATGTGATGAAAATGGTTTTTTTCTTCATGGCATACCACCATATTTATTTGGTTATAACTTGAGAAAGTATCCATGGAGCTAAGCATTTCATAGTTAGCACTCTCATCAATCAGTTGGTCGATCCGATGGACGGGGTAGCTATCCTCTGGACATGCTTTGTTGAGGTCTCTAAAATCGATGCACATTCTCTATTTGTTGTTAACTTTTTTACTAGCACCGCATTCACTAGCCATTCTGGCTATTGGACTTCTCAGATGAAACCTACTTTCAGCAATCAGTTGACTTCTTCTATAGCCATTTGCTATCTCTCCGGTCCGAGATGTCTTTTCTTCTCCTAGACCGGCTTGTCATATTGGTCGATAGATAACTCATAGCTGCCACTTCTAGGGTGTTTCCTGGCATATCCTAATGTCTCCAGGAAAAATATCCATGTTGGTGTGAGGAAACATAATAATTGCTCCTCGATGCAGCTTGATCAGCTTCGACCTGATTTTAACCTTTTTGATTTTATTAGGGCTGAGCTAGATTTCTTCTAGTTCTTCCATTGGAGTGGTTCATTCCCTTTATCTATCTATTTTTGACGAGCTTAGGACTTCTCGATTGGAAGTGTCTCTAAGATTTCTTTATCTTTCATAGAGAGCAGATAGCATGATTTGGCCTCTCGTTGATTACTCCACACAAGGTCGACTCCTTGAAAGTTGAAAAGTTGGCAGGTAGAGGAAACATCTTGAAGGTCAATCAGGAAAGTTCTCCTAAGGATGAAGTTATAAGCTGATTTAATGTCCATCACAATGAACTAGACCAAAACCATGGATTGGTGAGGATAATCACCAACTACCATGGGTAGGGTGATCAACCCCTCTAGTCGAACCAAGTGCCTTGAGAAGACTACCAGAGGACTAGAGCAAGGTTGCCACTCTGATCTGTCAATCCCCATTTGGTTGAATGTGTTTATGAACAGAATGTTTGTCTATCATGATACTCTTGACTCATATTCTGTTGATTTGTGCGAAGATGATGATAGGATCATCATGAAGCGTCATTACAGCTTTCAGGTCAATATTGCTGAAGAAGTTGGGTTGGTCCACCTTGAGCTTCTTCTCGCACAGATTTAGCTTAAGGGCTCATTGGGTATACTTTTTTTGAGCATTGTTTGATATTCTACCGACTACTCGGCCGTTACTGATAGTGTTGATGGTGCCTTTGTCATTGGATTCCCTCAGCTGACTTGTTTGCTGACTCAAGCGGGGTATTCTAGATCTTGATCTCCTCCTCTTTGGTTTGTCTAGGATCATTCCCTCTTTGTTGTGCTTGTCGAGGAATTTCTCTATCAACCTCTTTGCATGAGGTCTTTGATGTCTCTTTGCAGGATCATGTAGTCATCAGTGTCGTGACCGTGGTCCCGTTGGTAGTGGTAGTATTGTTGAAGATCCCCCTTGTGAAGGTTCAAAGTTATACAATGCGGAGATTTGGTGAGATGCCCCTCCTTCTAGATTTGGTGCAATACCTATGAGAGGGGAGCGTTGAGGGGGGCAAATGCCAGCCTCCTCATTGCGTCCATTCTCTAATCTATCCTATTAGATCGGTCATATCTGGACTTAGACTTGGGTCGGGTGCCCCAACCTTCTTTCCTCCAGAAGACTCGGCTTTGGTAGCTTCCTTTCGGGTTGCCCGCTTATGGATGTGACTATCTTCCACGTTCATATGTGACCGATCTCTAGCCATGAGTTGGTCAAAGTTAACCACGGGATTTATGATGAGCGAGTCAGACAGCTTCTTATCATCTACCACAAGATTTATGATGAGCGAGTCAGATAGTTTCTCATCATCTGGACTAGAGATTATTGCCGCCATAGTCACCATGTTGCCAGAGTCTTCTACTTCCAACCATTTGGATTGAAATCCTTTAAACTACTCTCTCAGAGTTGTGTCAAGTCTCTGTTTAAGTTGCAATAGGAGAGTGGAAGGAGCCTTTTTGTGTGTCTGCTAAGAAGTGATGTAAGAATTTCTAGCTAAGTTGTTCATAGCTATGGATGGACTTCTTCTCCAGAGAATTCCACATCTTGGTACCACCACTGAAGGTGACAGGAAAAGCTCTGCAAATGATCGAATCAGTCACATGCTGCATATTCATTAGGTCAAAGAAATTATGTGCATATTTGGCTGGGTCACCTTCACCCTTGTATTTCTCAATGTGTGACATCTTAAACCTAGGGCAGGGAGCATTCATGATCTCATCTGAGAGGGGAGTATTCTCGCTAATGATGTCGGCTACCATGTTGAATATTCAGTCATAATCGGAAACCAGGTTGGCTGCAGAGAGATCGGCCCAGGCCGCCGGGATTTGGGTTGTGTAGGTGTATCGTACACCTTGCAACGTTGCCCATGTGGTTTGAATAGGGCTGAGGCTTGAGCTTTCGCATATTGCCTCCAGGTGATGCTGAGTTTATCATGGATTGACAGCAATGCGAGTTTGGTACCGCAGTGGTTGGGAGTGGTCTCCCTAACCCGCTCTTCATCTTCCTGTCGCCGATACTGTCCTTCAACGAAAGGGGTGGTAGGGGTGGTAGGTGATGTGGAAGGCTGGAAAGGAAGAATAAGGCAAAGAGATCGTTCATGAATGAGGCGAACTGCTATTGGAGGGATTGTGCTATCCTTTAAGAGGACTCATCCAGCTGAGCTTGAGTGACATAAGCAAAACTGAACGATTCTCCAAGAGTGTGTGAGTTAGAGATTGGAGGGCGATTACGATCAACCATTTTTTTCAAGGGAATAAGAAGTGGGTCCCACAATGAGCTCCAAACTGTTTATGTCAAAAAGTTAATGGTATGGGTGGATGAATATTTGGAGGAGTTTAGGGTCGCTTAATCTTTCCTGATGACTGATTAATCAAGATAAAGCAGATTCCTGCACAATTAACACTCATTCAAGAGTCGAAGGAGAATTCTCCTGATATTGCCCTTCGATGTTCAAGTCAGTAATAGATTAAGCAAGCTTGCAAAATGTAGAATATAAATTTAGAGTTTTATTCAGCATACCTTGGTGTAGTGGGATTATCCATTATTTATAGAGAATTTGTGAGGGCATATTGGTAATTCGACCGGGTCGCTGCAATCAGTCTATCAGACTGCATTTTACATGTGTTGGCAGTTGGTTGAATGAGTCATTTCTATATTTAATGTGATAGTGGCAGCATTGTTAAAGTGTTGGCGTCGTCCGAGGAGTCATTATGACTCTGGCTCTAGAGGTCTATATGACTCTACTCATGCATTTAATGTGATGGTGACTGGGCGGTGAAGTATGGGCGCTGCCTAGCCATGCATTAAATGCGAGTGACGTTGGTGAAGCTATAGGTCATTCCGTCGTTCGAGACATTCTTTAATGAAGTATGAGCAGAAGACGCTTGGACTCGGAGTCTTTTAATAGGTCCCAACTTGAAGACATCTTTCGTCTTGAACTCGGACTACTAGAGAGATCGGCAGTGCTCACACCGGGTCAGACTCTCAGATTATAGAACTCGGATAGTTAATTATGACACGTGGCTAACTCTCAAGAGCTTATTAGACTTCACAATTATTAGGATACAACAATCTCCATCTCCAAAAGTCTAGAGTTCGACCAGAGATCCAGAAGCAATCACTTAAAAGAAATGAGCCACATTAGTTAAATCAGAGGCGAAGAGAAAATAGAGGCCCGACTTATTTTCTCCTCACCCATCTTTGTTATATTATATTTCTCAGATCGTTTAAATATGAGTCTTGTTGCTGAGATGTAATAGGTGCTTCCTCCATCAGCTATTGTCTGACTTTAGCAATTGAAGGATGATTTAGAGTAAGAATTTTATAGGTGAAAACTTGGTGGTCAAGAGTAATTTGGTGGCCAGGAGTAATTGAATGAGGATCTAGAGGAATAAGATTTTTTTTTTTTTTTTTTTTGAGAAAAAAAAATTTTCTAAATTTTTTTAAAGAAATTATATACTTTATTATATAAGTTTAGGAGTACTGAAGCAATCCTCAATATATCTACATGAAAATTTCACGTCTATTAGTATCATCTTTTCCATGTCAATAAAAATTGATTGTATGCGTTAGCTGTATATAGACTATCGGTTCCACCGCCACGTAAACCGTTACTAGCTACTAATCGTGGATGTAGCGAAACAAAATGAAAAAAACCAAAAGAATGATGTAAGCTTATATTTGAATAACCCCTTTTTCTAAATTTGAATAAAAGTAAAGGTAATTAAATTTGACAGTAAATAAGATTTTGATAAGTTTAACAATAAATTTTTTTAAAAAAATCAAGAGTTAAAATGTTTTACTTCCTTCTTATTAGACATTTGATGATAGTAATGGATAAGAAACAATTAAGCAAATTAAAACATTCTGTTCTACTCCCTTCGCGGGTAGTTGCAATCAGAAGTATAAGATAAACTCATCAAAAACGTATAATTTCTAATTTTAGTTCTTAGTAGATATAGAAGGAGAAAGAATTGTGCTGATGCTATTTTCGGCAAATTAAGTGAGATATTCTGAGTCTAGTCGTGGGTACTCTACTCCTCCCAAGAACTTATGAACTTTGTAGACATTATTATTCCTATCACGGACATATTAGTTTTTTGCTCTTTGTCAACTTCGGATTACTTGTGAAAACTCTCAAAGGGTTGAAAATAGAAGATGGAAACAACTGCAAGGTATCTCAGTGATAGTTACCAGAACCTAATTGTTTGACGAGAAAAGTAGCCTGAATTCAGCATTTACCGAAGTTGGTCGGTTCGTAAGTCAAAATCAGAAAAAGGCTTTCCAATATTTTTTAGGTTTCGGGGAAAAGTCATAAAAATAAAGCATGTGTAAAGTATGGTTTTTTTTTTTAAACATCAACATCAAAGAATATACCTTAATTTGTCATCGAATAAACATGTTAGCTTCTATGGACTCTACTGTTACTCTTCTTTTCTTTTCTACTGTAAACCAAGGGCATTAGAGTTTCTAATTTTGTAACAAATTTTGTTAACAAATTTTATTAGAATGCAGTAAAATGGTTTTGCTTGACATATGAGATGTAAGTGAGACTTCCATGAGACACGAAAAGAGGGGGTCATATGTGGCCTGATTTTAAAGGTTTTTTGTTAACAATAACTAGGAGGACTAATTATATCTCCCAAGTCCCAAAAATTAAGGAATAAATCTCTATTGTCAAACAATAAGAAGAAAGAGGCAGCAATATGAATTTTGTCAATTACCTTGCAAAAGAGGGGGAAAAACAACAACAAATACTACTTTTGACAATTGTAATTACATCAAATATTGCATGCAGGAAATGTTACAGACAGCATTTGTCAGGAAATTAACCTCAAATCCTTTGTTTGAATGTTTGTACTTTTATTGCGATAAATTTATTTCCAAATACAAGTCTAATGTTTAATTAGTCATAAAACCCATTAGATTTGTTTTTTTTTATTAAGGAAATATATTTCCATTGCAAATCACATGCTTGTTTCTCTTCAAATATAAAAAGATCTATATTTTTTAGTTAAAATCTAATAATTTGATGATGTGTCATTAGTTTTTAGTTTTTTAGTTAATTAATGTATCGACATGCAATATTTCTTGCGGCCAATTTGACGTCAACAAGTATTGTAAGTTTTTTCTACAAAATTTAAATCTAATTGCTATCTACAATAATATTGTTGTAAACTAAACATTAAAATTAGAAATTTGATAACTCCAGCCGATGTAAATACATTTCTTGTCAACTAAAGAGCCCTTTAAATTAGAATTTTCTTGAGATATAGTTTAAGAATTTTGTTAAGTCTCGGTAGGATTCCACTTTTTTATCTTGTTTTGTTGATTGGCAAGCTAACCTCGGATCCTGTCCCAGCCAAAATTGAAAGTTGTGACCTCCTTCTAGAGAGTCAAAAGCTAGACTTTTGATAGTTATATATTTTTCAAATTTGATCTCTATGTGCACATTGACGTATGTCTACAGACGTTATGATGACGATTACTATTGTTCATTAATTTATTTGTCTTGGGTTATAACTTGGGCTTTTGTGCATTGCAATCAATCAAGGTGCTTAATGGGCTTCAAGGAAATGGCTATATTAAGCATTTGTCTTGTGCAAAAGTTTGCTTTTTGGAAACGGTCATTACCTCTAAAAACTTTGAAATTAAAGTGATGTTTGATTGTCCCTAACATGAAGTTGAATTTAAAAATGAGGCTTGCATCGGTTCTCCGAAAAAGGCTTTTATTTATTATTTATTTATTTTTATTTAAAAGTGTAAAGTTGTATTTTCTCTATATCATCTTCTTCCTGACCACTCCAAACTCAAAATTACATAATTATGCATAAAAAACGCCAAGAATGTAGAATTAAATAGCTCGGCTGTAATTGTATGATTACTAATTTGAATAATCTAGTTGGATTGAAACATTAGATAATTCAAGTAGTTTGTAGGATTTCGAAGGAAAAAAATGTAAATAGAAACTAAAACAATGACAAAGAATCAAACTCAGCAGGACAAAAATTTTGAGTTCACTGCGCGAACTAGAGAAGCTCGTCTCCATCGAACTGGCCAATTTCTTGCCAGCGATAAAAAGTACGAGAGTCCTCCGCCGCGCCCCATCGACACTCAAGGAGGGAGGCACTTAACGGAGGCCATCCCCCTCGACAATCAATGGGGACGATTTCGCATAATGCTCTACCTTAGCCTCGTCGAGACTCGAGGAGGTCGGCACTTAATGAAGGCAAGCTGACAATGTTTCAAAACGAAGGTAGAAGATGGATCTCAAGTAGGGGGCTAAACTGTATTCGGAGGAAATATACAGAACCATATTTGTTAGGATATGGATATAGTTATTCAAATCTATAACCGATAGGATATGGCTACAGATATGATTATGTAGTGAGATATCAGGATCTATACGCGAAATATCTGAATCATGGTTGCGCGATTCCCTGGAACCCTCCAAAACTATCGTACAGTTCCTGCGAACCAATTCTCTGTATATTTGTGAACTGATTCCCTCCGATACACTAATTGGTTCCCCAAAATTGGCATACCACTTACAACTATGTGGTGCGCAAAAGTCATTTTAAGTGCACGTGTGCAAGACGCAACGCAATGTGTGCAATCAAGTGAAGAGAGGGACACGATAGAATATATGAGACAATGGCTTTACTTAACTAAATACTTATGTTAATAAAATGTGAAATGAAACCATGTTCCCAACACGAACTATGTGAAAAACAGAACAAAGAAATAAACTCCATAAATAAGAAGCATCCAAGTATTTTTGTATAAAAAACTATTGAAATGCATGATTAGCTTTCTAGTTCCTAGTTTTCTACTATACATGTACTTTGGAAAACTCTAAGAGTACCCAAAAAAATTTATAATGTACCATTAACCGAACTTGCATATCGAAGCAAGTTACCCCTCATCGGATCCAAATTTTCTAAGTAGCGAATTGTGTACCCAATTTCGTACCATGACCAACTATGTAACTTGTATTGTGTAACTATGATCCAAATACATATTAGTGATACTGTCGTAATAGATACTGTTGTAATAGTTTTAATCCTTATGTTAATGGATTTGAGCTTAATTTAAATGATTAAGATGCCTAATCTTAGCTTTTCAAATATAACGAACATATTAATGAATTTTTTTGTGTCACATGATA
>JBAKGM010000001.1:25561882-25581105 GCA_037177215.1 Asparagus racemosus
TCTCTCTCTCTCTCTCTCTCTCTCTCTCTCTCTCTCTCTCTCTCTCTCTCTCTCTCTCTCTCTCTCTCTTCTTTTTTCTTTTTTTTCCAAAAAGAACAAGAAACTCTCAAATGAGAGAAGAGTAAATTCTTTTTAGTATTATTATGAGATAAAAAATAAAAATGTAGGATGAAAGGTTAAACATGAAAAGTTCATACTCTACATCAAATCCTACCTTATTGTTGAAAATTCTACCCTAGATTTTAAAGAAATCTAAAATGATATAATCAATGATGTGCTTAAAGTCTAAATACTCCAAGAGTTTTAATGATAACTACAGCAATTAAAGGTAGGTATTTATGGTGTTATGTAGTTTGAATGTCTCATCCTCAAATTTGAACTTAGAGTTTCTATTAATGAAAGTTTGTCCTAACACAACCAGTTCTTCTTTAAATACTTCCTCAAACCCAAGATTTTTGCTTAAGGGTTGAAAATTTAGTTGTTCTTTATTTTCCAAGAGTCTAAGTTCATTAGCAAATAGTTCTTCAAAAATTAAATCAAAGAAGCATGTATTTAACATAGTTTCTTCATTCTGAAAGACCTGATCTAATTTTTCTAAAATATTCAGCTCCATACCAAAGATTTTCTCAAAACTAAGATCTAATTTATTACCTTCTTCTATTGAAATTTCCTAGATGTAATTTATTTCTAGAGGTTGATTAGCTGGTTGGTTTCCTAGATTGAAAATATTTAGATCAGCAGTCAAATTCTCAAAGAACAGCTTCATGTGACCAGTTCTACAGTTGATTAGAGCATTAGAAGTGGCTAAGAATGGTCTTCTTAAAAAGACTTGTGTCTGACCTTTGGGATTATAAACAGACTGCATTTCCAGGACTATGAAATCCACTAGAAAAATAAAATCTCCAACCTTAATTAAAATATCCGCTATCTCACCACAGGGACTTTGACAGATCTATCAGCTAACTGTAAGGGGCATCTAGTTGGTTTGAGTTCTCCTACACCTAGTTGCTGATAGACTGAAAAAGAAAGCAAATTGACACTGGCCCCTAAGTCCAGGAGTGCCTTATCAATGACGGTGTTTCCTATAACACATGAAATAGTGGAATAACTAGGGTCCTTATATTTCAGGAGCATGGGCTTTGAGAGTATGTCACTGAGGTTGGCCGCTAAAAAAACTTTCTTGGGAACATTTGTGGTTCTTTTCCTAGTGCATAAATCTTTTAAGAATTTTGGATAAGAGAGAATTTGTTCAATTGCATCTAAGAGAGGGATATTGACCTTGACCTGTTTAAAGGTTTCTAGGATTCTCTCTTCTTGGGGAGAGTTTTTCCTATGCCTGTATCTGGAATGGGAGCAATGGGTGTATACCTATCTAGATTAGGCTCAGTTTCTGTTTCAGCTTCTTGGTCATAAGAATGAGTTGTTTTATCAGAAGGAGTGTGTTGGATGGGAGAAGGAGTTTGATCCGGAGGCATTCTGACTTGGTTATCTATTTGTTTCCCAGATCGCAACGTATGGACTGCATTCACTTGACATGATTGGTTTGGGCTTGCTTGCAAATAAAATCAAAATGAGATTGAAAGTGGAAAGACAAAGAGTGGTTGTGAATATATGCAAATAAAACAAGTAAATAAAAAGCAAGAACAAAGAGGAAGATCAAGAATGTAAAATATGGAGGATTAATTAAAAATATGAGGAATCTCGAATAGATCCACTTAGCTAATCCCAATCTTATGTGAATCAGTTGGATAAAAAGCTAGTTTCAAATAATTTCTAGAATTTCCACAAATATTAACTCCAAATTTAGAAGAGGACAATTCCCTAGAAGGTTCTAGCTTCAAGGTGAATTAAAGAAAAGAAAATGAGATTGAGAGAGGAGAAAGAATGATGAATAAAATGAAGGACAATAAAGAAGGTAATAAAAAAAAGTAAGAACAAAGAGGAAGATAAAAAATGTAAAATATGAAGAATTAATTAAATATATGAGGAATCTAGAATAAATCCACTTAGCTAATCTCAATCTTATGTTAATAAGTAGGATATAAAGCTAGTTTCAAATAATTTCTAGAATTTCCACAAATATTAGCTCCATATTTAGAAAAAGGCAATTCCCTAGAGGGTTCTAGCCTCAAGATAAATTAAAGAAAAGAAAATAAATGCAAGAAAGTAAAGACATGAAAGTAAATACATGAAAGTAAAGACATAAATGTAAATCTACTCTACAAAGCATTAAACAAGCATGAAAAGAAAATATTACAAGAAAAGAAAAGAAAAGAATAAAAAGCAAAGCATCATCTTCATCTTATCATCATCTTCATGCTCTTTTCATCCTTGGACAAAGAGAAAAAAAGAAAATATGAAGGGGTGAGAATATTTTTTATTAATTACAATAAAACGTTATAAATTTGAAAGGTCTTCTCAATTAAGAGTAACCCTCCTCTCCAAATAGAATTTTTATAAAATATTTCACACTCAAACCCCTCACCCTCTACCCTTGTTTAAAGTCTACAGCAATGAAGGAGAGCCCTTGGATGAAACTTGGGTGCCAAGAAGTTGAAATCAGCCTTTGATTCGAATCTGGTAAAAATCAATCGGTTGGCCAATCGGTCGGCCAACCGATTCACGAATCGGTCGGCCAACCAATTAGTTGACCGATTGGTCTACAGTCAGAATTCGTTTTTACATCATTTTCTTACAGGATTTCTTCATGGATCCTTGGATCTTCATGGGCCTTCTTTAGTCTTCATACTTGTGCTTTAATAATAGGTAGAAAATAGGAGAATTGAGTAGATTGGGCTTTTATTCATTATATTCACTATTAACCTACAAAATAAGATAAAAACAGTTATTAATGGTATATTTATTCATATAAAATGGATAATGACAGTATTAAATTGTAATTAAAATGTGATTATCACTTGTGTCACCCATTCTGGCAAAGTTCACTCATGGTCGTTATTGACGAATTTTGCCTATGGCCATTATTGGTGAACCTCACTCATAACCATTTTCAGAAGCTACTTTTAAAGAAAAGGTTCACCCCCACAAACTCACCCATTTAAAGAGAGTTAATGACACAAAACTCGCCTATTTAAGGGGAGTCAAGAAGAATTAATGAGCACTAACTCACCTATTTAAGGGGAGTTAAAGCCCACTAACACACCCACTTAATGCTCCCAAGCCTGTAATAGGTATGAGAAACATGAAGCAAAGGGGGCATGAGGGCACAAGGGGGCGAAGAAAAAGGTCTTGGAGCTAACATTATCTTGGCTAGACTCATTGCCATTGAGAGAAAAGAGAGAGAGAGAGAGAGAGAGAGAGAGAGAGAGAGAGAGAGAGAGAGAGAGAGAGAGATTCATAGGCTACATTGATAAAAAGCCTATCTCTCCTCCATTCTCATTCATCTTCATAGATCATTATCATCAGTTAATCATTTGCCCAGATCAGCGATCCTTGTGAGAAATGGTTCGTTCTCTTCAACTAGTCATCTAGCTTAATCAACAGCTCTTGTGAGAAAGGGGCTATTAATATCTCTTCATCCAAAAGAGAAGACTACACTATCTTCTGAGAGATTAGAGATTATCAATCAGTGAAATGCCCATCGTCTTAGTCGGACCATCAATGGAATACAAGATCGGTGCTCTATCAACACACATAAAAGAACTCTAGGAAATATAAAATTTTTTTAGTTTCATTGTATTACTTTTATTATAATCTGAGTTAATTATAATACAAAAAGACCCAAAACAATATGGCGACTCCGCTTGAGAGTATTTTCTCAACCGACGAGAAAATTGTGTCTCAATTCGACACTAAGGCCCTCGGGTCTTTTGTTGAATTGCTAGTCATTGAATTTAACCCAGTGAAGTTTGAGGAATTCATTTCCTCAAACTAATCATCAATGACAACTGTGAGGAGTTATTGCAAAATTCATCACAGTGCGAACCTAGAGTCAAAATTGACCCTTGCAGATATCAAGGCGAACTTCACCAAAGGCAGTTTGAGCTTCACTAGAAGCCAAACAAACTTTGCCAAGGGTAAAGACAACTCCAGTTTTACCTACAACAAGGCGAGTCTCGCTAAAGATAGCTCCAACCTCAATGAATGCAGAACGAACTTCACCAGGAGCAAGACAAGCCTCTCTGAGGATAGCCCCAATCTTACCGAAGACAACCCCAACTTCACTGGAGGCAGAGCGAACTTCACCCAGAGTGAAGGCAACTCTAGATTCACCCAAAGTGAAGCAAACCATGCCAAAAGTAGCCTCAGTGTCACTGGAGGCAAAATGAGCTTCGCCCCGAGCTAGGTCTTAGCGACCCTCGCCCAGAGCGAAGGTCAGGACTCTCAAACGTCTCTTGAATTTGGACGTCAATCAACAACCTTTCTGGGGGTTCTCTTTAAAGTGTATTGCGATGCTCATCGTGCTACCTTAAGGGTTAACAAGCAGTGACAACGATCTTTCAAGTACAAGGCTGCTTTAGGCCTTGATCTCTAAGAGTTCATGGTTAATATGACTGGTGTAACCTGAGAAGTTGACGACAGCATGTCAAATGTATAAATCAATGGTGCCTATCGCAGTACTAGATCGAGACAGGGTGTAGCTATCCCCTTTGACTACTCTATTTTGAGGTTGCTTGTTCAACAAACTCCTTCACAGCCTGATCATCCTTTTGCCAGTGGTGCTAACTCTACCATAGCATCAAACACAACTTCTAGCTCAAGTAAAGAGCGGGAGTGGGCTGCCAACATGGCAGATAGAGATGTATCAACAATCTTCTTTATTAGTTTGAGGTGCACAATAAGGCATCCAACAAGCACTTCGATCGACTCGAAAATATGCTTCAACAACTGATACTCACTTCCCAGCCCCCTGTGAGAACTTTAAAAGGGAAGAAGCCAGTTAACATCTTTGTCAATAAGGAGTCACTACATCAACAAGATGTCTTCTCCTCTTGATCAGAATTTGAGACATCCAGTCCTATGAAGATGATGTGTAAATTGAAAATGCTCAACAACCCCCAAAACTAGCTTAGCGCACTTATACAAAGGACCGAGCTAAAGAAGGTCGGGATCACTTAACCTTATCCCATCGAGTGGGACTCTGTTCCCTATCTGATAAAGTTTAAGCCACCAATGTTACACATGTTTGATGGTAAAGGTTCTCCAAACCAACACATCTACTACTTCCATCAGCAAATGGAAAATATAGTAGGAAATACTGCCATCAAAGTGTGACTTTTTATTGGCATCCTTCAGGGGGTAGCCTTTGACTGGTTCCAATAGCTGGCTAAATGATCAATCAAATCCTAAGCTGATTTAGAATCACAATTCTTGTCCCAATTTCATAAGGACCAATATAACATAAGAATGTCCAGGCTCCATTCAGAGAAACAAAGAGGAGATGACTCGGTCAGAAACTGCATCGATCGATTTGCAATTTAAGCTTATATTGTTGGGACATGTTGCTGCCGATGTTGCTCTAAACAAGCCGACACAACTTTCTCAGCCGAGTGGAAGCCCACATGGGCATCATTAAAGCTAACTCATGGAAAGATCTGATTGAGCAGGCAGAAATTACTAAAAAATCCCCTGAGAGATTCAATCAACATGATACGTGGTCAAGCTATGAAGATGTTGATAGTGAGATAAGACAATCCTCTGATGATGAGAGTAAGACGTGACAATCCTCCTCCTCGAAGTTCAACACTCTCCGAATCTCATTAAGTAGAACAATCAACATAGCCTCCTACGGCTATGGCAATGCTTCCTAAGCAACGCCAACCCAACCTCCTATGGCTCTGGTAACGCTTCTTCAGTAACGCCAACCGGGCCTCCTATGGCTATGGCAATGCCTCTTCAGCAAAGCCAACATAACCTATCACGACTATCGCAATGCTTCTTCAGTAATGCCAAAGCAGCCTCTTATGACTACGACAACGCTTCCCTAGCAATGCCACCCTAGTTTGTCAACTTCGTCTTGTAGGGCATGTGCCCTTAATGGCAACACCATTTTCTTTGGTATGTCTAATAGTACAACCTCTGCCGAAGTAATTAGTCATCGAGTTCAACATCACACCTCTAACGATGGCCTTCACACCCTACATGACATCAGAAGTTAACCCTCTACTAGTACTCATGATGAAGCCAGAATCTCTGAGTTCCAAGCTTGTGAAATCATTTTGTCTCTGAGTTTTTCAAGCTCTACGAGGACATTGCAAACAAGGTGTCTGAATCGAACGTCATCTCAGACCACTAAGTGTGGGAACTTTATTTCAACGACGTATCGCAATGGAGCCACGAAGGAGTTATTGTCATAGGTGTGGGGGTAGTAATCTTCACTCCCCATAGCCACATCATTCCTCAGACATATTCATTGATCGAGCCTTATACTAACAACGTGGCTGAGTATGACGCCCTTATAATTGACCTACAACTTACCTAAGACATGGATGTCAGATATTGTGAAGCCTATGGCGATTCTAAGCTGATCATCAATCAAATCTAGGGGGAATACGAGATTCATCATAATGATCTCTCCTCCCATACCATGAAGTAGCAATGAAACCTGCTCATTCTTTTGAAGGCTTCTACATAACCTATGTAGCTTGCCTCAAGAATACTTATGCCAATGCCTTGGCGTCTCTAGCAGCTACATTGGCCTTGTCTACTAAGCATATCGTGGTAGCTAACCACCAGCTGTGTTGTCCCAAGCAAATCTTGGAAGCCAATGAGATTCGCACCACATCTTGTGGTTTTGAACTCAATGATTGGTGTTACCCGATCTTCAACTATGCCTTGCATGGCATAATGTTGAATCCAAAGGAGATCACACCACTTCTTCTATGATCCCGTCACGTAGGCATTGTACTACTGATCGTTCGATAGCATATTGCTCTAATTCTTATCACAAGTAAAGCTCGTGAAGCATTCAAGAAAGCCCACGACGGTACATGTGGAGCTCATCAACTGGGTCCTAAACTTCTGAACTAACTTCATCGTCTGGGCTATTACTGGCTAACGATGGTTATGGGATGCAGTGACATATGCCAAGAAATGTTGTGCGTGGCAATTTCACACTGACTTCTTGCATCAAGCTTTGAAAGAATTACATTCGATTGTTGCCTCATGGCCATTCGAGACATGGGGTATGAATATTATCGAACCAATTAGCCCACTATCCACTGAAGGCCATCAATTTATTTTGATCATCACTGATTACTTCTCCACATGGGCTGAAGCCTTTCTACTCAAAGAATTCGAGACTTCTAACTTGGTTAAGTCCTTGAAACACCGTGTTGTCGATTGATTTGGCGTCCCTCGAAGGATTGTCCATGATAACTGTCCACAGTTCATTAGTGAACTGTTTTTCAAGTTCTGTGACAAGTTTTGAATCTAGGACGTGCTTATACGCCGTACAATCTGACCGCCAATGGTCTACCCGAAGCTTTCAATAAGACCATGAAGAAATTCGTCTCCTCCAACAAACAAGATTGGGACAAAAAGCTCTAAGACGATAGTTCGCACTCCAACTAGTGCTACGCCTCTCTCCTTGTTATATAGATGCGAAGTCGTGATACCATTAGAGATTTAGATGTCGTCATTGAGAATCGCTCTTGCCGAGAAAATGATGACTGAAGAACATCATCAAAAGCGGCTCTAAGAACTAGAGGCCCCAGATGAACTAAGGATACAAGCTCATCAATGAATTGAAATATACCAGTCATGGATCTCAAGAGCCCTCAACAGGAGAGTCTAAAATGATCCTTCAAAAAAGACATCCTGGTCTTAGCTGTTCGTCGACCCATGGTCATGACACACAAGACTAAGTTCCAACCCAAATGAGAAGACCTATTTATAGTAGAGACAGTCTACTCAAATGGAGCATATCGCCTAATTGACCAAAATAGCAATAGGCTCATGGTGCCAATCAATGGGAAAATTCTTAAGAAATATTGCCTTTGATTCTAACCAATTTCATCTCCCCACAGAGATGTTGGTGACGTTCAAGTTTCCACCTCTGACCGTAAGTCTTGATCATCTTGATCTTACATCCTAATTAAAATCCCCAGTAAGTCATCAAGTTAACACCACACCTCTGTTTGACTCCAAATGCATTATCATCGTCATGTTAACATTACACCTCTGAACGGTTTACATCCTCGTAATTCGACCAGTTAACATTACACCTCTGTCGGACCATTTTATTGACCGGTTAACATTATACATCTGTCGACCTGTATTTTTGAATTCGACCGGTTAACATTACACCTCTGTCAATCCGCCTTTCCCAAAAAATAGATCTGTTAACATTACACTTTCATCAATTTTCTACCATTAAGTTAATATTACACTTCTAAATGGTAGCCGTCCCTTGAACTCTTTTTAACTGACTAGTTAACACTACACCTCTATTGATCACTCCCTTTAGCACGTTAACATTACACCTCTGCCAAAATTTCTTAGTACTGTTATGTTAGCACTACACCTCTAAACAGTACTAACTTTGTAAACCTGATATGTTAACGTTACACTTGTATCAGTTTGATTCCGTTGACAGGTTAACATTACACATCTGTCGACTTCCCTTACTCTTATATTAACACTACACTTTTGAACAGTATGTACCCTTGGACTTATACCTCTATCAATCCCCTTTCAAGTCGATACGTTAACATTACATCTCTATCGATCTCTCGTAACCTCCAATGGGATTATGAGGTTAAACTATTTCCTAAGTTCCAAAGGGATTTTGAGGTTAAACTATTTCCTATCCTCCAATGGGATTATGAGGTTAAATTGCTTCCTAATGTCCGACTAGTATATAAGGTTAAACTGCTCCCTACACTTCAGTGAATATATGAGTATAAACTACTTCTCAATGCTCCAATGGGATTATGAGGTTAAATTACTTCCTAATGTCCGACTAGTATATAAGGTTAAACTGCTCCCTACACTTCGGTGAATATATGGGTATAAACTGCTTCTCAATGCTCCAATGCCTTAAGAACTTAAACTGTGTAGACTCCAACAGGTACGTGAGTATAAATTGTTTCCTACGCTCTAACACACAAGAGCCTAAACTATAGACACTATGAATCTCCATAGCTTGGTCGAGATGATGGAATACTCCAGCTACGTACGAGTATAAACTATGGTTAAACATTTGGATAAGCGCCAACAGCTACACTCTAGTAGTTACGCCAACATCTAGCTACACTCCAACAGTTATGCCAACATTCGGCTACACTCCAGCAGTTACGCCAAGATCCAACTACACTCCAGTAGCTATGCAAACATTCGGACACGCTCGAGCAGCTTCGCTCCAAATATGGGTTCCAAACATAGAATTGGGTGTAATCTCAACAACAAGCACTTCAAAATGCAACCTAGCATTCAACCAATATGAGTCCAATGATGACAAGCCACGTTTAATAGTACACCTCTAGTAGCCATGTGGTAAAATGTAGATATTTCAGCCTAAGAAAGAAGACCAAAGTTACGTTCAACAGTACACCTCTCACGATTACCCAAAGTATTACATTCCCTGTTATATGTCTAAATACAGGATCACAAAAACTATGGGGGGTATTGTACATGGTTAAAATATACTTTATTGGACTAATTCTGAGTCCAAGTCTAAGAAGTACACACCCATGGGCTAAACACTTCAGATGGGCTCAAGTATTAGCATATGGTAGGCTCAGCGAAGTTCACTTGGATCACATGCGAAAATGACTACATCCGAGCCAAATAGAACCTAAGTTCGAGTCAATCCTCAAGTTGGACTCAGGGCCGAGTCAAAGGCATTGTCAAGCCGGCCGAGTCAATAAACGAGTTCAAATTAGATTCTGAGTCAAATCTGAACTTATCAGCGGAGCTCGCCCAAGCTATAGTGAAGCTCACCCAAGTCATAATGAAGCTCGCTCTCAATACCATGCCAAAGTGAAGCTTCGAGGCTCGCCCAAAATGAGCTTCACGCAAATAGTCTACGTGGGACACATAGAAAAGTTCGCCGAAGCCATAGCAAAGTTCGCTAAAGCCAAAGCCACAGCAAAGCTCACCAAAGTTGTAGCGAAGCTCACCCAAGTAGTAGTGAGCTTCCCCAAATAGCCCACATGGGCCATGTCACCCATTCTGGCGAAGTTCGCTCATGGCCGTTATTAACGAACTTCTCCTGTGGCCATTGTTGGCGAACCTCGACCACAACCACTTTTAGAATCTACTTTTAAGGAAACGATTCACCCCACAAAATCACCTATTTAAGAAGTGTTAATGACAACTAACTCACATACTTAAAAGAAATTTAGGCCCACTAACTCACCCACTTAACGCTCCCAAGTCTATAAATAGGCATGATCAACATGAAGCAAAGGGGGCAGGAGGGCACATAGGAGCGAAGGAAAAGGTCTTGGGGCTAACATTATCTTGGCTAGACTCTTTGTCATTGAGAAGTGAGAGAGAGAGAGAGAGAGAGAGAGAGAGAGAGAGAGAGAGAGAGAGAGATTCAAAGGCTACATTGATAAAATGCATATCTCTCCTCCATTCTCATTGATCTTCATAGATCATTATCATCGGCTAATTATTTAGTCCGATCAACGATGAGAAAGGATTCATTCTCTTTAGGTAGTCATCTAGCTTAATCAACAGCTCTTGTGAGAAAGGAGATGTTAATATCTCTCCATCTAGAAGATAAGATTGCACTATCTTCAGAGAGATTAGAGATCATCAATCAACGAAAGAGCCATCTTCTTAGTCGGACTGTCAACGGAGTACAAGATCAACACTCAATCGGCACACAGAAAAGGACCCTATGAAATATAAATCTTTTTTAGTTTCATTGTATTATTTTTATTGTAATCTGAGTTAATTGCAATACAAAAAGACCCAAAGCAGTTTATAGACATTTTATGTTTATTTCAAGTATTTTTGAGCTTATTTTTGACTTGGCTAATGCACAATCCTTTATCTTTATATGCGCGAAAGTGCATTTGTTTCAAATATCCATCAAACAATAAGAGTTATTTTTTAAAAGTTGATCAAAGAACCACAATCTTATGATATCCATAGAAAATTGAGTGTATTCGTTAAAAGATGGTCAAAAACCTATATTTGTGGATTTGTGTTCGTGCATATCTCAAACGGTGGTCATCCTATATTGAATATATTTTATGTTTTGAGGTGGTGAGAATCGCCCAGCAAACAATATTGTTCTTCCTCCTAATCATATATGGTTGAGGTGATAGTACGATACTTTGGTCATTAGTTTCTAAGGTTGAGATAGTTCAAATCTTATTATTGCTCAATATTCACTTTGATATACCTAAATTTGTCTAGTGAAATAGTATAAGTCTTTTCAATATAAATTTCACACACTTTACACTGATATTTAATCTTTTGGATATGCTTTTCAACATGTGTTCTCTTGTGTTCTTGTGTTTTGTTGTTAAATTCTACTCCCCAGTGCTAATTTTCTATAGTTTTTTCTGTGAACTAGTGTGCTTTTCTCTCCCGTACACATTTCGGATAATTTTTATCTGATTTTCTCTTATATTAAGTATATCCATTGATGTGGTTTTCACTTTTGCTAATAACAAAAGGGAGAGAATTTGGTGAAATTTGATGAGTTTTTGCACGAGCGGGTTTTTGATGAGTTTTTCATGAGTGGTTTTTCATCAAAGTGGATTCATTGGTTTGGATTTTTTTTAAAAAACTTTTAAAACACTTGATGCATTATTTTAGGGGGAGATTTTCAATACTTGTGATTGATTATACTTTTCTTGAATGCATGAATGTAGGGGTAGCTTTGCATATCAATTGTTTTTATATGAGAGCATATTTATCGTTATTATTGATATTTATATATCTTAAATATGTGTGTAATTCAGTATTTAAATTTTATGTTTGTTATTATCGAAAGGGGAGATTGTTAGGACATAGTCCATACAATATCCTTTGTTTGAATAATAACAAACTATCATTTGGTACTAATATTTATTTGAGATGATATAGTATAGGAAAATATAGGTATAAGAAGTGTATGAGATGAAATGAAGTGAAAATCAGCTCTAAAGCTGATTTTAGCCTCCTAACCATCGATGGTAGGCATCCACCATCGATGGTAGGAAGAGGTTATCGATCAACACCACTCATTGATGATTTTTACTCCAAACACTCTCATATCATCGATGGGCCTCTCAACCATCGATGGGGCCTTGACACTATCGATGGTCAAGGGTCACCATCGATGGTGAACATGCTAATTGTAGAAATTTTAGATTTAATCTCAGCCTTTCATCATTTTTTAATCTCCAATCTCTATTAAGTTTAGGATATCCCTTTCCTCACCTATTAAGGACTTAATATCATTGAAAAAGAGAGATTTTTTTGAAGGATTTGACCCCCAAAGCCTCGACAAACTCTCGCCCGCACAATATCTTCGAATTGTTTCAGCAAGGAGAGTTACCATTGGATTGATTTTTACTCTATTCTTCATCAAGCTACACTTATATTCATTGAAGGATGGTTTCTTTAACAAAAGGGTTGTAAGATCTTTCTGATATTCTGAGCTTTAACTATTTGTGTTGGTTTTGATTTGAACTTGTTTTTATGGCTTACTTAAGCGGGTTTGAATTGAGGGTTGGGACTAGTTAGGGCTTGGTATTACTCATTATGCAGAGTTAGGTTAAACGTCTTGTTTTGAATAGATTCTAGGGTGTGGTCTTATAAGCCTACTAAATCGGGTTTGTGATTCAGAGAGGAAGCCCCTTCACGAGAAAGAAGAGTGGACGTAGGATTGTTATTCGAACCACTATAAAATTTTGTGTGTTCCTGTGTGGTTGCTTTTTTATGTTTGATTATCGCTGTTCATTTTTATTTTATCTTTTCTACGATATATTCTGTGTTTTTGGCTGTAGGCGGTCATAATATATTTTCACTAAGGCTAATTATTAGCTTGGATCCAAGAAGTGAACACTCATGGGCTAAACACTTCGAACAGGCCCAAAGTCAAGCCCACAATGGACTGCAGTGAAGGTTGCCTAAGCGAGCCTCGTCAAGAGCCGAATTCTGTGTTAAATTTGAGCCCAATAGCGAGGTTCATCGATGAAATCTGCCCACATCCGATAAAGTGGACTGAGTCATCTACTTCTAAAGAAGGCGCATCCACGTTCTCGATGACCTTCGCTCGCAACTACAACGAACTTCCCCCACACCTTCAGCGGACTTTGCTAGGACCACGTAGTCGGCCCAAATAGCCAGTATGAGAGCTATTCTTAGGGGATAACCTCCCCAACTATCTCCTGTTTTAATGGCCACTGACCCACATTCTAAGGAATTTATTAACTCTCTCTTTTAGCTTATAAAAGAAGAGGAAATCATACAATTCAGCATACACATACCTAGAGGAATATTACGAAGAGAAGACTGAGCTAGCTTCCAAGTGATCTGACCCTCGCCAAGAGCAAAAGACTCGTAAGTCTTGATTCAGTTTGTCAACTGAGTACAAGATCGACGCTCTACCGGCACACAAAAAAGAACCTCTAGGAAATACAATTTTTTCTTATTTTCACTATTGTCAATTTTATTGTAATTTGCGTCAATTGCAATACAAAAAGACCCGAAACGCTGGCAGAAAACAGAAGCAACCCTAGTCATCTCCCATCTATGCTTGCATGTCAGATCCAACAATCACCTCACGTCCCCTTCCCATCTCCTCAATCAAATAAGAAAAGATAATGTACCTCCCCCCCCCCCCCCCCTCTCCCTCCAACCATACACGAAGCACAAAAAGTGTATCTTTTCTTGCACCTCATTCCACCTTAGTCTACCTCTCCTTCCCTCCACATAACTCCTACCAGACCAAGCCTCTGTGTAATGCAGTATTACAATGATTATAGATTGCAGAGTCAATTTTTAATCACAATCATATAGAAGAACAAAACTACGTTTAGTTTTTAATCCAAAATTAAAGTGATACTAGAGCAAATATGTTGTTGTCATCCACAATATTTTTATTTGTATTTTCTATACACGTTAATCTCAACACCTGAGGCTGCATAGCTTCAACATCTTTGCTAAAGGATCCTGTTACCAATGACGGAGATAAGAGGGGGACAGGGGATTGCCATGATCCCAAGCTTTTTAGAAACATACTTTGTATATGTAAGACATTTTCTATAAAGTCCCCTAAATATTTCATAGTTAAAATTGGTCACCTAAATGGCTAAATCTTTCATACTTGAATTTAGTCCACCAATCTTCATATTTTAAAATTAGTCCACCAAATGATTCATATTTAAAATTACTCACCCAAATCTTTCATAGTTAAAAATAGCCCATCAAATCTTTCACATTTGAAATTAGTTCTCCAATTTTCATGGTTTGAAATTAGTCCACAAAATCATTGATATTAGTCCCTGAAATCATCATGCTTTGAAATTAGTTCCCCGAATTATCATATTTATAAAATAGTTCCTTGAATCTTTGAAGTGTTTTGAAAATAGTCTCTTCGTTACATTTATCATCAAAATTGTTAACCATAATTGAATAATGGTTAACCAGAAATAGGTAATTATCAAATTAATAAATATCAATATCAAAATCCACCAAAATTATGCTTGAAGTTATCGTATTGTTAACTTGTCAGGTACTTAGAAAAGATTATAATGCGTAATTGTGGTTATGGGAAAAAACCAACTACAATTGATACTTTTTAAAAAAATCTAGAAGAGTGAGGCATGTTAATTTAATGATGAATGTATATGTTGAAATGATTTTAAGTATTCACGAAAATATTTTTTTTATTGTAAAGCTTTTATTTTAGTTTATTCTTTCACCTACTTACATATGTGAAAATTTATTATGTCATCATGTTTGATTTCTTTTGCTTGATATATAGTTTAAATTCAAGGTGGGAACTCAGATACGTACCATTGTTAAACCATGTTAAAGAATCTTATTAGAAATTGTGTTGAAACTTTAGGATATCTATATCTATATCTATATTATATATTAGAAAAAGCCTCCCTCTTAGTCATTGTCAGCTACACTTTTATAATTCCAAAAATGACCTTACCTCTAAAAGCAAGTAATTCTAAATTTCCTCGCGATTAACAAAATCAAAGGGATTGTCCTCACACTCAAAATGTTTTTTTCCCCTCACAAGAATGAACTTAAACTTGAAAAAAAAAAAAAAAAAAAGAACGAAGATACACTCAAAATTATTTATCAATCCGTTACCTTTGCAAATTGATTACACATTTCCTTCAAGTTTTATATCATGCACGCATCAGGTGGACCTTAATCTCCCTACCTACTTTGCCAGAGTGACATCAGACACTCAAATGGATATTGTAAGTAGTCAAGAAACCGCTATGGACAGCATGCAAATCCTCAAAACTGGATAGTGGACTGCCGATGTAATAATACCAACTTAAAAAACTCTATATTGACTTGTACAAAGAACTAATTATACCAAACGTAATTTACTCCACTTTGAGTATACTCAACAATTTTCACTTTCTTTTCCTACCAAAAATTGAATCTATTTAATACCAATTAAGATCCTTTTCAAGTCACCTTATCCTTTGAAGAAATCTACTAGGATGGATTGTTTGGAGGAGAGAGGGCTGTCTCCTACTTTCCAACTTGCCGCTTGAAACACCACAAAGTCCAGCTAGCAAAGCTCAGTGGGCCCCCGCAGCTTCTGTCGTAATTTTGTTTTATTTCTTTATTTTATCTCCTTTTCTTTGGTTGGACTTGGACTCATGGCTTTTATTTATTTATTTATTTTGGGAAAAGCACTCAAAATCTCACTTGCTGATGCCGTTGCAGCAGAAGCGCGTAAATAGTGATGCTCACTGTTGCTGCCACTGCAGCAACCTGAGGGCTGCAGGGTGCGGAGCATCGATGGCACAAGACAACCCAACTTTATTTATCACGTCTCTTTAACTTTTTCACAACTGAATACCAACAACTATGACAATGTTTGGATACTATGGTGTTTTTAGGGTTTCCATGGTGTTTTTGCCAAAAACAAAATACCATGTGTTTGGAAATCATATTGTTTTTATTAGGCTACAAGATCAAAATCTAAAAACAAAACACTTATTTAAAAACACAAAAAAGGTGTTTCAAGGTTAGTGTTTGTACTTTGAGTTTCAAGGGTGTTAATATAGTACCTAACATAGTGTATTAATAATATATTTAACGTAATATATTGGCTACAAAAACATAATGTAATATAATATAGTATTGAATTATATTATTTAATATGTTACATTATAACATTAGTTTCCAAATATATCAATATTATGTTTAGCACCACTAATTAATAATACATATAATATCATAATTAATATAATATAATAATTATATTTCAAATACTATTATATATTATATTAATAGAAAATAATAATAAAGTAACTATTTAAATAAAAATATAGTAATAAAATTAAAATATATTCTATTTGTTACATAATATAATATAATATAATATAATATAATATTAATCAAATAAATTACATTATAATATTATATTCCTAATATATCAATACTATGTTTAATACCATTAATTAATAATACATATAATATTATAACTAATATAGTATAATAATTATATTTTAAATACTATTATATATATTATATACATTAAATTAATAGCAAATAATAATAAAAGAAAATATATTGATAAAATAATAGCTAATAATTTATTATTAATAAATAATTCAATAGGAAGATATAATAGTGTTATATAACAAATTAATAAAATATTGTATTAATGAATGAATAATATATTATATAAAATATTAAATGCTTTTAATACGTTACGTAATAATAATATTTAATAATAAAATAATAACTCCTATAAGAATAAAAGATTAAATATTAATATCTTCAATATATTTATAATATATTATATAACAAATAATAATATATTACATTATAAAAATAATGATGAAATAATTATAAATTATAAATTAAATAATTTATTAATGATAAATTACATATATTATAAAAAATATTAATATAATAATAATAACATAATATAATAATACTGTATTATATTATAATTATTATTTATAAAAGTTAACATATTAATGACAGTAACATATTTAGATAAAAATAATTAAATATATTAATATTTGAAAATAATATTTAAGTATTATGATATAATATATATTATAAATATGTACAGTTTATAACATTATAATATATTAGTTATATAAAATTACAAGATGTTAATTATATATATAATATTATAATATATTAGTTAAAATAGATTATAGTATAATTAACATTTAATATATTAATAATATGTTTAATATTAATGTTATAAAAGGTCAAACTATTGTTGGCCAAAAATACTTGCCATGGTGTTTTGAAAACATTCTTGAAGAAAAACACCATGCTAGTTTGAAAACACCATACCAAAATCACCACGGTTTCCAAACATACACTTTATAAGTGGAAAACACAACACCATGGTGTTTTTTTACAAAAACACAAGAAGGAAAACACAATAGTATCCAAACGAAGCCTAAAATTCAAATCAAATTTGTTTCTCTGACGTCTAGTTTAAGACTCATCTAATTTCAATTGCTTCAAATACTCTAAAACAAGTAGTATCAGAATTCAGATAGTGATTCGCAAGAGAGCAGCATTCTTCGTATGACATACTCGAGTGACTAAGATCTGATTCCTATATAGGGACGATGAAAATCGAAGTCGCCTCCAATTTAATTAGACCAACTTTAGGTTTATCCACAAGGGATGATGTCAAAGATTTTGCCTTTTCAAGGAGAGTTTGCTTGCAATTCAGACCAAATTTAGGTTTATCCATAACCGAGGATGCCATATATTGTCTTTTCAAGGATCGTCATGATTTTCGATCGGTGGATGTCTGTGAAGAACAAGATTTAGGATGGTTCATGCGTGTGTGTACGTATAATTCTACATTAATAGATAAAAATAAAAAAGAATAATGAAGTTAAGTAGAAATTTGATAGACATATATATTTGTTTGCAACTATATATTAGATATATATGTTCGAGTATCACTGACAGGAGAAAGATTTTTTAGTTTGTGTGCTTAAGCATTATCTCATTCTATGATGTTATATGAGAGGCGTGAGTACATATATGCTTATAACAACAATAAGTTATCTGGATTTCCAGTATATACAAAATATTCATATGTGCTGCAAAATAAGCTAGCATTTTGGAGGAAAATACGAAAAAGTCATACCATGTTCAACACTTTACGGCAGTAACAATGAGTTCAAGGGGTTATATGGAAAAACAAAAAGATTATACATCAATTCATCTCAAGGAATAAAATAATTAGGAAAATATTCAGCCTTTTTTAAAGACCCATCCTAACATAACTTTCTCAGTTAAATAGTTCAGCCTCCTTTTGAGAGCTCTTCAAGCGTACTCCGCAACACTAATCTGAGACTTGTTGAAAGGGTAACAAGACAGCTAAAAAAAACACCCTTAAGAAGTGAATTCAGTGTCAAGACTTTTAATAGGTAGATTGTCCGTGTTTGACCATACATCAATGTATAATTTTGGAGTAAAAGAATAAAATCATACCTAGTCTGAATTTAATACAACCCTCACACCAACGACGGAAATTAATATTGACATGCAACATTGCTCTTTTCGTTAGCCAATTAGTACGCAGAGTCCTCTCAATATCTTAGGGAAAATTTAATTTTTCACCTAGAAGACTAAGATATGGTCCCTTCCACTGTTTTAAAAAATTTTTAAGGTAGGGTAAAGATTGAGAGTTACAATTTTATATTCTAATGTATTTCACAAGTTGATTGTTCTTTCATGTGTCCAAATCTAAATTATCTAGCAGTATCAAATCTAGACAACGATATTAATTTGCTCTAACTTCGGCTTTGAATTCATGATAAGTACGAATTGAACCCGAATAGCTCCGGTACACTATTAGATGTCCCTTTTACTGCATCAAAAAATTGTAGCAATGAGGGTTGAAAGTATAAATTTATATCCTAACAATTCAAGTCTACAACAACATGTCATTTTGAAGGAAAATGAGAAAGCTTTACATACCATCAATAATCTTTTAAGAGCGCAATGCATATCATATATGACATACGAAAGACTTCTCTCATACACAGGGATATAGTTAAGCAATCTTAGCCCAGTGAATAAAAGGTTATATAGCTATAACAAAGATTTGGTAGGGGATATAT
>JBAKGM010000001.1:25609565-25623313 GCA_037177215.1 Asparagus racemosus
TATATATATACAATTTATTATAAGTAATAAGAAGTTGCATATGAGAAGTTACAAATACAACCATACTGCTGCACCTGCAGTTACAACTGCAGGTTGCAAAATATTAAAAATGAAATAAACGACCACAACTGCAGTTGCATGCAATAATAGTTGCAATGATGCAGTTGCATTCAACTATCTGTTCTTGCAACTACGATTGCAAGCCATCAAACAGCCCCTCAGGTTCAGGTTCAACTAAGGGTGAGTGTGAAGTATGATTTGTTTTTGAGTTTGAACTTTTTGGAGAGATCACATGAAAAATGCATCTAGATGATAGAATGATTCAATTATTTGTTTGTATTGATCTAAGCAAACGTTTTTTTTTGGTGTGTGTGTGTGTATGTGGGGAGGTCTCAGATTCTATATCTTATTTTCATATCTTTTCCCATAAAACAAGCAAATATAACATGAAATTAAGTGCAAAATAAGTTAGAGTGAATAGTTTATTAGAGAAAGATGAAGAGAAAATCGGATTGAAGCAAAACAACTTTTCCCTTTTTATTCTGCGTGCAAAAAGAATAAGCTAGGAGCTGAGACATTTTCTACTTGAAAGAATTTGGTAATGCAAAACAAGCATGTAATAATGAGCGGTTGTTAGACTTCTAATGGAAGAAAACCACTATTTTCCTAGCGTTTTACGTGAAAAGAAAACCCTAAATGATCTAACATCTCTCCTCTGATTTTTTTTCCCCTTTCATTTCTTTTGGTGCTTGTGGGTGAAATGGAAAACATAAAAGTTGCTTGAAATTTTTGTTAATTTTTGCAGACTTCTTTTTTCATCCTACTGCACAACCTGAACTTCTGTAATGCTCCTAAAGAAGGCACTTTATAGGATGATTTCCAAATAATGCAAAATTAGAAAAAGAAGGGACAAATGGGAATAAAGACATTGTATAATTGATTTACTTGTTCCTTTAGTTTTTTCAATGGAAAAGGTTTGTGCTTTGTCGTTCCTTTTCTCATTTGTATGCTCTTATCACAATCTGTAAGCATGTAGGACTCCTGTCTGAAGCTAGCCTTTTGGATTTTTGTATTCAATGTAAAGCTTCTAGTTAGTATACCTTTAGTTACTGAGGTGCATAGCAATGGTTCCAAACTCATTTGGTAAATAACTTAGAGTTTTCTTTAGATGTAACTGACATTTCATTTTAATATGGTTTGATAGGGAGGCATACTCACGTCACCCAATTTCAAGTGAACAAGCTAGCAGGTTATTTGTTAACTTCATCAATTCCTGCTCTGAAGAACAGATTCGATTTGCACCTCATAAATGTATGATATCTCAAATGGTGTTTAGCATACTTGATCTCAATCTGAATGTTCTCTCTGATTTTTTTCTTTGGTTTTCATGACTCTTCATAAGACTATAATTCAGTATTTCCCCCCATATTTCCAGTTATATCTGTCTGTAAGAGGTTCAAGAATGAAGTCATGCAGCTTCAAGTGCCAATACAGGGAGTAGCCCCCTTCCGGACTGCCTTGCGTAAGCTTCACTCTGAGCGTTTGACGACTCTACACACAGACTTTCTTCTTCTCTGTATTCTGTCAAAATGCTATAGAGCAGCCCAATGCATACTTGATGAAGATATATTTGAGGTTGATCGGCTGATAGATCCACTCCTTTATTTCTATTATGGGTTAGTCCTGCATAATTATATATGTTATTTTTGTTTCAATATGGAACAAATCATTAGTAAAAAGAAGATTCATATGATTGATTTTAACTTTGTTATCATTCTATCTCGAGTTAAATCACTATGTACATCATGGACAGTCTCTTTGCTGAATATGACCTATCTATCTCAGGTATCTGATTTAATCTCATAATGTACATAATGAACACTCTCTTTGCTGAATGACCTGTCTATCTCAGATATCTGATCTTACTTTTCATGATCATAATTATTGTGACTTATACTTTTGATATTGGCTATCTCAGATGGTCGTTGTCATTGTGTAGTCTGATTCTTTGAAGTTTTTATGATTCTGGATATTTTATTTGTTTTGATTCTTAATTATACAATAAATATGGCTCAAGGAAATGAATCTTGTGAACATATCGAAATGGTGCTGTTTAATCACTTAAAAATTTCCTGAAATCTTCTGTAAATCAGTTCTTTAAGTTGGTTTGTATTGTCCAAGTTTTTTCCTGAAACTGTAATCAATAAAGTAGTGAAACTGAAAGTCAAAGAGGAGCTGTCAGGGCCAGCATGCCCCACTCCGTACTGCAGTGAGCCAATCTTTTTTTGTATTTATTAACCAGTAACCCTCTTTGGCCTGGTACGAAGTTATAGTTGGGACACCTGAAGATATTGAATACTCTATATGCACGATTCACATCAACCGGAGCTTAGTCCATGGGTGGGGAAAACTTCATTACGAGGTGTGCAGCTATAAGAAACACCTAAAGAGTAGCTCAGAAATTCCCTGGACTTGAAAACTGATAGTAGATAGAGAAGGAAGTTGAAAGTTATGGGTATAGCAAACTTTCACGCATCCTGAACTGCGGAGTAAATGTGTGGAGAACGAAGGGACAAAGGAGAGGTTTTGAAGAGAAAAGAATAAACAGATAGAGAAAAGAATCGAACTACTGATTAAGCAATAGCTCGAACTGCTGATTTAACAATTATGTTTGCAGTTACCTCAATGATATTTATAACTGCGAAATACTTCGTTCAAATACGTCAGCTTGGTTTCAGCTTTAAACTATATAAGCTTAAAACATATCAAATTACCAATTGATTTCTTTTTTTATTAATAAAAACTATTACAGTCATGGACAGACTGAACGAAGAAAGAATAGGGGGAAATTAAAATGAGAAAATTTACAAAAACAGGAAAGAAGATAATTTTCTGTGTTGGTGGTGGCCGTGGAGCCAACAGCCATCAGTGAATGTGAAATCTGCCACAAGTTTATATCATGTTGGCAGATTTTAAATTTTCATTTAATATATGTCAAGTTTTAATTGTTCATGGCATGTAACTGGTGAAATACTTGAAAAATGGTTTCTTGGTAGTGGTCGTGGAGCCAAAAGCTTCAGTGAATGTGAAGGTTTGCCAAAAGCTTACATTATGTTGGCACATTTAAGCTTTCATTTAATATATATGAAGTTTTAATTGTCCATCGCATGGAACTGGTGAAATACTCGCAAAATGTTTTCTTTACTGACTAATAACTTGCTATATATGTTCTGGCTATACTAGCTTGTTTAATGTTTGTGTTTAACAGGGGCATGATAAATATTGGTCTGAAACGGTATGGCAAAGCTTTGGAGTGCTTTCGCTATGTGCGTAAATAGAATATATCTTGCTTATGATTTCTCTCCACTCTATCCTTGACGATACAATTTACAGGTTCTCAATGCACCAACAACCTCTTTACCAGCAGTTGAGGGATACAAGAAGTATATTTTGGTTTCGCTAGTTCACAATAGGCAGGTTTGGTTTCTCTTTTCCTTTGTTTATATTTATTAGAAAGGGTCTTGGATGCTTGTGGATAGGCATCATCAGATTTTTTTTTAAAATATTAGAAAGCTTGCACTTATTCCGTTTTTTAATATACTGTACTTTTCATAATGTTCCTGACATGTGAGTTTTGGATTCGTTATGTTATGTGCTTTATGTAATGAATATAGCTTTTTGTCTGATGGAAACTGAGATATGTTTGTTGATTCTAATTTCAGTATGTATGCAAGTGAACAAAAATCATAAACGATTCTTTGTTTATACTAGACTAGATAGTTGTTTCTCACTTCAAATTAAATATACATAAATGAGAGTGAAAACTGTTGACTATTTCTGGTTTACAGTAACTAGATTAGCTAGTAAAGTCTGATGCTATTTTTTTTATTTGTTTTCTTCTTTGGTAATTTTACCTTTGTAAGTTTTTATCTATATCTGCCAAGGGTCAGAACTAGCAGAGATTGTTATTTATTTTAGGTTCCTGTATCAATTCCAGGTTCACTTTGAATGTGAAGTGTGTTTTATCTGCAGGTTGGCCTTGGCCTGGCTCTATGTGCTAATGCAGTGACTTAATCGTGAGGCTTTACTCTTTAGCTCACATATACTCATGATTATATGATAGTATTTGCATAAAAGCATTACTAAGCTGAACTGATGGAATTGTTTAATGAGGCTTAATTGTATGAAAGCGCTCCGTATATTTGTTGAATTTATAAGTTTAACGAGGCTTAATTGTATAGTTTCTACAAGATATTAAATTAGCATTACTAAGCTGAACTAGAAACATTTGTGTTCAAGAGTCAGATAAATATGGTTAATAGTTTAGTACTGTTTAGGAAACTTGCCTGCAACTTAAACTGCAGGGTGAGTTGGTGCCCAAAATTACATACCACATGTATAAAATTTTGGCATTGGACATGGCATTAGTCAAGTTGTCCAAGTATAAAGTTTCCTTAAGGAACCCCAGGTTGTGGACTGTAGGAATTGTTTGTGATAATTCTAGTTAGAGTCTTGGAATTGTTTGTGATAGTCTAGTTAGAGTCTTGATAGTCAAGAAATATCTAAAAATAATCACTTTTGTTATTTAGGATCAATCATCCAGCATAATGGTGAGATTAAGGATTATGTTGTCCGTCGAATTAAATCAGTGTGGTTAAAATGGAAGAGTGCTTCTGGATTTTTATGCGACCTTAGAATACCTATGAGATTGAAGGGAATATTCATTAGGATAGTTATAAGACCAACAATGCTTTACCTATGAGATTGAAGGGAATATTCATTAGGATAGTTATAAGACCAACAATGCTTTATGGATTAAAATGTTGGGCAGTTAAAAAACACGTGGAAAAATGAGTGTAGAGAAAATGAAAATGTTGTGGAAATTTGAGTGTAGAGAAAATGAGAATGTTGTGATGGTCTTGTAGGCATGCACTAAACGATAGGATAAGAAATGAGTGCATCCGTGGGAGATTAGAAGTCACTTTTATTGAGGATAAAATGTGAGAGAATTGGTTGAGATGGTTTGGTCATGCACAATGAAGGCCTCTAAGAGCACCGGTTAGGAAAAGAGATAACATTATAGTTAATGGGGCAAATAGATCTGGAAGTAGACCTAAAATAACTTGGTTAGAAGCAGTTAAGAAAGATATGCCAGTAATTAACTTAATAGAGGAGATGATCCAAAATAGATTTGAATGGAAGGATAGGATTCATATAGCCAAAACCAAATTGGGACAAAGGCGCCGCTGCTGCTGTTGTTCTAGTTAGAGTCTATGTTTCTACATCTGTGGAACATCTCTCACGAGAAATTCTTTGTGTATTCATATGTGCCTTTAATATTTTAGTGGATGAAATGTAATAAACTAATAGTGCACAAAGCTGCTCTGAGTGAGTGAGTGAGTGAGTGAGTGAGTGTGCGTGTGTGCGCGCGCGCGTGTGTGTGTGTGTGTTTGTTTGTTTGTTACTTATACCTTCTCATCCTGCTAGATTCTTCTTAGACTAGGATAGTGTAAATCTTGAAACTGACTCCTTGAATCGAATGTTTGGAAGCAAAGAATTTAATGATGAAGTAGGTATTTTGTGATGTGCAGAGCGGTATAAATATAAGTTTTAAAGTTTAACGAGAAGTTTAATGAGAAGGATTCACTGACATGGTGTACGCTTCTGTCACTTTACTTTATATCGCTTTGGTGGTGTGAGTACGTATGTACACACATGTGCACATTCTGTTGAGTATGAAAGAACTGTGATATATTTCGCCTGTTGGAAGAAAATTTAGGTTAAACAGATTTAAATATGGTATTCTTCACTCTCGAATTTATCTATGTGAGCTTAGTTGAAGCAATATGGGGTTCTGATCCTAATCTCTCCATCTTTTTCAAATTGAAGATACAGGGAAAGCACTGGTGCAAGCTTACTAAGCAACGATTTGAGTGATATGTCGTAGTGGCTGATATTCATGGTGGCTCATTGTTATCATATGATAGGACTTTCTGGAGTATAAATTTATAATGCTTAAACCCTCAATAAAGTTTCAGGATTCTACTGCAGTGACTGCCTTTAAGCTGGTGCTAGAGCAAGCTAGGTTCAGATCCTATGGGCACACATAAAATATGTGCATTCGAAAAAGATATCGTTGCAAAAGAAGGCAGTTTTGATGGTGCAGTATCTTTGTCATCTTGATGTTATTCAGTATCTTTAAGAGGACCAGTTAGACTTTTCAAGGCTGTAATCTCTTCTTTAGCGCTTGTTTGGATAGACCTAATATTGTAGGATTTTTATTTGTAGATCCATTTTTTCCGATGGTTTTTTTGGATATTTAACTAAAATTCTAAGCATTTTGATCTTATACATAGTCTAATCCTTAAAATGGAAGTCTTGTCCTCTATTTTGTAATTCATGCAATCTATCTATAATAGAGAACCAATTTTTGGGTAAAAAGTAATGAATTTTGTTTGAATTAATGTGGCATTCAAAAAAAACCCTGGATGTAATTCAAAAGAACTCTACATTTGAATTTCTTTGATAAAAAGAATTCTACACCTGGAAAAGAAAAAGTACAATCTAAAGGGGATCTATTTACAAGTTTGATTTCAAGATTTTTTACTCAAACCATCAGAACAAGCCCTGGGGATTCTTTCTCCATTCATAATATGAGGGCATGTAATCCAATGAGGATTTCATACAAAGTGATATTCAAGAAATTTTACTCATACTATCCAAACAAGTACTTGGGGGAATTTTTTTCTCCCTTCATAATATATGGACTTCTTCTTTCTTCTGGGTACCTCCTTTCCCGTTTAGTCTTCCTCCTTGAGTGTATCCTGTGACCCCGGAGATAAAAAAATACGAATTAATCTTATTACTCAAGTACTTAATCTAGTATAAATTCAGTCTTCAAAGTGAGCCTTGTTGCAACAGTAAGGTTGTTGCCTTGTGATATGGTGGTCATAGGTTCGAGTCTCAGAAACAAACTCTCAGCATGTGGGACTAAGGTTGCGTACATATGACCCTTCCCAAAACCCACAATGGGGGCAGTCCCATGCACTAGGCCGCCCTTTTATTTCTATTTTACTTTCTAGAGTAAAATTGTAGTAAATCTTTTGGTATTTTTCATGGCTTGCGATTACTTGGCATAATGTAATTATTATCTAAAATCTGTAAATTCATGGAGAAAATATTATGTATTTGAGTGGTAGAACTTCTGTTATGCACTGAAGAGTGGATTCTTTGTACAAATTTAGCATAAGGGAGGTTCATATTAATACTGTCTTCCAATTTTATGTACATCAGCTATATACAACGTAAATGCCTTCCAAGATGTTCTCTTGTTTGTGCCAAAAGCGAAAAATGTTACAACTGCACTAAAAGTATGAAAATTCCACTATGCCTAAACTTCTTGTTTTTAAATACATCGTGGTAGCGTGGAATGTTAAGATAAACCTACGGAGAAAAAAAATCTGAGTCTGTAGCATAAATAACAAGTACACATGCGACATACATAGGAACATATTACCCGCGGACACGCACATCAGAGTTGTAAAAAAAAAGTTATTTGTATTTTTTTGTTTAAGTTTGTAATGTTCCACCTAGGAAATGTAATCGATTAATTTGAAGAATAAGATTTGATAATAGATAGCTCAGATGGTGTACTCTATTCAAACAAAAAAAAAGGGATGATGAAGGATATGGTAGCGTTTCATGTCTTTTGCTTTTTGATTGACGTAAAAAGATACCTCTGATGACGGAGGATTCAGATGTAAATTTTCTTTTTTGACATTGCGACAGAAAAATGATGGAGGCGCAGCATATTAATCTATTAGCATCAATATTTTTCTTCTCTATATTGTAGTATTCATAGTTCACAATCTTTGTTTAGCTGCATCCCTATCATGAAAACCCCTACTGATCACTCATCTTTATTGCATACAGGATAACAAACTGGCCTCCTTTGGTGAATTGTTTCACCACTCTGTTCTCTGTATAGGACATCAAACTAAATATACTTTTTTAGTTGATGATACCACCAATCTATCATTTGTAGCTGTATAGGCTACAATCAAGGTTCATACACTCATCGTGAGTATTCAAAATTTGATCTGGTTTACGTATAATATTATTGCTTCCTCTTTAACCTGTGTGGCCTTTAGAAGATGTTTCAGAAGATGATCTGAATAATGGTAATGCTTTAAGAGGAATAGCCTTGATTATTTCTCTTAGATGATATTAACAATTTTAACTTATGAATTATCAAAGCATTTAGTTGAAGATGTTATTGAGATGCTATAGTGAGACTGATTTGTCATATACTTTTTAGTTGTTGTTCTTTCTTAATGTATAGAATTAATTGCTGTGTGGCCTTCATTACTTTTTCTCAGAAAAGCTTTAGTTATGTAAACCATGAACTCCTATGTGCATATGCACTTGTTTCATTGTCATATGTCATGCTGCTGCAACATTGATCCAGAATTCTGAATTTAATGACTTTTTAACAGATTCTTCCGTATCCGAAGAATAAAAATACACCCTTAGATGATCTTCAAAGTCTGAAACACTCTATTCAGGTATTCATCTTTTGTAAATAGTTTGCTTTTTACTATTTGAAATACTCTATTCTGTTTACTTTGTTACGTAGGTATTTGCTGTGGGTTTGAGTGAGATTGGAGATTGATATCTTTTTATTGCAATCTCCTCTTTGATTAGTGAATTCCTCTTGTGGCAGGCTTATATTGATTTGGCAAATTCCTACACCTCCGGGAAGTTCTCTGAGCTTGAGACCTCTGTCCAGACAAATAGGGATAAATTCCAATCAGTGAGCACTATGTTACCTATTTTTATTACCCAGTGTGTAATATATATTTGGAGTAGTTGTTAAACACTAAAATATTATATTTTTGTGCTTGTTTTTATAATGCTCTTGGTAGTCTTCTAAATTATCTGCATCAATGAGCCATCCCTTGTTGTTCTTTTAATGTCTTCTCTTTTCTGAAAAGTTTCTAGTGTCCTACTAAAATTTTTGTTTGTTTGTGCTTGCGACTAGAGTGGTACTTTCTGACACAATTCAGAGTCCAGTAGGTTTTTAGCTATGGTCATAGTTCTTTAATCTTAAGTTTTCTTTCATTTGAATGACTTTATCTATATTTAGGAATGCGAAGATTTTTGCAGGGGATTTCTTTTTTCTCTGATTTTCTTGGAGTCCTTGTTTCTTTGGTGATCTAGTGTTTTGTTTTTGTTTTTTTTATGTTTTTTTTTTGTGAATGACCATTTGATGGTAGGTGTTGATGGTTTTCTTGGTCTACGAATTTTGCAACCATCATCGTACATAGAGAGATGTGAAAGTGCAATTCTTGGATCCTTCATCATTTACATTGAACTTCTTTCTTTGCTGAATTCTACTTAAATGTTTGCAAAATTATAGACCTCTTAACATCTCTTACCTGTGTTTATCATTTATCTAATCATTCTAGTTCTTGCTTACACCTGTTTTGGGATACTATGCTGTTTGGAAAAGTCTGCTGGTTACCAAAAGGCTACTTAACATTAATCATCTTCTAATAATCACATGGCAGCTTCTGACCCTTGGTAGCAACATCAGTACTACTTTGTCTCAATTGCTCTCAGGATAATACTTTCCAAGAGATGTTTCCTTTTTTTTTTCTTTATGACGTCAGCCATTGTGATATTCTTTCAGGACAAAAATTTTGGACTAGTCAAGCAAATTTTATCTTCCTTCCATGAGCACAATATTCAGAAACTATCTCAGGCTTACTTGACTCATACTCTTCAAGATATTGCCAATACTGCACAACTAAATACTGCCAAGGATGCTGAACTGTACATACTTCGGATGGTAACTAGTTCGTAGATTTTGTTTTATCACTGAATGCATTTATTTGTCTGCTGGTTCGGCACATTGTGACTATATCTATTTCTAGATTCAAGATGGGAAGATATCTGCCACAATAAACCAAAAGGATGGAGTGATCAATTTTCATGGGGACTGTGAACAATACAAAACTTATGAAATGGTTGAGCACATTGAGTCAGCTATCCAGAGGTACCACAGCATTGAGCTTCAATTTCTTGGTTTCATATTCTTGAATATGCTCGTGGTTCATGATCATCCTAATTGTCATATATGGTATCGTTTTGTTCATTCGGTACTAATAAGCTTCTCTCTTGTGGGTTGCTAACTGTAATTTCTTTCTATTTTTTCTTATTTTATCCGCATTAGGTGGTGAATTTCTTTGCTGCAGTATGAACATGTGTAACTGCCTGCCTATTTTTCTTTTCCAAACATGTTGCATCTCGAGGTATCCTTGACTATTTTCACCAAATCTAGGGAAATATGCTTAGTTGTATTTTATTGGTGGAGCTATAACAGTCTAGACCTCTGCTGGTTGGCTTTGATGGATAATGTCATATGTAACCTGTTAAATTAATTCTAAGGGAAACCAGAGACTCAATTCTATAGCTCTGTTGATCTCTTATATTTATACTAATATGAATTAAATACATGTTACATATTATTAGGAATATACTAAATATACTTTTAGCATATTCCTTTATTCTATCACAACCATATATTCCTAATATAATTATAACATCATAGATCTCTAGAATATATTCCTTAACATAACCCATATAGATTATTACTCGTGTTAGTTGTATCTTTCTTTTTGTTCCTTGCTCGATCACAATGCTTTAATGAGATGTCGCTATGCATGTAGGTTCTGGTACCTATAATATTGGTTTTAACCTGGCTATCTTTTTTTATTGTCTTCTATATTTGAAGTAAAACCAATTATTCCTCAAACTAGTTAAGCAAACATATTTCATAAAGTAGCACTTAGATGATGTTAACAGAAGATTTTGCACTTCGATTATAAGATAAACACGTAGTTTCATTCTTGTGGTTTTATAGTGAAGAGATCTTGGAATGTGATGTCTAGATTCTAGAATATCCAAAGGGTAAATTTCACAAAACCCACCTGTATTTTAGGTGTTTTCTAAGTACCCCTAAACTTCATAAATCCCCTGTAAAAGCGTCTCGCCACAGTTAGTTTTAGTTGTTGTGTGCTTCACAAATGACATGGTTTGGACGAGTTTTCCCTTATGCACTTATTTAACATTTAATGAAGAGAGTTTTCGGGTTAGGGTATGTAGATAGACAATAATGGTAGTTTAGACTTTTTTTTACCCTTCATGTTAACACCATTTATGAAAGGTTTTAATTGTTTGTGGAGGTTTACTATAATTTTAAAAGCTTAGAGGGGGTTTTCTCTGATTTATGAAAGGAACACCCAAAAGTTTGCGGAGTTGGTTATTTCCCTCCTGTACCCATTAGGGAGGTCTGTTTCCAAGTCCAATCTGGTTGGGCCTGTCTGGTTGACCAAAAAACCAAAAAACCATATTCTATTTCATATAAATTTTTCTTTTCTTTTGTTTGGTTCACACTTTAAAATCAAAAGGGAGGGTGAGGTGGCACCCTCCCATTGGTTGACTTGACACACCATTTCTAGGAAACCCATTTCAGAGGTTTTTATAAGGAAGTCACTTGGAAACCTATTTAGATAGTTTCTTTACGAGATTTCCATTTTTTTCTTGTTTTCTTGGAAATGAACCAAACAGCCCCACATGTGTACTATTATATCTTCTCTATGTCCTGCCCATTATCCATTAACTGTATGTCCTGCCCATTCTTGTTCAAAACCAGTAACTGTAATTTCTAATGTGCAATTGTGACAGTTCTCAGAAAGTGCATTTTCTTTCTGTCTCCCGTTTTCTAAACGATACTTTTACCCTTGTAAAATTCAATGGCATGTGATGAGCACGGTTCAGTTCCCTCTCCAATACACAAGTCGGACTGCAGGAGACAACCCAATCGAGTAGATTTGCAAATCATTCTTTGACAGCAACTAATGTTGTGGAAGTCATTTATCTGACAGGAGAACGTATCTAATATATTATTTAATGGCATCTTTTTGTTTAGTTGAATCTTTTTAAAGAAGTTTAACAATGTCATGAATCCTTTTTTTTTATTTAAGATAAAGGATGGAAACCCAACCAGGGGATTTCCAGCCGTCTTGCATTCTCCCAAAAAATGGATTGGTTACAAGTTAAGGGTTACACTCCCAATCCTAGAGTGCAACCTATATTTACAATGTCATGAATCTTGAAAAAAAAAATTCTTGCTATAGGTTGATGACATTGTTGAAAAAACTGAAAGCTAAAGATAAGCAGATGCGTTGTGATCCCGCGTATGTGAGAAAGAAAATCTTAAAGGCTGAGCAAGGTATTCTTTGATAACATTGTTTTCCCCCTTTTTCTTTTTTGTTGTACCTTTTAAGCTTAGCTCACTTACAACTGTTATGATTGTTCTCGACGGCAGACTTCACACAGGCTCAGCAAGGTATTCTCTGATGACATTGTTTTCCCCCTTTTTCTTTTTTGCTCTACCTTTTAAGCTCAACTCACTTACAACAGCTTTCATTCTTCTCAACGGCAGAATTGGTGAATTTCTTCGCTCCACACTTTCCTCAACAGACTTAAATTTGTTCGTTACCTGCATATCACTTCAGTTGTGTTTCAGTATGTTTTCCTCTGGTGCATTATGAGATGAGGTAATTGTTTCCATTGTGCTCTGTAATTTTTATAAAATCAATGAGTTTTTCATCTGCATCCTTCAACAGGAAAAATAATTCTTTCCATTGAACTTTTCAATCTCGTATTTTCGCACTTTGACCGATTTACTGGTAGATGCTATTCTCCATTTGTATTAATAGATTTGCGTCTCTCAGAAATTACCGAACACCACATCAAACCAGAATCTACAACACTTCCAATCTGAATAATTGCTCTGATACCAATTGTTGGGCGCGGAGTCACGCCCACACGCCACGGAAGCGATATCACCTGAGAGAAGACCATGTTTACAAAAACTCAAGCCAACCTCTATATTCCCGTTTCGCGAAGGAAACAAGAATAGAAAGTAAATATCTCAACAAAGTGAGATATCCACTCTTCTTCTCAACGGTTTTCGGACTGAACCAAGGGAAAAACTTACAAATAATAACCAACACACGGTAAACAGTAACGATAGGAGATTTACGTAGTTCGTTAAATTTGCTTACGTCCACGGGAGGGGGTGAGGGGAGATTCTACTATGAAGAAGAACACCGACAACTTGTACAATGCACAAGTTCGTCCCAAATATAAAACTTTAATTATTTTTACTCTCTCTAACCGCCGCAAAAACCACACTCTTTTTCTTTTTTTATCTCTCCCTTAAAAAAATCCTACATCTAGATACACATTTATAGGGGGAAAAACTATTTTCTTTTTTTTCGCGCAGGAAAAAGAACAGGGGGTTTGTGCGGTCAAACGTGGGTGGTCCCCACCCACGTTCCCACGTTCACATATGAGATAATCCTCTCCTTTCATGACAACCCTATAACTGTAGATCACTGCTTTTTTTTAAAAGAAGTTTATAGCCAGAAAATCTTTTAAATTTATTGCTTATGACGGTTTCCTATTTATCAATCTAGAAATATTAGGAAAGCTTATGTTCCATCATGTTTTTCTTTTATGCATATATTATTTTTCTTATCGTCAGTAGTATTCAGAGCAAGTGCAGCATGCTCTCACCGCTGCTCTCAACGCCTACGTGGTGGTGAGAGCATGCTGCAATGCTTGCAGCAAGCTCCGAGCGGAGCTCTCAGCGTCCACGTCGGCTTACTTTTTTTGGG
>JBAKGM010000001.1:25623413-25635235 GCA_037177215.1 Asparagus racemosus
GGTGTTGGTGCATGGCAGGTTTGACATTCTGGGTTTCACCTTGGACTGCAGCCTTGTTGAAACCTGGGGCGTCACACGCTTGAGCAAGGTTTGCCAGTTTGAATTGAGTGTCCTTTGTTGGATGAGATTCACCAATCACCGTCTTTTGTCTCGACCTTCAAAGGGGACAAAAAGTGACGCCTTTCGTCTCGACTTTTGAGGGGGACAAGAAGTGACGCATTTCATCTCGACCTTCGAGATGAGAAGTTAGCATGTTCGAGTCGAGTTGGTATGTTAGTAGGCACAACATCTTCTAACTTGTCTTTGCCTCCTCTTGTGCAGTTTGCTTGTCAAAGGAGCCTGTTGATCACCACAATCACTTTGGGCATGATAGGACTCCTGACTCTGAAGTGAGGTATGCTTTCGATGGATACATCCCTCTGTATGTAAAGGGTGGCAGCTAAGAACGGATTGATGCAATATGATTGAGAGATTATCAAACTCTGCGGGAGATAATCACAAATGCTAAGTTCTCCATTCCCAAAGAGGATACATCAGAGAAGCATTGGTTTTTGTTTAGGGACAGTAATCCCAATGGCATCTCCATATTCAGTTAGTCGAAGGAGCACTGGTATTCCACCTAAGGAGTTCACCGCTACTATCTTCCGGCGATAGAATGTCAAGTGTCTTTTATGTACTTGCAGTATCTCGCCGTGCCTCGCCTAATGCATTTCACCCTCACTAATAAAGAAGATAATGTGAAGGTGGGCTCTTTAAAGTATGATGATGGCTTCCGTCAAGAAGGACTCTACAGGGTCAACATCATAGATTTGTGTCCAGGCTCTATTCACAAGGACACCCCTGTAATGAAGTTTCTATAGTCCCGAACATATTCGGGAACAAACTTGCAAAGACCAACTCTTAGTACCTTGAAGGGGATACTAGATTCACTGGTTGGATAATATTAGCAGATACCTTGATGGGTTTGGTTCCTGTTAGGGTATTGGGAAAATTTGAGCTGAAAATCCCTACAGCTCAGCATTTTGCTCCTCTTTGATTTTCACCCCAAACTGAGAGACTTGACTTTGAAAACCAATTAATTTGAATAAAGAAGCACAAAACCATCTGTTTTCATGTCTAGTATTTTCTTTGGGGAAAAACTCATTGGTCAGGGTTACCATTTCCCTATTTCCTCCAACTTCTTCCCGCCTCCGACCCTCTCACACTGCTGAATCACTTGGTTTTTCTTCAAATCTTGAAGGCAGTTTGTTCTATCTTTGATGATGATGGAAATTACAGGATTTTTCTCTCGCCTTTTGGCTTGTTCCTCGGGTTTAGTTGGAAATTTTTGTGGTCGGTTTTCGATGTTGCAAAAAGCCTCTGTGTTTCTCTTGGAAAATCTAAGGTAATTTCTTCTATATAATTGTATTTTTGTTTATTTTATACACCAAGTTTGGGTGATAGAGGGGTTGCACTGTTTGATAATATGGATTGCATTCTCTTGATAATCTTAATTATTTTAAAAAAATAATGGTGATCTTGATGCGTAGTTATTTTGCAAAATCTTTGCTCGTCATATGTAGCTTGAGTTGGAATGATGAGTATTTAACATTGGATTGATTACGCATGAGCAATGCATGGTTTTTTATGCTGATGACCAGTTATGAATCTTTTCGCTCTATTTTACTCGAGTAGACTCACTGTCTACACCGAAACATAAATTGCAAAATTTTATAATCTCTTGTTCATAAATTATGAATATATTCCCCATTTTTTGCTAATTATTCTATTTCTGATTGTTTGACCTAAAACCTTTTCTTTTTGAATTTTATTTTCTGTGCAAATTCTCCCATGGCTTCCTATAATCATGAATGTCATCTAGTAAAGATATATGAGCTGCCTCTGACACATTTTCTTCTTCTCTAACGTGCAATTGTTAGTCCACTCGATATTAAAAATTTTAATTTATTTTTTCCCTTCTTTTCGTCAACAAATATGCATATGCTGTATAGTTATCACTTGGCCTCTTTCGACACTTTTGATTGCAAATTGTAACGTGTCAACAAAATAGGAGCAACAACATAATCTTTTAATTTGACCTTGAATATAAATGTACATTTATATTTTCAGTATTACTATAGTTTAAGCAATTCTTTAGGTGAATAATAACCAAGGATTAAAAAGAGACTACTCATATTGATTACTGTGAAAGTATATACTTATATGTGAACCAAACACAAGCAATCAATTTCATGAAAAACTTTGGAAAACCCAAAAAATTGATTTTTCAAATGGATTGATGTTTCTCAATAAAACAGGAAACGAACGAAACAGCCCCTAACTCTTTTAGTTAGACTGGATTGTATTTTGAATTAGTCCCTCAAATCAATGAAATTGTTGTTAGATCCAAAAAACTCTTAAACTATTTTGAAATTAGTCCCTCAAACCACTGAAATTGTTACTACATCACCTGATTCTTAAGTGAGTTTGATATTAGTCCATCGAATCAACAATATAGTTCGCATTTAAAGGGATTATTTGAAACTTGTGAGAATTGGGAGACCAAATAGAAATATCAACGATTTGATGGCTAATTTGCCCTCTAATTGCTACTTCTACTCTTGATTGGAGGAACTAATTTCAAAATAACTTAAGAATTGAGGGATTTAGTAGCAATTTCAATTATTTGAAGGGCTAATGTCAAATAACATAAGAATTGAGAGATCTGATAGTGATTTTAATGCTTTGAGGGCCTAATTCAAATATGGAAGATTTAAGGGACTAGTATGGGAAAACAAATCCCAACATTTTAATACTTCTAAGAGGCTTTCACATAAATTCGTATTTGGAAACAACTTAAATAAAATGTTTTGAGTTTCATTTGATCCATCATTAGTGATGGTCATTGTGATGGTTCATCGATCTTCGTGACGATGATGATGCCACTGAGAATTATGGTTCCCATATCAAGCATTTCCTACATCATAAAAGATGAAACAAGTTACATGCCTTCTCCATATACTAAATAAATGTTGCCCTGATCTGTGCCTTGCAACAATCAAGCCTGAGCAGGTGAACTTCCATTTATTTCCGTCAAGAGCAACAAAGGGCGCGTATGGCTAATACTTGTTTTAGGGGCCTATTTGGTTATTGTGAGATGGATAGTGAGGGAGGAAAGTTAAGCTAATTGATGTGAGAAAATCATTATAATTACGTATTACTTATTTTTACTTATTTTGGTGGAGGATAAAACACTCTTTTAACATAAATAAGTATATCTCTTAAGTGCCAAAAAATAAGTTGGAAGATGCTAACTTAGTTTTTCCACTTATAAGTAAAAACATATTGTAAGTGAAAATAGAAGTAGCTTGCGAAAGATGCTCAAAGAGATGTTAGAACAGTTCAGAGCATATCCATGACACAATCTCCTTCAAATACTAAAGGTGCTGCTTTCATATATGTAGCAATATGTAGGTTTATGACACTGGTAAAATTTCACTGCAAACATGAAAACAGAATAAGTAAAATTTCGCAAAAGCTTAAGCTTTTAAATCTTGACAAAAAAATACTATATATTAGCTCAACTAAAAGTTAAAAGAACATACAGAGTAAGTTCACCTAGCTTGACCGCTAGAATGATTATATGTGGTACAAGGTTTCAGGAAATTGAGAAATTTACGAGATCTCAAGCCTCACTGGCCTTGCATGAACTTCAACGCCGAAACAAATACAGCATCTTTCTGCCTCTCAACTATGTTACAGACTTGCATGCTCAAAATCGCTTACTTTATACTACTATATAATAAAGAAGAAAAAAATTTCAAAACTCCTCTGAACCAAGAATATCAATAGGAGAACGCAGGAATTTTACTTCTGAACCTAGATCAGATACTCAATTTCCGCGACATACTGACAGCATCGATGTGCTGGAGATGCAATGCAGCTAAGAGTCCACGCCAGGTATCTCCGGGACCACCGGACACTGGGAAGTCAAGAAGTTTCTTCTGCTTCCTATAATATTCCTCTAACAACTTGCTCTGCAAAAATCATCAATATAATGTGTTACAACCAGTTTAAATTCAAAATATCAATATGACCTATAATTTTTCGCTTCCTATGCACTCAAAAGAAAACACTTAAAACCCGAGTGTTAAGAGATCGGGAAAATTATCTACGTCAAAACAATGAAAAGCAATAGAATTTCCATGTTAGTAATGTTCAGAAGTGTTCTCCACAAGTTTGCAAAAAAGAACCTGAGGGCATAATCCAGTAAAGGCACTAAGAAGAATAGACTTAGGCTGCTAGGCGTAATAATAAAATATTGAGAGAGAAAACCACAACTTAGTCATTTGTCATTAATAGGCAACATACCCTCTTCTTCAACAACAAGTTTTTCCCCCCTTTCTCAAGAACACTTTCATAATTTGTCAATTACAAGTAGGAGGGTCTGATGAGAAAAGTCTAAACTTGAGAGGGGGGGTGGGGGGGTTATGTAATACACCCCCTAATGCTCTTTTTTCTTTTTCTTTTTCTTTTTTTGGGTGGGTTTTTTTTTCTTTTGGGGGAGGGGGGTTATGAGATGAAAATGTTCAGGGGATTATGTGAAAATAACCCTAAAGTTTACATTTTTTTCTTAATTTTATTGTAAAAGGCAACAAGAAAAAGCAAGGATCTTAAAATGTAGTACAGTTTCATCAAAATGTTTTGATATATAACGAAGAAGGTCGATGGAGTGCATGCTTATTATATCTTAACTTCTCTGATATGATTGACTTCCTTAACTTTTGCACTTTATCAGGAGAAAAAGATTTAGGTCCCTATCAATCCTGGTCTACAACATTATAGTGGTGAGCTTAAATCCAAATTAACATTATTCGCTTTACCTAACAAATATATGACACATAAGAGTCATGTCGGATTTAGTGGAACAAAGAAACAAAATATTGTGTGCCCAAACTGTATCAACTTTGAGTGGAAAAAATCTGAAAGTTGTCTGTTCATGCTTCTTAGCCAAGAAGTAATATAGAAAATTGCAAAGTTGATTAATTTGCATTCAAGAGAATGCAAAAAATTCGCAAAAGTTTTAGAAACATGTTGACTATATGCTTGTCTACATCGAGTCAAAAACATTGCGAATAGTGAACAATAGACCTCTTCTTTAGAAGTTTGTCTACTAAGAGCTACATAAGTGATCTATTGGAAAATTGGCTAAGAGACACCAACAACAAGGTGAGCAGAAGTTTAAAGATGGCTACAATAGTAAAGGCCACAAGAACTTACTGAGTAAACAATGCGCCTTAGAGACCAAATGGCACTTAGAGGTTGTTTGGTTCGTGGATTGCATAATCAAGGGTTTTGATGCATCACGCATGAAGGGGATTTTGAAAAACCCATACTCAGAATCTCATTTGTCTACAATGGATATTAAAGAGGATTTGCATGAAGGATAAAATCCGACATTTTGTTTCGTTGTATGAATTTTCCTGGCTGAAGTCAAGAGTAATTTTTAGAAATCTCTGGTATGAAAAATGCCAACCAATCAGTTGTATTTGATAACAAACCAGGATTTCAAATGCAAAGTTGCAAAAGCCCTGGTATGAAAAATGCCAACCAATCAATAGTATTTGATAACAATCCAGGATTTCAAATGCAAAGTTGCAAAATCTCTACCACATGCATGAAAACAAACAGGCCCTTAGCAGCATGACAGAACCAAATCTTAAATCAGAAATACTAAAAGTTTATGGATTTAACTCACCTGCTCGGCATATGCATGGAATTTCCCCATATGACTTCCCTCTTTGTCTATAGCAGCAGAAGATTTCAGTGGAGAATGGCGAGACCTTGTTGCCAAACATGGATTGATGCTAGTAGATTCTGAATTGCTTGCATCAAAAGATTTACCACAGTGCGAACAGATGTGGCTTCCGAAGTCTTTCTTAACCAAAGAGTCCTCAACACACTTGAAGTTTACTACCAAGTCAATATCTGCAATCTGATTGAGGATTTCCTGTAGGCAACAAAATGAACAAACAACACAGCATGATTTATGATGTTTTGCTCAAAATGCAAGAAGCCATCAGATAATAGAATTAAAAATTAAATATATTCATAAAACTCTCATACTGATTTACATTTCTACGGAATGAGCAATAGAGTGGCCAATCAATATAGAGAAACTTGAACCATGTAGAAACCTGGCTTTGTTTTGTTCAATGCTATAGAAATGCAGCTAGTAGACACTAGACAGATATCAGAATGCAAAAAGAAACAGCACGGTTAGACAAGTTCTTTCAGAGGCCTGCAAAGAAAAGATGGAGAATATATTTTTTAACTGTTCTGTTTCATTCTTAGTGTCAGTAAACAACCAAGGGATATCAGCTTTTAACCGACATTTTTTCTAGATTCTCCCCACTCTTCTTTGAAAGTAAAAGCATACTGCATTACAAGTATTGACCAACAGAAAAGTACACTGATTTGAAATCAACGAACTAAACAATAGACTCCTCCTGCCTCGTTCCTAATTTCAAATCCCACCCTTCTAATCCTCTACTCTTGGCATACCAATACATCTCCATAGTGGATAGGCATCAGTCTAATCTAAAAGAACATAACAGATATCATTTTCATAAATGTCAACGTACTGCTTGGACTTGGGTTCTTGGGATTCCATCAAGAATAAATCCAGTTTCACCTCTGTGATATCCTTCCTCCAGCCTTTTTGACAGCAAACCGAATATGATATCTTCCGGAACTAGCTTTCCTTCATTTACTGCATTGGCGATCTGTGGGGAAGTGAAAAAATGTTAAATTCACTGAATAAAAAAGAATTGTTCTTTTGCTTTCTAACAAACTATTTAAACTTTAAGGCGAAATTACATAAAACTAACAAACTTTTCTCACTAACCTGTAAACTATCAAAAAGTTCCAAATTTCAGAACACTGCCATAAATTTTCCCAGAACCTTTAGTGGAACTGCCTCATTATAGATATTTTCTAAATGAAACTATCCTTGTGTGATGATAATATGAAAATTTTGGAAGGAAAGAAAGATGATAACTTAATGACTGCTGTTAGAGTGTTATTGGGATGCCCTTTCAAGGACCGAGGCGTATGGGGGCCACCCCCCCAACCCCCCAAACACCAAAAAAAAATTCTATTTACACTATATAAACATAGTGAAGAGAAAGAAATTGAGACCAAGAGACACAGTAATCTCTTAGTTTTTAGTCAGTTTATATATAACCGCAAAGCCATTTTGGTTAAAATATTGCACATATTAGGGTACATAGTAACTTATACCAAAGCATGTGTTATTGCGTCAATAAAAGAAGCTAACAGTGCGTAAAGCTAGAAAACATACTAAATACTACTTATAATTTTGAACATAAATGGGCCGTCATCACCAATGGTCATAGACAAATTTTGGATGGTAAGAAGTCGTCTAAGAAATGCTCAATTATGTAATATGGTATTCTACCATGTAGCGTTAATTATTTTAATAAGATTTATAAGACATTGCTACAAATTTACTTTAGATAAGTAGTATTTGGTCTCTCATCGTGATTTTCCACAAGATTCAACAGTAAACTTGATTAAAATTGGTTGAATGGAATATGACACTTTATATGCTTTGTTGTACACATTAGCGAAGTTGGCATTAATATGAAACTTAATTTCAAAATTCTTGTTATCTAATGAGATTGCGCTACTAATCAATCGTGAAAAAAAACTATATGTTATCATGTTTATTAATTTTTTTAACCCCCTTACCAAATCTCCTGTCTCCACCACTGGCCTTTTTCACGGTAGTTTCTTCTAGCAGCTCAAGGAGATAATGGGGAGATTTCATGGTAATTTCATATAACTTAGCCAAACTTAACATTCAAATGTAAAGAGAGATATCTTATAACAAAGAGACTACTTCGCAGTCCACCCAGAGTATAATTTTCAAAATAGATAAATAAATAAATAAATGTTATTTCGCGAAAGGTATTAACCACAATTTCAGAGATTAAGGAGTCACGAATAATATCTGACATTAGAACAGAAACCAGGCCAATAAATATGCACACGTGATCCACATGCAATCTTGTGACTCAGAAAACGACCCAAACCCTAGTTTCTACTAAATTCCCGAAATAGCCTTGATCAATAGCGTGTGGTAGCCACCACTATCACCAAAGAAATAAAGAAACTAACAAATCAATAATAACAACAAAGAAATGTTGAAATTTTTTCCAAAAGGAGGTAAATTTCTCAGATAATCATAAATATTTTCCAAGCTCTTTAGAACAAATTTCCTGTATTTTAACTCAATAATGATAACAAAAAAATTAAAAAAAAAGTAAAACCAAATCAAGATCAAACCTTGATGTAGAGAGAGGAAGTGGGGTCGAGCTCTTGACGAACGAGAGTCCCCATAGAAATGTAAGGGACCTCCAAGATCTCGGCCAAGCGAGTCGCGTACAGATGCCTCTTAGCTCCAGGAGACCCCATGAACACCCACTGAACTCCCCTCTCCTCCATCTCCCTCCACGTGTCCACCGCCGTCGCCGGCGTCCGAACCCTAGCCCTCTCCTCCTCCTCCTCCCACTCGCTCTCGAACTCCACGGCGGCGGCGGCGGATGCGGAGAACGGACGGAGCACGGAAGGAGATATCCGGCGGACGAGGGATCGGACGGCGGCAGTGGAGAAAGCTCCGGCCATGGCGGCGATCGAGGTCGAATTCGCTGAAAATGAGGGCTTAGGGTTTTGGGGCCAGAGAGTTTTGTGGAGCGTGGGATGGAAGTGCCCCTGGGGCTGGGATTATTTACGGTTGCGCCCTTCCCTTTGTGTGGTGAGTAGCGTGAGTGGAGTGACACGTGGAGGAGAGTGGACGGAGGGTAGATTTGTAAGTCAGGATTTGAATGGTCGAAGAAATTTTCAGCTGTTTATTTGAATCTAGAGATGATCCATGGTTGTGATTTCGTTGAACGAACATAACGGAGTCACGGACTAACGGTAGAGCTGGAGATGATTATAACTGGTATAGACCTTATGTAGTATTTCTTAGTCCACTTTTTTTTTAGGTTGAGTCCCCTGGGTAAAAAAATTAACTATTTCATCCTAAGGGTTCATTTGTTGAAAACAATTTTCTTTTTCAGTGACGCTATAGCGGATCTATCTTCAATTAATCCTTTGTAAACAGTTGAAAATTTTAAAAATATGAAGAAATAACAAGGCCCAATCTGTTAATCTAATAATGTGTACTAAAAGAGCTCATCCAGCAATTGTGGCAACAACAAGCGATAGCTATTTTAGTCTTTATTGTTATTGTTTGGAGAGCGATAGCTGTCTTATTTATGATTAATTTTTCCTATTAAGCTTTTTTGACCATGTATTATCACCTTTTGTATTAATCCATATCAGAATTTTGTCCAATTAATACCTCACTGCATCCTCTTAATGCTCTCCTCTTTCTACCAAATCCAGCCACCCAATCATCTATTTTTCGAATTGTTGTGCATTGGACTGGGAATAAATAATTTTACAGTTCACGTTTAAGAAATAAGTTGTGGATTAGGATGTATTTGGCAACTCACTAAATTGGGTCACGCTTATTTCTTAAATTGGTTTTGGCAAGAACCGGTTCGATTGTGAAGCAACTCCTCCCTAATCCACAACTAAACCAGTTTAGAACCACAAAAAAAGAACTAAAGTAAACAGGTTCACCTCTGCATTAGTTTTTATCAATCAACAAAACACTCAAAAGTTAGACCAGGTTTAAACCTGACCCGGTTTTGGAGAGTTGTCAAACACGTCCTAAGGCTTAGTTTGGGAAATGAGATGTAAACTGGTTTCCTTCAAAACTAGTTCAAAATTAAAATCAGGGTGAGGGGTGGATCTGAAAAGAACTAGCTTGAGGCTAAAATTTGGTCTAGCAAAACTAATTCAAGCATTGGCCCAAATTTCAATAAACTAGGATCAAGCCTTTGGACCAATATTGTCTCCACTTGATCTTGTTTAATGAATTGCCAAACACTACCTAAGGGTTAATTGCGAATGGACCCCATGTAGTATTACCTAATTGCGAATAGAACTATAGAACTATAAGGGGTCTATTCGCAACAAATAGAACTATAAGGAGTTTATTCACAATTGGGTGATACTAAATGGGTCGGTTGCAATTAACCCAAAATATAATATTATATCATAATTCCTGAAAACTCCATGGATCCATGAAATTATTGTGCTTTATATACATGTAATTTTCTTTTATTTCTTTTTGTATTTTCGAAGATGTATTATGACCACAAAGAGGAATGCTAGGGCAGACACAAAGAATTGAATTGGTATTATTATTATTATTATTATTATTATTATTATTATTATTATTACAGAGTAATATAATACTCCATGAAGTAGCTTTTAATTAATTGCAAATGTTTACGCATTCTTAGTCATTACAATTTCTGCTAAGAGCCTGTTTGGTTATTTTCTTGAAAGAATAGAAAATCATTTTCAAACCTAGAATTATATTTCCGTGCTTTTTCGCATATTTCTTGAAAAGTAGTATTTTTGTTTGTTTCATCTAGAAAACTGGTATTGGAATTAGCTTGCATTAGTTCTCCATTTTGGTTGGTCAAACAAATATAGGAAACTAAATATGAAGATTGAGGTTTCCTCAGCTTTTTCAAGTTTGGATGCAAAGAGATCATCATTGGAAACAAGCATCACATAACCACTAGTGAGATTGCACAAGAAATTTACACACACTATCAAACTATTAGTGACACCTTCATCAATAATAACCGAGAAAGAGTAATAATTACCCAAAAAAAATTAAAAGAGAACATTTTTATCTCATTCACATTAAGTAATACGAACCAAATATTGGCAAACATTAAGTATGTAGTAGAACACAAATGTTGCATGTTATTTTTAATAAAAACTGTTGTTTTTACTACTTAAACAACTAAGATCAATAAAAAATACCTAAATAATATTAAGTTCCACAGAAAATAGGAAAAAAAAGTTAAGAAAATCAAAGATTATACCTTAAAATAGCATATTGATAGTCCCCTTGAGCGAAATAAGAAAGATCTAAACTGTGAAAGATTAATACCAAAGATCGAGCATAGAAGAACCCAAAGATCAGAAAACCCCTTCAACTCGTTCCAAAATATCCCAATAGATCTAAGATATCATCACCGTAGTAGATTGGAGCAAGTAAAACCCTTTCGTATTTATAGTCAATTGGAGAAAGGGGCAGAAAGCAAGCTAGATTTTGGAGCTCTAACAAAATTGAGGTGGGAACGAAAGAGGAGAGAGGCGGTAACCACACTCTTTCCTTATCTATCCCGCTGGAAACCCCTCACCTACCCCTCCCGGTTGATTAACCATCAAATATTACATTTCCACCCATTTCAGAACTTTTGGCTTGGAATTAGGTTTCTATAAAAACATGACGAAGTATGATTTTCCAAGAAACTCAGACGCTCCTCTCCAAACTTGGCCAAACTAAGGAATAAGAAACTTTTTGAGAAAATCTAATCAATTTCTTCGTCTGTCAGCAGACTCCCAAAGGATTTCCAGCTTGAAACAAACAGGTCCTAAATCTCTCCAAATAATGCAATGTAAGAATAAAGGGGTTTTTGGATATTAGTCCCTTACATCATAGCTATTTTGATGTTAGTCCCTCAAATCTTTATATTTTAATATCAGTCTATCAAATACCATTAGCGTGTTGATATTAGTCCCTTTGTTAACTTTTCCATTGAAAACGGCCAATCTTGGTTAGATTTATGTTAACCGTGTATGGTTAATTACCTAAATACCCTCACCCATTAAATCCCCCACCT
>JBAKGM010000001.1:25645162-25662546 GCA_037177215.1 Asparagus racemosus
AGAGGTATACGATGAGCCCAAGTGAAAGGAAGATACCCTATGATAGTTGATGTATAGGACTACACTCCGGTGAAAACCGTGGTGAAAACGGAGGCCGGAGGACGTGGTCGGAATACGCGTGTGAAGTCGGCTCAAAACTGCAGTTTTCTGCAGTGCAAAAAGTTGCCGCTTGGGCTGCTCTCGCCGAGGGACGGCGACGAATGACGGGTGCGGGTAACGGCGACGAATCTCACTACGACGATGATTAGCGACGACGGCGAGCGGCGACGAACTACCGACGACGTATGGGTTGTCGACGGCGTCGACGGGCTGACAGGTGTCGACGTGGGGTGGCAGCGTCGACGGATCGTCGACAGATTACGACGACGGCGGCGACGAACGACGACGACAGGTTGACGGATCGAGAGAAATCAACGACGAACAACGACGACGGCGTGGGTGCTCGGCGTCGGCTCGCGGGAAGCGGCCGTCAGCGACGCTGGTCGGCGCGGACAGCTGGGGTGGTGGCTCCGGCGGCTGGGACGTCGACGTGGGAATCGATGGCGACGGGGCTGTCCGGCGCGGGTTGAGGGGCGCAGGTGGGGTCGGACGTCGGGGCGGCGCCAGCGATGACGGGGAGACCGTCGAGCAGCCGGAGGAGATGGTGGCGGCGGCCGTCGAGGCTGAGCGCGGACGGAAAGGAGGACGGCGACGGATCTGTTGAATTGGGCGGAGAGAGAAGGAGGACGGGGAGGAGGAGCTCGGGGCGGCGCTCGTGGCTGGCGTGCTGGTCGGAGCTGGCCGGCGGACTGGACGAGGTTGAGGCGGCGAAGGAGAGGCTGGCGGAGGAGAAGGCTGCAGCTGCCGGAGGTGTTTGGGGCGGCGCTGGGCGCGGAGGAGCTTGGGCGGAGGCTGAGGTGGTGGGGACCTGGTCGGTCGGCGAGGGCGGCTGGAGCGGATCTGAGGAGTTGGGGGAAGACGAGGGGGAGAGAGGGGATGCGGCGGTTGGCTGGGATGGCGGGGTCGGGAGACCGAAGCGGGTGCGGGCGGAGTGGTCGTCGACGGCGAAGCTGGCCGGCGGTCAGATGGAGGCGAGGTCAGAGAGAGAGAGAGAGCGGGGTGAAGAAGTGGGTTCGTGCTGGAAATAAAAAGAGAGAGGAAGGGGAGAGAGAGAAAAAGAAACGTGAGAGAGAAGGAGAGAAGTACACGTGATTGAGAGAGAGAAAAGAAAATGAGAGAGAAAGAGAAAAGAAGAGAGAGAAGGAGAGTACATGTACGGGGAGCACATTTTTTTCTCTGTGGGCGGTGGAAACGAAGAAAAAGAGGAATTGGGGTAGGTGAAGTTTGAATTTTTATTTTTTATTTTTTATTTTTTAAATATAGATATATATATATATATTGGTTGGGGTTATAATACCCGTATAAAATACATGTAGCTGCTAAAAATACGAAATCAGTCATTACTAGTACGAAATAATATTACGAACAAAATACTATTTTCTTTTCATAGAAATTTTCTTAGTAACTGATCAAATATCATCTTTTAATCAAAACACTACTATTCATCAATATTATTTTTTATTAAATTTTAATATCCAAAAAATAAAATAATAATAATAAATAATTATGACAACAATAATAGTAAGAAATAGCACAAGAATGATAACAGTAAAAATTTTAAACAGTTTGAGCCTCAAAATGACAATATAATATTAATATTATTTTATTCAATAATTGGGATTTATATTTTACAATTATTAAAATAAATATAACTGAGTTAATAAAAATTATAGAAAATATTGGACGATAAAATACTCTTCTAGAAATGAAATATTTAATATTTTAAACACTAAAATATTTACTCAATTTTGTATTCAAATTTACGGGTACTACAGAATAGGTAAAATACCATCTAGTATTTTAATACGAAAAAATATATGTATTAGAAAAGTATACGTATCAAAATATATTAATATGAAAAATACGTATCGAAAAATCACGGGTGTTACATATAGCCTGCAAATAACTCAAGTATTAATCCACCTTGGGAGGTCGACACGTGTCTCATTCCACAACTAATCAGATGAATTCAAAGATGGACGACTCAAACTACTCCTGCGACCGACCAAATAGACCGACAACTTGCGTAGCTAACTAAAAAGATGGTATTTGCCGGCCTCCATACCAGATCGAGACCATGAGCATCCGAACTCGGCCTACAAATCCAGCCGACAACTTACGAAGCCAACTAGAAAGAATGTACTTGTCATCCAAACCACGGAGCCGAGTCGAAAGGCGGTGTGTCCTCGAATCCCCCGCTAACAACTAACTACCCTCGCCTTAATTGTGCTATTAGAGTCATCATTTCTTCAGTTCTCATAATCTTTATGACTCATCAGACTTAGTCAGCACCAAACACATGTTGTCGCCCTTACATTAAATGCCAGATGACTCACCCTCTCTTGCAGCTAACAGCTGTAAGGTGCCTGCCAAGTGAGCTGTTTGTTTAGACTCCGCTGAAGTTACCCATCTGCCCTTCCGATCTGCTATAAAAGAAAGTAGTGCTGCTCAAGGTTACTCCTTCGATTCTAATGCAACTCTAAGTAAACTTTCTCTACTTGTCTTTTAACTTTCCACTCAAGTTCAACTACTAACACTATCGTCAGAGGAATAGCAGAAGAACTCAACTCCGGCCTCTCACGAACTCTTCATGTGCAGGAGAAAATAGCGAGCCCTAGAACTAGCTATCTGAGGAAGCTTGAGGACCCTAACACCACTATAATCCACATATAAACCCCCTGTTCGATAACTGACATCAACAGTTTAGCACCCACTGTGGGGCCGATCATGCTTCTTCATACAAGATGTCTGGTTCTGAATGCCTTGGTCGAACCTTCAACCCAATCCTTAATGAACCGTGTGCGGGCTATGTCACTCAGGCCTAGTTGGAAGAATCTACGCAGAGAATCTATCAGTCTTTCTAGTAACAGTTTGTTGCCTTCACCAATGAACTCCTCAGCCAGATTCCTCCCCAACAACCCTCCCCATCATTTGCTACTTTCACCAATGAAACCCACCAATGTAGTGATGGAGTTCAGCTTGATCTGAGAAGGGGACACCTCCAGAGCCTCACACACCCGATGAAAAAAAGGATGGAGTGGCAGTCCGAGCCCATACTCCGGATGTTTCAAGTAGATAGGAACCCTATTGCCGCCGTAATGATATACGGGTTCAGATCTCTCCGACGCTGACAAAGTGAAGGGTCAGGGAAGATCGAAGTGGCCATAGTAGGCCTCGAGCTCCGTTGCGCAGATCTTCGAGCAGAATAATTTGAGGAGGTCGATTCTCATCTCATTATGGCCAGTAGTTGAAGAGGTGGAAGCCATCTCAGTTCATCAGAAAGTTGATCGAGAATCACTTGAAGTAGAGAGCTAGGGTTTCTAAAATCTCAGTGCAAAGAACTTGTAAAGCGAAACCCCTTCTCAGAGATGAAGTATATATAGGCACAAATCTGGACACGAGTCAAGATCAGAGCTGCCGACTCAGTCGCGGATGGACAGCTGCGATTGACCTCAGGATTCGAACAGACCGTATGGGAAATAAAGTGTTATCCTCCAGTCAAAACGCCCCTCAGCTCGAAAGTCAAAGCGACGATGGCGCACCATATCTGTTGATGTCAAAAGGTCACTTCAACAGCAACCCGTCTCTTTCTTCATAAATGCACCTCAAGAGTCGCCAACGGACAAATGTTTGAACTTTCACCTGTACTCCGCCATTCGAGTTCAAGTGAAAGGGGGCAACTATTATAGCCTGCAAATAACTCAAGTGTTAATCCACCTTGGGAGGCCGACACGTGTCCCATTCTACGACTAATCAGATGAATTCAAAGATGGACGACTCGAACTACTTCTGCGACTCACCAAATAGTCCCACAACTTGCATAGCTGACTAAAACGGTGGTGCTTGCCAGCCTCCAGACTAGATCGAGACCACGAGCATCCAGACTCGGCCTACCAATCCAGCTGATAACTTGCGAAGCAAACTAGAAAGGTAGTAGTTATTGTCCAGCCCATGGAGCCGAGTCGAAAGGCGTTGTGTCCTCGAACCCCCCGTCGACAACCAACTACCCTCGCCTTAAATGCGCTGTCAGAGTCATCATTTTTCTAGTTCCCATAATCTTTATGACTCATTAGACTTAGTCAGCACCAAACACCTGCTGTCTCCCTTACATTAAACGCCGGATGACTCACCCTCTCCTACAGCCAACACCTGTAAGGTGCCTACTGAGTGAGCTGTCTGTTTGGACTCGACCAAAGTTACCTATCTGCTCTTCCGTTCTGCTATAAAAGGAAGTAGTGCTAGTCAAGGTAACTCCTTCAATTCTGATGCAACTCTAAGCAAACTTTCTCTACTTGTCTTTCTTTAACTTTCTCTATTTGTCTTTTTTAACTTCACACTCAAGTTCAATTACTGACTTGATTGTTGGAGGAACAACTGAAAAACTCAACTCCAGCCTCTCACGAACTCTTCATATATAGGAGAAAATAGCGGACCCTAAAACCAGTCATCTGAGGAAGCTTGAGGACCCTAACACCGCTATAATCTATATATAAACCCCAAGTTCGATAACTGACATCAACACAAGTTCTACACATATAATACAAAGATGAAAGAAGGTGATTGAATTTAAATTCTAAAATATATATTGGGTTTTTTTCATAGTATACACCAAATTTTTGTTAATTTTATATTAGTCCCTCAAATCTTCATGTTTCTGAATTAGACTACCAAATCTTCCTGTTAGTTTGAAATTAAGGTCTAAATAGATTAGGTGTCTTATTTAAATCAATTTGATAGATTTGGCGGTCTTATTTAAAACAACTTAATGAATTTGAATTTGTCCTTTTGCAGATAACCCCCATGACAACTTTAATCTCTAGGATTTAAAATGTGTTGCCAACACAGTGGACTTATATGCCATTATGGGGATTATCTGCAAAATGCACAAGCTTATTGAGAGTTTTCTGCAATTCAAATTGTCATTGGTGGTTTAGTGTGATTTTAGAAGTGTTTAGGGCTTTTGCGAAACACTTAAAATCTTGGGGATTAAGTGTAATTTACCCAATTTGACAAGTACCCTATCTATTTTTATCATTGTCTCTTCCTGTGTATTCATCAGTTTTCAGTCAAAATCAATACGGAATCTTGTGCAGGGTTTCCTGCAGGCAAAGGATATGTAATGTCAGCAAACGTGAGTAGGACTATACGCCAGCTGTCGGTGTATGAAGACGTATAGATAAGGTGACAATTTGTATGGCCCTAAAAGCATTGACAATGATAAATTTATGCAGCTAAAAGGATTTTCTTTGTTCTTTTTAATTTATGATGATTGGTTTTGATAATTGTTTATAATTGTGATGCATACATGTAACAGTTGGATCTTGACGTGTGGATTGAGTTCTTGGTGTGTACCCTTGGTGCTCTCTGAATAAAGATTTCTTGTATTTGTGGATTTTTTTTAAAATATATTAATACTTGTTTCCATTATGATCAGTTATGCCAGTGAGACGTAGCTCATGGTAAAAAGATTATGGGTGGATTATATAAAGCTTTAATTAGTTTAACATCAAATTGAAACTCGTTTTCTATGGAATTTTCCTTATGTTGTTGATTTCTGTATCTATATCTCAAAACCCCTCTTCTCTTCATCAAATTTCATTTTAAATACTAACATTACTATACGTGCAAATGCACGTGCAATCGACATTAAAACTTAATTCTTCTAATTTTTATATAAAAAGGGTTACTTACCCTAAAGTATCATATAGATATTTTTAAGATCTGTTTATAATATTTTTTTCATTTTACATGTGATAATTTATCTGATCTTATTATATATGTGTGTGTATACGTACACACATACGTATACATATATCGATTTGAGTAATGGCGTAATTTTTCTAGAGATGTCATATAGAAGAGTCTTGTTTCATATTTCATCTTTCAATTATTTTATTTAATTATTATAAAACTAAGTATTTATATATACATTGTTCATGATATTTATATTAGACTATATTGAAATTCTTAATTTTGTTTTCATTGCATGTGTTTACATGGAAAAAAAACTTTACCATGTCATATTTATATCTGCATTATAAGATATAATGTAATAGATATTTAATTACAAAGCTCTATTATATATATGCTTTAGAAAATTTGAGAAATAAAAAAAAGAAAAGAAATAAAATTATGGGAAATGATTAAATTGTCCTCATGTTTTTTTTTTGAAGTAAACATAGGGCAAGATGCCCTATCATAAGTATATAAAAAATCAAAGAACAGAGTTTTTACAACTAATATCTAGGAGTGATTTCGATGGAAGCGTCCAGAAGGAAGATGAGGGAACCTATGTCGTCACTCTTCACTTTGAAGAAGAGTCTAAAGAAAGCAATCATAGATAACATGAAGACTATGCAAGAAGAAATAAAAACTTATACACAAAGATATGTATCAAGCATAACACAAGTTTGAAACCATCCCACCAAAACAAGAACGATGGGAGAAGCTAAGGGTTTGCATTAGCGTCATTGTTGTCCTCGCTAGAGGAAAGGAGCTCGGAGAAGCCTCTCTCCCTAATAATAGCTTTAAGCTTCAAACCCTTCTTATTAGCCATGGCACCTATCTAGAAAAGGAGCAAATGAGCTACAGGGGATGTCATTGCACGAGCTTGAGGTACCTCTCCAGAGAAAATAAGGTTGTTACGAGCTCGCCAAATACACCAGCAGACAGTAGGAAAGCAAAAACTCTAAAGTATCTGATCCTTTGAATCGATTAAATCATCATAGCAGATTTTAAAGCATTGATACAAGTCTTGGGGCAGAGAAAAATTACCAATCATAGGTAGAAGTGAATCCCAGACCCGTTTAACAAAGGTGCATTTCATGAAGAGATGGTCATGAGTCTCACAATCCAGCTGACATAAGGAACAAATAGGGTCTCCAGTCCATCCTTTTTTGATAAGCCTATCCTTACCATTTAGTTTAAGCATAGATAAGAGCCATATAAAGAACTTAACTTTGCTTGGTAGAAAACTCTTCCAAATCAATGAATAATATGGGCAATGAGTACCACCATCATTAATAAAATAATATAATGATTTGACTGTGAAAATCCCTGAGTTCTCTAGAGGCCAGGAGATCTAATCCAACTCTAACGTAGGGCAAAAGATAGAAGATGACAGTTGGTTTTTAAGGCCCTCAACCTAAATATGATCCTGATCACCTATCGACTTTTTGATGATAGGTCTCCAACTCCACTTATCCCCACTAAACATCATGTGGGACGCAATATTAACATGCTTAGTAAAAGCAAGATTATAAGTCAGAGGGAACAAGCTGGCCAAGGAATTATTGCCCATACATTTATCCTCCCACAACCGTATTCTTAACCCGTTCCCCAAATGTCATTTAACTAAATCTGAAAAAGACTGGCAAACAGACAAAGCATCCTTCCAAAATTTAGAAAAATTGCTTATAAGAGGTCTACTATAAGACGCAGAAGGACAGATAGATTGACCTGACCAACATAAGAGTCATTTGAGAAATATTTTCAAATTCACTTGGAGAGAAGAGAAGAGTTAAAAGATTCAAGGTTAAGCACTCCTAGGCCTCCACATTTCTTAGATAAACAGACCTTCTCCCATTTTACCAGAGCTTTACCACCCACATTTTTATCACTGCCCCGCCCAACACACACATACACACACACACACACACACAAAGTTACATCTAATCTTGTCCATTACCTTGATAATCCATTTGGAAATTTTAAAAAAGGACATATAATAAAGAGGAAGGGATGAAAGAACAGAGTTTAGAAGAACTAGACGACCACCAAAGAAGAGGTGTTTATCTTTCCATAAGGCAAGCTTTTTGTGAAAGGAGTCAAGAAGAGGCTGCCAGTCTAGTTTGGACAAAGTCCCTTTCTTTAAGGAAGGCTAAGGTATTTAAAGAGGGAGAGGCAAAAGAACAATTAAGAATTCTAGCAAGAGAATGACTCAATTGGCAAATCTACCACCATAGTAAAGATTAGATTTGTTGAAGTTAATCCCCAAACCCGAAACTTCTTCAAATATTGGATAGATTTAAGAGTAGAAACATTATTTTTATCAGCTCTACAAAAAATGAGAGTGTCATCTGCAGATGTCTTTAATGAGATGAAAGACAATTTTTCTATGTCCTTCAAACTTTTCCTAGCCTCACTAGGATTTTAATATAGTAGTACAAATTATGTCTAGCTGAAATAAAAAGGTCATAGGCTTGAAACAAAATTATAAATTAAACACTTTTGATATGATACAAATCAATACTCATGAAACACATCATTCACTACAAATCAAAATTTTGACAAACATTCAGATAACTAATGATAACAAAATTTTGGATTCGAATTGTTAAAGGTATCTTCCACTACACCAGAACTTTAAAGTCATAATAAGTGTTGGGATTATAATTTATATTAATATGTCTCCACAGTTGGAGATGTCTTTTATAGGCCAAAATCTTTTAAAGGTCTCTTCGACTACATCAAAACTCTGAATTGTGATAAGAGTTGGCAGTTATAATTTCATACTCTAACACAAATAAAACACACACAAAAAACATTATTGTAAGTTTTAAGCATAATCTAGCACCATAAGATATCTCCGTATAAGTAGAAAATGTTGTGAGAGTTTTTTATAATTAAATTTTCATCATAATTTATGAGAAAGAATACTGTTCTCATTGTCTTTCAGATCCCAAAGTTGGGTGTATTAATACAGTATTTGTCATATTCTTTACAATAATAAGGAGAAGAAAAACTATAAGGTTGAGTTACTTCGGGAGCTTTGTTTTGAAAAAACGTGGGGGCAAACATGATTATTGGAGGAGATAAGGACGACACGTGTGTTGTCGGAGGAAGGTTCCTCAGTTCGTCCCTACGCGCACGCGCGGCTGCTTTGTTCTGTCGGCGGCATTGGGCCTCATGCTGAGGCCAATGCAATGGCCCATTTTTGACTCGTGTTTTGGTCTTCTCACGCCAAGTTACCAAACTATCCTTTCGTTTTATTTTATTTTCTTTCAGGTTCAGTTCTTTTTGCAGAAAATTACCATGTATTATTTATCTTTTAGTTATTTTAGGGAATCTATTCTGAACCATTATAGTTAAAAAGTAAGAGCTATAAGAAATAGAACTTTGTATGTAAAAAAAGAAATTGAGTTAGCAAGGTTTAGTCTCTATTTTTTAGAGCATCACATCCTATGTGCTAACTATGAATTTTTATATTTAAGATCTCAAGAGGAAGTCTGAGATTTTCTAAATGCGTTTTTTACAAGGGATTTTTTCTTTTTCTTTTTAGAAGTGAGCCCATCTCTTTATGCGGGTTTCAAGAGGAGAAAGGTGATATAGCTCGTGGTGTCGTAGAGAGATACGGGGGTAGCCTCTATTCTTTAGAGAGTGGTCTCTCGCGGTAATGGTGTATGGACAATGACAAATTGGTAGCGAAAAATTTTGTTGAAGAATATTATTTAAGTTCTGACTCAGACTAGCCAGTTAGACTCTAAGAAATTGGCCTAACAGGACCCTCCAAGTTTTATTTTTCTAACCGCTCCTAAAAATGTCCTTTTCCCTCGGATGCACAATTCACCTTATTAGTGGCAATTGAGTCTTTTAACCAAGAACAACGCTAGCTCAGTTCCCATTCAAACGTCCCCATCACGCGGACCACCGTTGCCCGCCCTCGTCCTCCCTATTTAACAAGCTGCTCAAGACTCCCCCCTCCCATCCCCAGCGATTTCTCTCTCACCTACCAAGCCCAATCCCAAGCCCAAGTCCATCCCCACAATTCCCTTCTCCAATTCCAATGGCTTTTTCCTCCCCTCCATCCTCTTCCAACGACTACTGCTCCCGGACCTGCCAATCAACTGGCCGTAAAATTCCCCTGAAGTCAGGGGGACTCCGGCGGAAGTGTTATCGGATGGTGAAGCAGCAGAAGACCCGGTTCTACATCCTTGGCCGATGCGTCTCCATGCTCCTCTGCTGGAGCGACACATCTGATTGACGCTAATCGTACATATATATGTATATAGTGGATCATGTTCGCTAGACAGCTCGTGCGTTGCAAATGGCATAAATGATCGGCCTGCGTTAAGAAGAATTTACGCAGAATCAAGACTGGACTAACCGAGAGTTCTGCAAAAATCGGAGGCTCCTAAACGAGAAGATGGTTGGGGTTTCATGATGAGAATTGGACGGAAATGGAAAAAGAAATCTCGTTGGGAGAGGAGATTTAATTTCTCTGCTTTTTGGGACGGAGGTTGTTACAGAGGAAGGAAATACTTGTTTGTTACAGAAATATGGACATATATTTTAAGTGTTTCTTTGCTGTGATTGATATCAATATTATATATCAAATAGGAAAATAATCCAATGATCTTGAGCAATTCCACGTTTGTTTTTTTTTTTTAACAAGTGATGCTCTTGTAATTTGGTACTCTGTACCAATTTTAAGTACAAGCACGTCTTTGTTTTTCCTTTAAGGCATAGATGATACAAATCAAATTCTAAACAAACTAGCTTGTTCATTAAAGTATGGAAGCCTATGAATGAAGAAAGCTATAGCTAAGGGAACTTTCTTATTACCCAAAAGAGGAACTAATGGAGAAGATAACGTTACAGATTAAGTATTTGGACCACTGTGCTATCTTACATCTAAGCTGACTCAGCAAACTATACTTCAGGAGTGAAATATGTACACAATGCCCTTAGTTAAGTTCTTGATTGCATCGCTCAGAATAATCATAACAAAAGGAACAGCAAAGTATGGAGACGAGGAAGAAAAAAAATAAATACCAACCTTTAAAAAAAATACAATGGTTGCTGTAATAGCTTTTTGATAGTATCCTGTACCAAACTAATAATAAAAAGTAAAATATTTGTATGGTTTGTCTTGATATTGAAAAAAAAAAAGATGAATAAATAAATGTTATTATTCTAATAGTGATACAAGAAGTATATTAATTTTTTGAGAGAAGATCGAATGCAAGTATTGACACATTTAACACTAATCAGAAGACAAGTGCCCTTAACAAATTATAAGACTGCTATGTGTTTCTCAAAAGGACTATTGGGCCATGAGTTGGTTATCGTAGCTCTTTTTGCTTTCTTTCGGTCGCTTAAACTAATACCTATGAGGATATGAGTCACATTGGTGATTGCCACATTCGACCTGCACTAATTAGTAGCTATAAATCTGAGGTCAGCTGATTTAATTTGACTTGTAAACTATCTTTTGATGTCACTTCCGTGCGTGCTTACACTTCCTAACACTAATTATTATTTAATTACCAAAAAATTCTAGTTGCCATCGCTTATTTTGTTTCTTTGCATGATTTCATTCTATTTTTGTCACATACATTTGGGCGTTGAAAATTGTTGCAAGGAAGAATTGATAAATGAAATTATAGGTTGAGGATGTTTAGGGACTTTATTTACGATTTTTTTTTTGTTGGTTTATTTTCCTCAAATGAAATGGAGGTAATTGCTCTAGCAAGAGAACCGTAGACCAGTGGAGTTTTTGTTTGCTTTCATGGGGAAACACATTGAAGTTGCCTTCTTCCTGTATCTGTCAAAGAAACTAGTAAATCTATGAAAATGCAATTTACAACTTTTGAGATTGAATTGGAGTGAGATTGGACTCAATGATATAAAAATTACTAATACGGTAGTAAAGAGATGATATCATGTTAGAGCAATCATCTTGTGGTAAATCATTAGAATTGACTACAAGAATTACTCCTGATTCTATTCAAACTGATCCAATCTTAGTAAACAAATCTCATCAATTTCACATAACCTAATAAATTTTGGCCCATTTTGTACCCTCCTAACTCTTAAAATGGCACTTAATCCTCACAACTTGTCATGCAATCAAAAACACCATATGTTTTGAAATTTTTTTTTTTCAACATATCCCCAAACAGTGTGTTCCTCAAAAGGGTAAAGTTTACTTAACCCCAAAAGAAAAAGAAAAAAAGGGTGGCCCAGTGCACGAGGTTCCCATCATTATAAGTTTCTAAAAAGTGTCAGATGCCCGTAGCCTTACCCTCGCATGCAGAGAGGCTATTTCTAAGATTTAAAGGTCACGAGGCGACAACCTTACTGTTGCGCCAAGGCTCGCCCTCAAAACAAAGATTGAAAGGTTAATCCTTTTGGGGATGTTTAAAAAGTCCAAAAGTCAAAATTTTATGAAATTTTCCCTTTAATATATCTTCTTATGAGGAATTGGATTTAACTAAACAAAGTCCTAAATGCGTCTCATAGGTGTAAAATCACTTATTTGAGGCTAATTCATTCAATTCCTCTACTCAGGTAAGTAACTTAAGCTTACCATGATCATATCTAATTTTGTTGCACTCAAAATTGTTTTAACCTTTTATACTGGCCACATTATTTCAAGAGAATTCTATTGCAGATAATGGAAAGCGAATTCAAAACAGACCAATTAGTTAAAAAAGAGTACCTACCTTGAGGGAATTAAATACTGATACAGCAAGTTTGAAATTTTTATAATACAATGGATGAAGAAAAGTAGAGCTAATAAAAGTGTCTTATCCAAAGAGGAACAAATGAAGAAGATAATGTTACAAATTAAGCATTTGGACCATGGAGCTGTCTTTTACATCCAAACTGACTCGCTCAAACTATCAATGCTTTCGTAGTTAGTGACTCTTAGGAAAGCAATGGGTACAAAAACGTACTTAGTATAAAATTCCCGTTTGCGTCACAATAATCGTGGCAAGAGGAACCATAAAGTCTTGTGATGAGGAAAGAAAATTAAAATAAAAATGATATTACTTTAGGGGCCATGTGTACTAAAAGGCAATTTTCACTATGGCTCTTTATTTCGCTCTCTTTTAATCACTTAAAATAATTTCTAAAGAATGAGGGTTGAGTCATCAAAGATTTTAAAAAAAAAAAAAGAAGGAATATACGCGGCTTTCAGAGATCAGTGCATTAAGCCAATAGCTCTCTTTCTATCGGTTGCAAATTTTGACTTGCAACTACCGGTGGAAATGAACCAGACTAATCAGTTATATTTAATTCGGTATTGTTTTAATAGTAAATAACTAATATTTAGTGTTCAGTTCATAAATAAATAGAATTGAACCATATGATAATTAGATTCGCTTGTTTATTAAACATTCATTTATACTTTACAAGTTGTATATAATTACGCTCATGATTATATTGATCCACTTACAGTTTACTTTCTTTTATACTAATTTTATGAGACTTGAAGAACCCAAATGTGATTTTGATGCGATGCGGGAGTTCAAACCCGGAATTCACCAAAGAGGCATTCTACCAATCCACGAAAAACAATCTTCGAGTTTATGAAAAACTTCGTATCCATGAAGAAATATTAAAATAATGAATTTATTAATAAAAAAGTAATGCCTCCATGGCTTATAAAGTAAACTTCTAATAATAATGAAATTACCAGAAATAGAAAGTAGCCAATCTGATACTATTCTAAAAGTGTGAAGGATGTTAAAACTTTTTTCTAAAAATACCCTCAAAACTGCATGCATAATCAACAAATTGCCCTCCAAATTTCATGCAAATCACCAAAATGTAATCACTCAAATTCATGGCATAACCCTCCTATTAATTATCCATGAACATTAGAATTTATTTTTATTTTATAACCCCTACATTAAGCTTACATTAATCTCTCATCAACCTACTCATATTCCAAATCATAACCTCCCTCCTCCTCTCATCTATATATTCTACCATCTATAAGGAGACACTAGCCTTCACCCATAATTCACATGGATGGGTAACGCTGATTCTCCACATCGCATGTTTCTCTACGCAATATAACCATATGTAGGATGAATTCGTCTTTCGTTACAATTTCCGGCCTACCTCTCCGTACGAATAATTAACCAATATCCATGTAATCTGCTTCCTGCTCATCTTGTGTAAAATTACTATATGTTCACCTTTGTGTCAATGTTGGCTGACTTATTCTTCAAGTGATAAAAACCAAATCCATAATTTTTACAAGTATTTCGATTCTTCCCCCTTTTTTCCCCTCTCCAAGAATATTGTTGCTACAGGTTTACAGAAAAATGGATAATACCACGATGTAATTGCGATTAATTTATGACCGTAGATCAATATAATAAATTGAGAAATCAAGGGGCGGTTATAATTTATTAATTTATGACCACAGATAAATGTAATAAATTGAGAAATCAAGGGCCACCAAATTGAATGGTTATATTTAAAAAATAATTGCATAATCAAAGATCAAATATTATAAACTTATAAATCTTAATTTATTGAAAGTCTTGGTTATGGCTATGGAGAACCTTGACGAGTTATATGTAATTTGTTATACAATAATATTAAAAAGTTGGTTTTGGATCTTATTCTATAAGTTTTTCAAGGTTCCTTCTATAAATATTAGGGTTTATTTGGTAAAATTATAAAGAATCAGGGTTGTTTTTGTAAAATTTTAAGGTTCATTCCTTTTCCCCCTAGAATATTGGTAAGTAACAAAAGGTTTACTAAAAAAAATGAATAGAGATGCAATGTATTTGCCATTATAATTTATTCAAAAATCTTTTAGTTTTTCTGCACAAAATTTTATAAGTTCTGGGATTTCTTCTACACAATCTGTAATTTGTGAAAGTCTTTTGGTTTTTCAAGTATTTTGAATTTTTCTGCAAAATAATGCAACATCGCAACATCTAGCAGTCTCCTAGGTATTTTTGCAAAATTGAAGGTTTTTTAAATTTTTTTGCAAAATCTGCAAAGTTTAAAATCTTAGAAAATTTTCAAAATATGTGGACGTTTCAGCATATTTTGTAAATTCAGAAATCTTTTAGATATTCTTCAAATTTTATAGATTCTAAGGAAATTTCAACAAAATCTGCACAAAGTAGTCAAGACAATAAGGGCCTTTATGTAAATTTTACAAACTCTTGGGGTTTTATATGCAAATTCGCAAATTCATGATGTTCTTTTTTTTTATAAAAAGGTTTGTATTCACAGTGGACTGATCTGGCTTTATAAACTTTAAACCATCACCTTCTCTTCATCCTCTGCCTAAAAAATAAAAAATTAAAAAAAAATAAAAAAGAATCCGGCACTCCTACCCGCTCTTCTTTTCTCTTGCATACAACAAAGAGAGGGTTTCAAAACGGTTGTGGGTCCAAAAGAAAATATCTTTTATGTACTGTTATATAAGTGTACTGTTCTATGTTAAATTAAATTTTTAAAAATATTCTTCAATTTATGTTAAAATAGATACATACATACATAATACATATACATACATAAATAAAATATATATGTGTATACATAAATCATAACCATTCAAATCCTTCTCATAACCCCCAATTAAATGTTATATTTATTTAGAATCCTTTCAATAGCTAAAATTAGTTATTGTTCACTAATAAAAACATGAAAAATGATAGTCGATTGAATTGGAGATTCAGGAACTTCTTGAATTCAATGCTTAATTTATGGACATGATTACTGAATTATACGTGGCAATTATACGTGGATATAGCATTAGGAGTTGCCGTTGGATATTTCGCTTTCCTCGTGTGGTCAGGAAATCTATTTGGAATCTGATGTAGGGTTCAGTTAGGTGATTCTTAAATCCTATTAAAGTTTATTCTTTCTCTACAATTTGGACTTAGTTTGCAATGTGAGAAGAAGGTGAAAGCAGCAAGTCAATGGTGAGTACAATTCAAGTTGGTTTTTAGAACACCAAAATTAGTGTGGTGAAGTATGATGGTAAAATCAACTTTGGTTTGTGGATGAGCGACCTACAGGATGCGCTCAATGCTCAAAATTTAGAGGAGACCATCATGGTTTATGAGAGGCCACCTAAATATGAAGAGGCAGTATGGAGAAGATGAATAAGAATGCGTGTGGGGGTGATCAGGTCCTGTTTAGAACAGGAGCTGAAATATGATGTGATTGGGGTGACGTCTGCAATGAAGATGTGGAAAATTCTCAACAATAAGTATCTCACGAAGAGTGTTGAGAACAGATTGCACTTGCTGCGAAGACTCTTCAGGATTCAGATGTCCAGGGGCACCTCACTGGCGGCTCACGTAAACAACTATACTAAGTTGTCCGACTTGGCAAATGTTGATGAGAAGATATCGGATGAGTACAAGGCAATTATTTTATTAGGCTTCTTACCAGATAAGGAGTATGACACCTTTGTACTCACTTTGTTGAACGAAAGATCTTCTATCAGCTCTAGTGAAGTCACTAACGCATTGACCAACTATGATTTGAGAAGGAATGACAAGGAGACTTCCCGTGCGAGTACTTCAAGCGAGGCCTTGTCGACGAGAGGTAGAAGCCCATATTCGAAAGGTGATAATAGAGGGAGGTCAAAGTCAAGAAGCCACCACCAGTTATCAAAGAACCAATGTGCATTCTGCAAAGAGCAGGAACATCGGAAAAGAGATTGTCCAAAGCTCAAGGAGAAAGAGAATGGCAAGAAAAAGGGGCCGAAGGCCAATGGTGTGAATATTGCTAAAGGCGATGATTCCGATGATTCGTGCTTTTCTCTATTGATTACTCCGGAGGTGAACCATGTGGAAGTATCAAATTGGATGCTTGATTCTAGCGCTACTTATCATGTGACCCATAGGCGAGCCTGGTTTGCATCTTTTGAGAAAGTCGACGGGGGTGTTGTTGTCATGGGAAATTATCAATCCTGTAGCATTTGTGGGATAGGTATTGTGAGGATTAGGATGCACAATGGAGTAGTCTGTGAGTTGAAGGAGGTGAGATTTGTTCTTCAACTGAAGAAAAATCTTATCTTAGTTGAAACTTTGGAGGTGAAGGGATTCAATGTGACCTTTAAAAATGCTGTAGCGAAGGTTACTAAGGGATTTTTGGTGGTGATGAAGGGAGCCCACAATCGAAATTTATATTATTTGAAGGGGAGCACCGAGATTGGCCACGTTGCTTCAGTTGTTTCAGAGACGGACGCGAGCAGACTTTGGCACTATAGATTAGGGCACACAAGTGAAAAGTCACTACAGGTGTTATACAAGCAGGGGCTATTAAAGGGTGCCAAGAGTAGAAAAATTGAGTTCTGTGAGTACTGTGTTCTTGGCAAGAAGACAAAGGTGAAGTTTGGAATAGTCATCCATTAGACGAGGGGTATTCTGGACTACGTGCACACAAATGTTTGGGGACCCACCAAGACGGCATCACTTGATGGTAGACATTGGTTCATCACATTTGTTGATGACTATTCTAGGCGATGTTGGGTGTACACCATGACGAAGAAGAGTGAAGTCCTAGATATATTC
>JBAKGM010000001.1:25681255-25707876 GCA_037177215.1 Asparagus racemosus
ATTTGGAATGCTAAAACTTTAAAAAATTTGATTTGAATCAAACAAATTTATGGAATCCCAAAAAACTAAAAACTAAAATTCCAAATCCATAAACATGAGATCCCAAAATTTTTTTGAAACAAACACCCCCCAAGTCAATCTTCTCTTTTCGAAATTCCACCAAACTTACAACAACAGCAACAGATTAATTTTTTTAAAAAAAACATAGAACGAATTTCTTTTTCTAAAATTGCCAACCCGTGGGCCTGAGCCGTATGTCTTTCCACGTCATTTCTCTTTATTAAAAAGCAGTTTTCAAAATTCAAACAAAACTGCAAACCCACATCAATTCATCACCCGCTCTCTTACCTTTTATTCCCCCCTTTCTCCCGCCTCTCTCTGTGCTTACTGATTCATTCCAACCCTTGTTTCAATAATTTTACTTTACCGTCGCAGACAAAGGGGGGAGAGAGAGAGAGAGCAGTTAGTTGGTACAGCTAGGTTAAACCCTAACCTAATAATTGTTAAATAAATAAATAAATAATCAAAAGTCCACTGATTTCTTTGCTCTTCTCGCTAGTGGCGACTTTTGCAAGCAAACTCTTAAACACAACTTCGCATGGGGAGTTTGAGTTTCTATAAAAATAAATAAATCAATTAAAATATATTTATCTCTTTCTCTCTATCTCCATCCCTTGATTAACTCATCAGTGACTGTTGTTCAGATCTCTAACAAATGAATAAATGCATTCAATGCTCTTCTTTATTTACAACGGTAGAAGTTGCGTCTTCTCAACTCAATGTCTCCTCTCCAACAACCCCTCCGCCCCCCACCCCCTTTCTCCCCTCAAGATCTGCTGACAGATATAACCAGTACCTTCTTTCTCAATTTTGAACTTGTCTCTTTTTGCTTTTACTGCTGACCTCCCTCTCGCTCTATCCCAAATGATTTTTATTTTTTATTTTTGAAATTAATGCTCCTTTTTTTTTTTCTTTTTCCCTTTTCAGTTATATTAGAATTTGAAAACTAAATCCTTTCCGCTTCCGTGCTTGGATCTGCAAGCACGTATTCCGATATTTTCAGCTTCAAAATTGCATTCAAATTTCGAATCTCTAGCAACTGAACGCTCTTTTCTCTAAGCAGGCGGAAAAAAAAAAAACATTGAAATCATCTGAGAGAGCTCTTGTAGTGCTCTGAAGATGAAGCTGAAACTCATTTTCTTGCTATTTTCGGCGATCTTTCTGCTCGCGAACGCTGACCTAGCGGAGGACAAGCAAGCTCTGCTCGATTTCCTCAGCAAAATCCACAAAAGCCGCGACCTCAACTGGAGGGAGGACACTTCAATTTGTTCTAACTGGACGGGAATTACTTGCAATCAAGAAAGCTCTCGGGTCGTCGCTCTTCGTCTTCCCGCTATAGGAATCAACGGCCAGATCCCCTTTAACACTCTCAGTCGTCTCTCTGCTCTCCAGATCTTGAGCCTCAGATCCAATGGTTTCACTGGCCCTTTCCCCTCGGATCTCTTCAACATCACAACCCTGACGGGCCTTCACTTGCAATTCAATACCTTTTCTGGTGATTTACCCTCCAATTTTTCAACATGGAAGAATCTCACTGTTTTGGATCTTTCCTACAATGAGTTCAATGGTGAAGTTCCCACTTCGATTTCTAATTTAACTCACCTAGTTGCTCTAAATTTGTCGAACAATTCGCTTTCCGGTGAAATCCCAGACCTTGCGCTGCCTAACCTCCAGTTTCTAAATCTTTCCAACAATCATCTCAACGGAACCATTCCGACTTCTCTTCTGAAGTTCCCCAATTCTTCGTTTTCTGGCAATGATTTCATGCCGATTCTTCCCGTAATGCCCCCTCCACTGCCCCCCAGCATTCTGTCTTCTCCTTCTGCCTCCCCTTTCCCGACAACAAAAAGTGGTAGAAAGCTAACGGAATCAGAGATTCTGGGCATTGCTGTAGGAGGATTTGCTATAATTTTCGTGGCATTGGCTATCCTGATGGTAATAATTTGGTCGGGAAAGAGAAGGGGAGGAGCTGTATCTGGAAAGCTTTCGAAAGGGGGTAGGTCGCCGGAGAAGGCTGTGAGTGGGAATCAGGACGAGAACAACAGGCTGGTGTTCTTCGAAGGGTGTAATTTTGCGTTCGACTTAGAGGATTTGTTGAGGGCCTCGGCTGAGGTATTGGGAAAGGGTACGTTTGGGACTGCTTATAAGGCAGTGCTTGAGGATGCGACGATGGTGGTTGTGAAGAGGTTGAAGGAGGTTGGGGCTGGGAAGAAGGAGTTTGAGCAGCAGATGGAGGTAGTTGGGAGAATAAAGCATGATAATGTGTTGGAGTTGAGGGCTTATTACTATTCCAAAGACGAGAAGCTCATGGTCTATGATTACTGCAGCCAGGGGAGTGTTTCTTCCTTGCTTCACGGTATGATTCCCTTTTGCCTTTATTTTACTTATTGTACTGACTATCATTGGTCTTCTTCATAATTATGACCTGATGGTTTTGTTGCTGTGTTGACAATAGCTAAATGTTAGTTGTAATCTCTGGAGTAAAGGCGATTGTGTTACTTTCCTTGTTTGACTAAAGCTTGTGCATGTTGTTATGTTCTGATGCTAACTAGTTCAATTTTCAATCTTATGTTGGACTAATTTCAATCTGAAATGTGAGTCAGGTTGTTCTCTTTCTTGTTTAAGTGATTGGGCATTGATGAAGCAGAGAACTCTCTGCGGGTGCTTCTTATGGCTTATGTATGTATCTTGACCAAATTTAATTTGAGTAAAGAGGCTAGCTTAGTGAACAACACTGATATTCCTCTCTTATGTCGAAATATCAACCTCCGAAACAGTAGTACATATGGAAGGCCACTTGACTTCAGATTAGTTTGTATCCAAACTCAAGCCCCTGAAAAGTGTTTCCGAGAGCTTCAACTACTGATCATAGTGTCAATGATAAGTATATAACAACAAAATTATGACAATTATTTGATGGCTGGATACGTTCCTAGGGAACAACATGGAATATCTTTGGGGAGGATGCTTGGCAATTGATGAAAAGAACATGAACTCGAAGTATTTAACTGACAAAAAGTAAATGAAGGGGGTGTCTGTTTGGTGACTGCATTGGTACATCATCCATTATTCATTAAGTTTGTTTTCTACTAGCAAACATGATTTAATACATCAGTCATTTGGAACCGAGTTCAAGAAGAAGTAAATAGTGATGAAAGAACATGTGTATTAGTATTGGGACTATTCACTAAGTATTGGGACTATTCACTAAGTTACTAACCAACATGATTTCAAGCTTTGTAACTGGATTCTAACTGCATCAGGGTTTCGTATTTTGGTTTAACCTAAAAAACTACAGTGTGGACTTCAGCTAGATTACAATCAATAGTTCATTCAGGATTTGTATACTTTTTAAACACCTTGTACGAAATTAGATAGACCTAGGGTTGAAATCATGTACTGGACCTATTTATTTATGTGTGTCAGAATCAAGCATGGGTAGCTTCTAAAATATTTGTCACTGAATCTAGACTCCGGCATATGGAATAGACCACATCTTGATGTTTAGACTAAACATCATTTGTATTACTATTATCTAGTAAGCATGGGCACCAAGTTGAAACATATACAAAAAAGTATTTGGTCTGGAGGAATGATGCAGCTATCTTTGACATTTCTATTGCGCATTCATAGATCGTACATACCTCTCTCATGCCAGCCATATCTGTTTGTGTATTCACCATGTCAAAAATTACACTTCCGCTTTTCACCTCATTCGTTGCTTATTCTCCCTTATCCTCTTCTTGTAGGAAAGAGAGGGGAAGACAGGACTCCCCTAGACTGGGATACCAGACTGAAAATAGCCATTGGCGCAGCAAGAGGCATTGCACGTATCCACACTGAAAACAGCGGAAAATTCGTCCATGGCAACATCAAGTCCTCAAACGTCTTCCTCAATCCTCAAAGCTTTGGTTGTGTATCTGACCTTGGCCTCTCATCCCTCTCAACAAATCCCATCATCCCTCGTGTTTCTCGGACTGCTGGATACCGAGCTCCTGAGGTTGTTGATGTGCGTAGATCAACACAGACCTCTGATGTCTACAGTTATGGTGTGCTAGTGCTTGAGCTGCTTACAGGGAAGTCACCCATCCAGATAACTGGTGGTGGGGATGAGGTGGTCCACCTCGTCCGGTGGGTCCAGTCGGTGGTCCGAGAAGAGTGGACAGCTGAGGTGTTTGATGTGGAGCTAATGAGGTATCCAAACATTGAGGAGGAATTGGTTGAGATGCTTCAGATTGGAATGGCCTGTGTCGTGAGAATGCCTGAACAAAGACCAAAGATGGCAGAAGTGGTGAGAATGATTGAAGATGTTAGAAGATTTGATACAGGAAACCGGCCTTCGACAGAGGCCAGGTCACCAGAGTTGAGTGGATTGATGCCGCAACCTGCACAAAGGTCAGCAGGGACTTCTTCTCCAATACAGTGAAGGCTAGGAAAATCCTCGAGCTACTTTGGTTGTACACCATTCTGTACTATTTAATTTGCACCTTCTCCATTCATGTTGTAGGATTTGATTTACCTTACATGGCTCTTCAAATGCTTTGTTTGGTGAGCTTTTTGGCTAACGCATGTCATAGAGTTGAAAGGTCTGAACTGACAAAACTTGCTTGTTTCTCTATATCTTGATCATTGCAGAATGCAAGTTCTATGGCATCTTTTTTGTTCATTTCATATACAATTGCAAGTATCTCTGTAGGAAAACGGTGGAACCTCCTTGTAATGTGCAAGCTAGGTTCTTGTCCTGTTTAGAGTACACCATGCTTGGGCTTTACCTTAAAGCCAGCCAGAAATGGAAAGTCTTGGATCATATTTTAAAGTCCAGGTATTTTTCTGATTATTATTTTTAGTAAATTGACCATATCAGAAAAAGAGTTTCAGTAAACACAGTTCCTTGGGCACATGAGTAACGGCAAGGCATACAATATCACTTATTCTTTTATCCTTTCCGTGGAATTTTAAATACATTGTTCTACTGAAAACAACTGCACAGCTCTGGAAAAAAAATAAAAAAAATAAAAAATTCAAATAATGATGTAAACTTCACAACTCCGCAAAATAAAAAATAAAAAAATAAAAAAAATAAAAATCAGACCATGATGTATACTTCACAGCTCCTAACCCCAAAATGCGACGGCCAGTCTATTCCCCAAACTAAACAGAGATTAAAAAAGGTGACAAATTGAACAATAGATGTGTATATGTATCTCTCCTCTATGCTCTCTCTATTCTCTTATCTTCTCCTTCTCCATCAGTGTAACTTAATCCTGCAACATTTTAACTCCACATATAAACAGAAGGAACGAAGATAAATTGGCCAAAATAGGATACTGACAAAATTAAAGAAGTCCCAATATCAATGTTAATACAAGGAGAAAATGCTACATCACAGTTAAGTGCATCCATCACCAAAAATGTCATATTTCTTATTACTCGAAATGTTGAGTTCTTTGAAAGTGATCCTTCAAATAATTTAAGTTGGATAAATTAGTTGATTGTTTATCAAGTACAATATATCTCTCTATATCTAAATTGTACTAACATATTGGCATGTGCAAGTAACAACACATTTCTATCTGAACAATTCTTAATTAAACAGATTAACTTTATTATGATCATTTAATGTTTATTTAAAGGATATTCATATTAAAAAAAATGAATGTGTTCAAAAAAATAAAAATATGTATATTTTTCATGATTTCCACATGAAAATAGAAGTAAAATAATATTTGAAATATGATTCGCCAAACTATTTAGAAAATTGAAGATGTAGAGTTACATATGTTTTTAATCATATTAGTTTTAAAAGAGTTATATATGAAATGTTTAATTAGGAGGGGGGGCGGGGGCGGGGGCGAAAGAATATAAAAGTCATGGAACCTTCTAGAGAGGGAAGACATGAAACCCACATCAATAAATGATGATGGAAATGACCAATTTACCTCTATCTTCTATCAAAATGACCCCCTATTCTTTATTAAATTGAAGGAATAATGGCTCATTCCTTCACTTTTGCCTACCCTCACAAAGATTTTTAATAAACGTCTACACACATGCAATATTAAAAACTTTGTGGGGTTAAAATTTTTTGAAAAACACACACAGACAATATTAAAAACTTTGTGGCGTTAAAAAATTTTGAATGGAAGGAGGTTAGTATCCTTCATTCCACAAAAGACATAGGACAATTTTCTACATAAATATTAAATCCTTCACACTTCCCTATGCACTATTTCTCTTATAGACAATTAGTTCAAAACACTTAGCACATTTCCTCCCTAACAAACACAACAAAAAATAAACGTTAAATGTTTTGTAAGGATATCTACGTCCATTGAGCTTTACACAACTTAAACATTTTAAATACAAATTAATAAAATAATGCAATTACAATCATTAAATGCATGAATCTCAAAATTTTAAGGGAAAAGTTTGTATATCAAATCGGAGTTTTAAAATTTTCTAAACATTGTATTGTTTTCATGATCGAGGATAATGATAGAAAAGAAGTTCTAAAGTATATGTCCAGTTGCCAAATAAATATTCAAAAATTAGAAATTCAAAAATAGAAAATGATGGACTCAAAGTACAATTAAATACTATACCTTAGTTTAAATTAAAAATTTAGCATATGACTGTCTATTTTTTCTTTTTATAAAATTTAGAAAAATAAGTTCTAATATTTAGCACGTGTATTTTCCGCATGTGCAAAGCTGCTATAGATGTAAGAAATTTTTGATTTAAGGGAGGAATATGTCCTTTAGTCTACTAAAGATATGAGGGCAAATTAGTTATTTCACATGAATATATTAAAATATATGACATTTTCCAATACTCACTCTCTCTCATACATTTCCGAATACTCTCTCTCTCTCTCTCTCTCACACACACAATTTTCTACAGACTTCACACATTCCCTCCTATCAAACAATTAAAAACCTATTAAGTTATTAGCATAACCTTTTCAAATACAAATTAAGAATAAAATAAAATCATATAGTTACAATTATTAAAATTACGAATCTCCAAACTTTTCTGGGGTTTTTTGTATAACAAATTCAACTTTTAGATTTGCATAGTTTTAGTATAAGAATACAATGATATTGAGTTATTTGTGCATATAAACTTTTCAAGGGAATATTTTGTAAATTAGAGATTTCAGAAATATAAAATGATGGACTCAAAGTCAATATTAAATAATATAACATTATCATTTATTATTATTATAAATTAAAAAAGATCTTACAATTTAGTTTCAATTGAAAATCTAGCTCATGGCAATCTGCTTTTCTAATATAAACTTAGTTTAAATTGAAAATCTAGCGTATGACTATCTGCTTTTTCTAATATATTGCACGTGCTACGTTGCGAGTATATTTATAATATAAATACTTACTAAGGAATGACACGAGCTATATCATTTCGTTAATGAATGAGAAAATCCAGTCACTTCACATTTCTATATTAATATCTGAGAATTTTCAAGTATTAGTGACAGATGATTAGTATTGAATTTATAAAAAGATTTCGGATTAAAAAGGGATTACAATTTTAGTAAGAAAATACAAGAAAAGATTTTATTGGCTGCTGAAATTGAAAGTGAAAAAGCAATATAAATTAAGAAAATGGTAGAGATAGAAGGAAGGGAAGGAATATGCCAGAGAGGGAGGCCGGTGCAATGTCTTCGTCAGACACCACACCACCCACCGCAAATAGATTTGTCTCTTCGTTTGCTGGGAACAAATACACACACTCATAATGGTCCAAATCCAGTTTCCACACATTCGAGAATATAGTAAACCATTCCACGTCAAAAGCTCAATTATGAGCATCTTTTTTCGTATCTGCCTCTTTTTTTACCATCAAAGCTTTTCAAGCCTAATGGGTCATGACAGAGGATGAAATTGATAATACTCCACTTCAGTTAATAGGACTTCAAAATGAGCATAAGCATTGATGCACAAGATTTATTACAAATAATTAAAAACACAGCAGTGTAGTTCATGTTAATCACGGAAAGCATGATTTGTGTATTACTTTCGTACATCTAGTATTAGCCAGAGAAGGTGAACGCTTCCAGTTCATATTACTGTCAAACAATTAATTACTGTTATTACTGTGGATAGCTGAAATCTGTGATTTGTTATTATAAGCACATGTAATTAAGTTATTTAAACAAATAAACGAAATAATAATAATAATAATAATAATAAACCAAACTTACCATCTGAACAAATAGACATCACAGTTAGGCATTTTCCTCCCTGCCTTGAACTGCTTCAAGCTCACCGGCGGGCAATCCACCTTCACCGGCACCCTCCTTGTCATCGTGCCGCTGCCAACTCCGATCCCAATTCTCATCATCACCTCCACTCCAAATCTCACCTCCCTCCTCCTCTGTCTCCCCCTCAGTCTCGACCCTACCGCATCATCCACCAACAACCCCTTCGTCTCCGCCGCAAACTTCATCACCGTCCCATTCTTCTTCTCCTGCACAAATCCCACCATCGACCCTGATCCCACCGATATATCCCCGTCCTCATCCTCAATGTACACCTCCGCGCTACTCTGTCCATACGTCAACAAGATCTTGCCATTCTGATTGGCCACGAATATGTTGACCACCGTCGCCACATCAAGGAACGTGCCACTATTTCCACTGCCGTCCAATTTGGTTGTGACGTTGAACCTCGGAGTCCGCACGCTCTGCAGTCGGAACGATGGTAGGCGGGGTTGGAAGTAGAGATAGCAGACTGCGCCGGCGAGGGCGAGGAGAAAGACGAGACATAGTACAAAGATGAACCCAAAACAGCACAGTCGTCGGCAGCAGGATGAGCTGCTTCGACGGCGAGGGGCCTTTCCAGCTTGCCGGAATGTCGGAGGCAGCGGCCTTTTTCTCATCGGCGGTGGACGGGGTGCGGCGGTGACTAATCGTGGATCTCTGAAGCCTGGAGGCTTCTGAAGCACTGTTCCCGTCTCCATTACAATTTTACAGAGTTCTGTAGACGTGGTCTACAGAGGTTCTGAAGATGAGAGAGAGATGAGATTAATAAGTAGAGCGTAGGCGGAGTTCACGCGCACAGGGATGGGGGATTGGGAGTGCCGTGGCGGTGGGATATTGGAGGTGGGTCCACGGGTGAGTCAGTGAGGGGCCTCTGTATTTTGTCGGTGGTGATGGATCGGAGGGAGATGTAGTACTTACCAAATTATTAGTGTACGATTACCCAAATTATCGGGATCTCTAGGTTTTATTCACTTACATTTATTTATTTCTAATATATATATATATATACACACACACATATATATATGAAATTAATAGGTATCATATGTCATATGAGGGGATTCCCTCATATACAATGATGTGGCATAATCTCCACCAAGTGTGGTTATGAGGCATTCTCTCTCCTACTTTATTGACTTGGTAGAGATTGTGCCACATCATTGTATATAAGGGAATCCCCTCATATAGCATATGATACCCATTAATCTCATATCTATATATATGCAGGACTTCAGTTGTTATAGACCATAGTAGTAATATGTTCTTAATATTGCACTCTAATATACTCTAGTAATGCACATAATGCAAGTTTAAGCACTGCCCTGCATGCATCTAAGTTTACATTTTAGTAGTAAATTTTCTATAGGTGATTTAAGAATAAAAGGATTATTCGAAAAGTATGAAACTGTCGAGACCAAATAAGATTGAAAATGAAGCGTAAGAAGAGCTACTGTCTAGAGACAAACAAAGGAAGGTACAAAGCATCATGAATACCTTGAAGCAGACATGTTAACAACCTAAAATAAATTCAAATTTGCAGTAAGAACATTTTCCAACATCTGAATTTGCTTACCGCGATAAATTAAGGACTGGTCCTAACTGTGCAAAACTACCAGTTTCTCATATGAAAATATCAAAATCCAGGCTTAAACTATCCGTCACATTCAGATGGTTGTTGAAGTGTATATATCTCAAACATCAAAAACCAATTTTGATTGTTACATGCAACAAGGCGATGTAACAGCATACCAAGTTACCAACACTTCTTTGCAACCTAACCTCAATTAAATCTTGACACAAACTGCACGTCTCAGTAAGCAAAATGGTATTTGACATGACCAAAATTTGGGGGGAAAAAAACTAGAAACCAGAATGAAGGAGAGTGGCTAGTTTTCTTACTGAAACTGAGCTTATGTAATCCCTCTCCACATAACATTAATTAGTTAGATCTCGACACTGTTGATTTCGAAAAGAAAATTGCGTAAAGCAAATCTGACTCAAATACTTTCCCAAAGTCCCAATAATCCAATTTTTGTATGCTAGCATCAAACATAATCTATACACATCTCTTACAAAATTTGTTATGTGCTCCTATTTACGTTCAGAGTTTATTGAAGCATCTTTCCTTGTGTTGCATAATGTTTCCTTTGTAATTATGCTGAAATCCTTTTAATTCAAACAAATCTTATTATGTCCTACTTATTACCGTTCCTGAGATTCAAACAATCCATAAATATTCGCTTAACACTTAGCAAGAAATAAGAAATAAGAAGATAACCCACATGTTTTTTCTATCCCGAAAGGTTAAAATAACCCTCTCAGTGTTTACTTTCTTGGAGAAAGCCAAATTTTTAACTGAGCTGTTTTGCTTGTACAAGCTAATCACTGTCAAGAGCATACCTTAGCCCAAACAATCCTTAATTTTTAAAAAAATTTGGATTGAGATCCTCTCCAAGTAGGTGGTAATTAGAGGGTCCAATTCTTTTTATCCTCCTCTTTATCCTTATAATTTATACCATATTCAATGGATGAGATCACGCCATGTGAGATTTTGATTATTATAACAAGTAGTTTTAAAGATCATACTGATTTTCAAGATAACAATGAAAATATTAAGTGGGTTGATTTCATCCATTAAATTTAATATAGACAGTAAGGACCGGGAGAATGAATTGGACTCTCTCCAATCACCACCTAACTGGACAAAATTCGAATCCCCAAAAAAAAAATCTAAATAAGGTAATATTTCATTAAATGGAAGGGGTAAAAAAAAAAAATCCCCCAACCCAAGTTAGATTTCAGTGAGGTAGCTCAAATCAGAGAGAATCACAGTCCAAGAAAAGAAAATTTGCAGAAAACGCAGGCGACGGACCTCTCGTCCTTGACAGCGAGGTTGAGGAGGGCAAGGATAGCGGCTTCGGTGCCCTGGCGGGTACCGGACCGCAGCATTGAAACGAGGGGCGCGATCGCGCTCGACAGAACCCTGCGGTTCTCTGACGAGGTCCTCGTCATCCGTCTGATCTCCCTCGCGGCCTCCACCATCGAATCCTCGCCGTCCGATCGAACCCGGTTCAGTATCTCCTCGACAGCAGCCGAACCCGACAGCTCCATCCGCACGCTCCTCCAATTTGTTCCTCCTCCTTGTCAAGTTTGTGAGGCGGACCGGGGGTTTTTATATGTAGGCTACTGTTTAAGTAGCGGCGTTAAAAGGCTCTTAACGGATTCTGTTGCGTGATTGAGATTTTTTTCTGTCCGTACTCGCTCGATGCTTTCTCCGTTCTCACCTGATACTTTCTCTTTTTGGGAGGGTGTTTTAATTTAATATATTGTAATGACTTGCGGGTTTGTTTCTATTGCTGTATTTATTTTTTGGTTTTCGGAATTTATTCGTGGAATGGTTTACATTCTTTGTAGATAGAGAAGAACATTTCATGATCACTATTGCTTTCTTTTAGGACTTAGAGAATCTTCACAGAAATGTAGCGTATTTTCGCTTTGGATAAATATTCTAGGAACTAAAGATAGCTTACTTGATTAAACAAAACAAAAGGTTATATTTCGACGGTCAATATGCTCGAGGTTTACTTAAATTAAAAGACGATGCAAAACAGCTGGGTTTCTATTTCTAATCACACTCGCGGGGCCCCCAACAGCCTCTAACATATATGCTGGCTAATAATATTCTTGAAGATCCATAAGCTAACATTTATAGGGAAAGAGGATGTTTAGCTTGCCATGAAAATCCTTAAACCAAAACATATTTCCTAAATCCTTAAACTAAACGTGATGCACAAATGGCTAGACACATGAAGGCTTTTAAAAACTACCGTAATTCTATTTTAAACATACCCAGTTTCTATTTTAAAATAAAAATTTTAATAGGTTTAATAGTAAATTTAACAAGTTTTAAGAGTTAGAATATTCTAAAATTAGCATGCGAGCGTCGTACGAGAGTTTTCATACGTAATTCTAGTGTTTGCATAGCTGAAGGTATTAAAGAGCAAATTTTTAAAACCTTCAGACTATATAAGTGCTGACGAAAGCAATTGAGAGTATATAAGTGCAAAGTACGAAAAATTATAGGGTATTTAGGTGCAATTAAGCAGAAGATTTTCTAATGTTAAGAAAATAGTACGAGGACTCCATTGCTTGGGATGAAGTTGAGCTAGAATTCATTATCCATCACGATATGATTATGGGACACGATAATTATGATAAGCCTTGTTGTGTCACTAGTCACTAGCAGCCTGCCCAAGGATTATAAGTGGCATCCTATGAGATTAAGATTTCTAGTTGTCGGCTAAAGATCCCCCTTTGGTGTCACTTCATCAAAAGAATGGTATAAAGTCTTAATCTAGAGAATTACAGTTCTTTATGATCTCACCCAATAACAAAAGACTAATACATAGAGGATATTTCACGAGAGGCACGAGTCAACATCCAAGATGCATGCTTTGATAATTTTAGAGAATGGAACGAAGTTTTTTTTTTTATTTAAAAGCAGGGTATGTTGGCACAATTAAAAGCCTTGCCTTGCGTTTCTTTTGAGCTTCTTTTGATTATTGAATGTTATCTCTTTTTCAAGTGTAATCATGGTGAATAAAATATATACTTCAGAACAATTCGTAAGGCGTGTTTTGTACGAAGAAGATTTTTAAGTTTTAAGAAGCTTCCAATCTGATAACGCGATATTTTCACCGACATCACCGTAGAATAACCTCATATTTAAGTTCGAAAAAGGGCCAGTATAAATAAAAGATATATATCATGAAATCTTTATGTAAACCATATTATGAGACAAATACACATTAGAAGATTTCTTCAAGCTCTTCCAATAATTTTTACTTCGACAGTTCTTGTCCGAAACGAACATAATCACATACTACGTACGACATGAAGGAGTTAGTTTCCTAAGGGGCTGTTTGGTTGGCTTAAAACAGCCCCGAAAACTCTTTCCACACTTTGATAACCGCGCCACATCGACAAACCACATTCAAGGATTTTCTTTTTGTCCCTTTGGTTCGCTTCTTCGCTTTGTCCCTCCCGCTGCGAAAACCCCCTCCACCTCAGCTCTTCGCATTTCCCCCATTTCCTTCGAAAACGAGAGGAAATCGATGTAAATCGCCCAAAATCTGTATTATTGTCAGATCTGCGGTTTATTTGGGTAAACTTGTTGATGGTTAGGGTTACCACCGCTTTCCCATTTATTTTCTTGAGTCTTCGCGCCTCGGTTACTCTCTGATGGCTGCGGGAGTTCTGAAGTGTTGATTTTGTGCTGATTTTTAAATTATCAAGCCTTGGTTCCTTGAATTCGTATGATTTTTTCAGGATCTTGCTAAAAAGGCAGCGTCTTTATTGGGAAAAATTCGTTCTTGTTGCAAGATTTGTGCAAAATCAGCAACCTAAGGTATGATTTCTGCAAATTTTTAGAAATATTGTGATGAAATTTGGATGTTGCATTTTTTAGGATTAATCTAATAATCATGATATTACAGGTTTCGTATGATATTTTCATGTCAAACGGGTATTTTTCATGTCAAATCAGGTCATGTTTCGTATGATTTTTTCATGTCAAACAGGTATTTTTCATGTCAAATCAAGTACGTAGTTCATATCAGTTACGATAATCATGTTATTACAGGTTTCGTATGATTTTTTCATATCAAACAAAGTTCATATCAGTTACGATAATCATGTTATTACAGGTTTCGTATGATTTTTTCATGTCAAACAGATATATATGATGAATTCGGCTATTCACTAGTTTTTTATGTTATATTCGCACTTTTATTTTGGTAAGATTACACCCCATAACGATCACAAATAAATTTGTCGTTAGTGAGTGGTAAACTAACCATGATGACCATATACACTTTTCCCTACAAACTACAATACCAACCAAATATAAGAAAAGTGGGAAATGTCTAATCAACAAATTTTTTCTCTTTTTTTAAATACCAATCAAACACAATAAAAATGTGTACATTGATTTCCCACTATGTTTTATGTGTGAAACAAACCCAAACAATCTATTTCTTGAAAAAGTTTGGAAAACCCAAAACTTGAGCTTCTTGCAGTGGAATGGTGTTTCCCAATAAATGAGAAACGAACCAAACAGCCCCTAAATAACACATTTTGAATTTGATTTGAAAGAAAGTTTCTTTTGAATCGAAGTGTACTTTCATCTTTTCATGACTACATACTTTTATCTTTTCATGACTATTACTCTTCTCTCCTCGGATATTTTTCCCGCTGCATGCATATCAAGTTTATATTGAGCCCAAGGAAGACAACACGAAGCTTCTACAGAAGTCAATTTAAGAACTGTTATTTCGATAAAGAAGTGACCAAGAGGTAATCTTTCAAAGGAGGAAGGGGGGAAAAAACCAAAAGAAAAAAAGAAAACAAAACTATACGAGCTCATTACATTTATAAACTGAAAAAACACATGCTCGCTATGCATAATGCAAATGAACTGTTTTTTGGATAAATAAGTCACACAAGAGGTAGTATTTTGAGGAAAAATACTATATGATCTCAGCGTATTTTTAATAGTGAAAACTCACATGCTCATTATGCACATGAATGCTTTCTATATAACTATCCTTATGCTAGATATTAATCAAATTTGGAACAATATTGCTATTCACATAAGATTAAGAGTATATATGAAGGATATATTTCCAACAATCAAACAAACACTTAACGGGAGAGCTGATTCAATATCTTCAGGCCTTATCGTGACACCAAAAACATGCTCAACAGGACCCACGGAATTGTAAGGAAACCGTAGTTTCCCATGATACACAACACCAAAAGCTTTGCTTTAGAAAATAGAAGCTTTCCTTACGACTTGATCACCAACAAAATAAAAAAAAATAAAACCGACACAAAGAAGAACGGGCTTGTGACCAAAACAAGGATGCCATCAGCTCCGTATAGATTTATATTTCGATTTGCCAAATAAACTACAATCAGAACAGAAGCAAAATGTAGCATAAAAGCATTACCGCCGCAACTCTGGAACAGATCAACCTACACTCACTAGATCTACATTTCCTTAAGTTGAATTAAATACACAGTAGTAGGATCAAGGATCAGCGTTAAGTATTTTTTGGGAATGCTACTCAAATTTCTTGATGAGAGAGAGATCATGCAGCATCTTCTCGATGGCATCATCATCAAGACCACGGCCTTTTGACTGCAGAACCGCGACAGTTGTGAAGTGAGTTAAACTAACTTCTCCAAAATAATAAAGTTACAATTTTATAGAATCAAAGACCAATGAAAAACTAAAATAAGGGCATATATAAAGCAAATGTAATGGTGTAAAAGGAGAGAGTTTAGGAAGTATAACTCCAATGAGTCAAAGTATAACTCCAATGAGTCCACCCCGCACAAAAAAACAACAACAGAGAGATGATAAAATCCTTAAGAAAATTCGAACAAAGCACTGAAAAGATAAAAAATAAGAGCAACTGCTTAATAAAGTAGATGAGAATTGAAACATTTTATGTTTGCACTGCAGAAAACAGCCATATGGTTAAAACGATTTTAGCCAAGATTAAAAAAATGGTAAAAAAAAATAAAGTGCATCCTAACTGAGATGTCATCAAGATATTGGACCCATATGCTTATTTAGATCAACATCAAATTATTGGATGCACTCACAAAAGGCCCCTATCCTACCACGGGTAGAAACTTTGTGGTCTAACACCAGTAGATGAGAATTGAAACATTTTATGCTTGCCTTGGCGTGTGCGACAAGGAGGGAAAATTGCATGTCTCCGCTTTAAAATTTTGAGTATGAGAGGTCTCTGATTAAGTAAAGTTTGTTTTTCTTTATTTTTTGTTTCTTTTCTTTTGGTTGATCTTTTCCAATTTTTGCTGTAATGTACCTTATTGCCAATAAATATATCATTTTAAGGACATGCAACAATTTCACACTTGAAAGTTCAGACTTTGTTGTTTACTTATTTATGTTAGCAGTTGCTAGTCAGCATTAGTATTCAATATTTGCTACTTACCACTTCAATGAGATGGTTTATGTCTTGTTAGGTATCAAGAGTCGTGACTTCAAAAATTCAGTTGTAAATAATTTGTCATGTGGCGATTTATTGATATTGTGTTTAATTGCATATTATTTGCAATGTTTATGAATTTTTCGAATATTTATCGCCTAGTTCATTCAGCCAATTGCCTTTTTTTATGCCTCTCACCTCAGGCAATATAGGACCCTACCTCATTGCCTGGACCTAGCCTTGCACTTCTAAAAAACTGCTTGTTAGTTAGCAGGAAATTTTTTTAAGAAAATATCCATGGCTCAGAGCAGATCTATTTGGAGACAAGGTCTGGTAACCCCATTTTGAATCTTGTAACTTCTGTTTCAGCCCCTTCTCCAGATACCCAGTCCAATTTTAGTAATTACGCTATACACCATAAATCTTTTTTATTTCAAACAATTAGAGGCTAACAATTTCCTATTGACATATCTTTATGTACAAATACAATCTATAAAAAAAAAACTACGACTTTCCATTCAAAGTACCAAAGACCCATGTAAAGTTCACTGCAAAAGAATTACGACTTACATAGATAAAAATCAATAGAAAAATGCATGTGAATATTACCTTCATAGACGGCACCATAGCTATAGCTTCCTCTACGGTCTCAGGACAAAGATTGCCAATCACAACAAGCTGCATTATTCCACATAAATATGAAAATTAATATTTAATAGAAAATTTGAAAGTCCAACTTCAGCTGCCGATCTATGTAAATGTAAGTATTCATACCTCAAACTCGGTCAACTGATACCGGCTTAGAACTCTGGCATGGAATCAAGGAAATTTTGGCGCACGGATATTTCAGACTTTTGCAGAAAATTTTAAAATAAAAAAACCTCTAAGACATTAAAAGTGCCAGAACCAAATAAAATACTGCAAAGGATATTTATTCAAATATTTGTACTGAACTATTTATGTAAAAAAGGATACTCTCGAACTTGTGTAACTGCATCATTATTTTTAAATCGGCTAAAGCGCTTCACGTACTGATGAGATTTCTCAAACACCCTGAAAAAAGAAAGTAAACTTCAGTTAAAAAAAAAACTAAAAGAATAGAAACAACCAAGAAATCATGTGGCATCAACACCTACTGCGAAATTTGGTTCGAAGGATCATCAGAGAATTGCTGAAGTTGATCCAATCTCTTATCAAGAATCCTCGCAACTTCACCATTCATCAAGCATTTTGCCTTCAGGAACTCTATACAACAATTGAGCAACATTTCAACAAACAAAATCCCCAAACATTTCTCACACTCTCAGTTACATTTGATGATATTTAGGGTTTTTGGGCTGGCAAAAGTCAAGCAATTAGCATTTAACTCTTGAAGAGAAATGGAGGACTAAACGCAGAAAAAAAATTTGAGTTACTCAACAAATAAAATTGGATCTTTGTTAAAGATAACAAAATTCGGGCAATTAGGGTTTCCGTCTATGATAAAATCCTAAGATTAAACGCAGAAATAAATTGAGATATCAACAAATAATATTATCAACAAATAAAATTAGGTTTTTTGAGCTAATACAACTCGACACATTAGGGTTTTCATCTAAGAGCAATTAGGGTTGGCGTCTAATTAGGGTTTTCGAGCTAATGAAACGAAATCAATTAGGGTTTTCATAAAATAGGGAAAAAGCCGAAGAATTGAACGGATAAATTAATTGAGATCAGAAACACACCATCGCCGATTTTGAGCTCGGCAGCGTTTTCTTCCTCTTCTCCAGACATCGTAGCAGACTCGCAGTTAATCGTTTGATCTTTTGGAAAATTTTAAGAGCGCAAGAATTTGTGAGTTTCTTCTCGGGTAAAACATATATTGTATCAGGATCCACTAACCCTAATCCGACTCGTATCGGGTTTGGGTCCGTAACATAACGGTAAAATTGTGCCCGATAACTTTTTATCTACAGACTAAAAAGGGATTTTTAGACATTAGTCCATCTCATCTTGAATAATTGCATATTAGTATCTCCAAAGTCCAACAGTTGAAATTGCTCATAAGTTCATCAAATCCTCAAGGATCTTGCAAATGGGTCAGTTAATGATCAAAATGTCATGAACTATTTCAAAATTTGGGTTGTTTCCTACGATGCTCCTCTAAACTTTGTTTTTCACACTAAACCCCCAATTATTCCCCCCCACAGAGCCCATAAAGTTCTAAAGTATGAAATAACCCCATAAATTTTTAAATTTTCCCAAAAATCCTCTAACAAATGTCTCTTACAATTGGAAGATCTCATTATCTATCCAATTATGTTCCGTCTTTCATTCTTCTGGAGTTCATCTTTCCCCTCTTTTCTTCATTTTTTGGGTTTTGTAGGAAAGTTATAGGTTTTGGAGATTATTTGAAATTCTTTGGAGTTTGGGGGTTTGGTAGGAAAAGTTTATATCGCTTTAGTGGGAAAATATAAAGTTTAAGGTTTTTTTTTTAAGGATTTGGGTGGTGGGGGTCGTGACATTTTACCCTAAAAATACACAATTTGAGGGACATTTTTGTTATTGACGACCAATTTGCAAGAATCTTGAGATCTCGAGACTCGTGAGTTGTGAACCATTTCAAAGATTCCAAGTGCAGATTTGAGCGATTAATATCTTAAAAAACTCTACTGAAAACTGAGTAACGACTTCCCACCCAACGTACCGTGGGTCCCAAACTAGGCTGGGTGAAAATGTGGGTGGTCAGGCAGAGGTTGGGTAAAAATGTGGGTGGCTTCCCAGCTGTCTCTCAACCTCCTTATCCTTTAACTTGTCTCAACTCCCCAGTCAACCAATGGCGAATCTTTTTTAGGACCAACTTGCAAGGAGAAAACCAGGGGCTGAAAACTAGTGGTTTTAGAAAACCCCCCTCTGCTTCTTGCCTATATAATCCTCTCACTGATCTGTCCGTTTTGTCGCTTATTTTTTCTAGGGTTTTTAAGGAGGGGAGTTCGATTGTTAGGAGTTGTCGGATTGGGGTTGGATTGGAAAAATCTTTTTTATGTCAAGAAGTATTTTCCAATACCTCCCATTCCGGTGATCTCTAACTGTCTATCCCTCTCCTATCTCGCCTTCGCCCTTCATGATTGAAAAGTTTTTTTTTTTCTTCACTTCTTGCTCGTTTGTTTGTTGTAGATGGTTGTGATCTCGTTGTTTGGACCAGTGCAAAACCTGTGATTAGCACATCTTTTTTGACAATAATTGTGTAAATAAAGTTGTAGATCTCGCTTTCTTTTATTAATAGTTTGGGGTTGAAATGTCACCTAATCCCCGAAGTTTTTTCGGATAAGTGCAAGAAAATTTTGGGGTTAAGGTACATTCCAAATCCTTTTTGGGTTCTTCGGAGAATGAGTTTAACTTCTTAGGGGGTTTTGTGAAATTTCTTCCTTCTTGGATAGGGGTGGGCAACGGGACGTGCTATGTTATACTTGTATTAGGCGCATGCTTCTTTTTGGTTTTGGAAATCAATTTTGACATCCTGTTTAGAGTTAGATGAGAATGGGGTTATTGTTAAGCATCCTAAACCTCTCAATTTTCTTGGTTTGGGGACAAAACATCTTTGTATATTGACAACATACTCTTGAATGTATTGTTAATATCTTTAATTACGGTATCAACATCTTGCTGATGACTCATATTCTCGCAAAAATTTTTCAAATTATCAATCTTTATTTGGGATCCATCAATGCAGCTAAACAGAAAAGGTAAGGCATTTCTTCGAATTATTTATTAAATTTACGCTCCATTTCCTTTATTGTGTCACTCAGCGATATTGTTAAGATGATAAAAAAAACTAAGTGAATAGTAGTGTAGTACACATCGGATAGGATTCTGGTTGTTTGCCTCAAATTTTTCTAGAAATTCACAAAAAAATCATAAAGTTCCTTTCATAATCATGTAATAGGTGGAGTTTCACCTGGTCTTGATATCAAGTGGAAGAATTTTTCTTTTCAAAAATGAAATCTGCACAACAATCTTTAAAGAAATCCTTCTAGGACCACTACTCATGCAAAGGAATAAAATCTTGAAGCTTATGCAAATGCACATTTAAAATTTTCATCCCGTCTTGCACACATGTTGATAATATGACATGCAATGAATCGCAATTATGGGTTTCAAGATCTTCATAAGACGAGTAATTGAAGTAGTATTTTCGTAAGCTCTATAGCGAAGATGTTTTCTCTACGCTATAATCGCGGCACGTGTGTGCAATTGCATAGCACACGGCTTGAGAGTTATGAGGCTACTCAAATCTTTTGTAAGATAAAATTCTTTTCTGTAAATCCCAATTTTCATCAATAAAGTGAGCCGTAATACATGTAGTGATTGTGATTGAGTGATTCCCACACATATGAGGTCAAAGATATCTTCGTGGCCACAGCTAATAGAGTACTTTGCATGAAAGATTTTTTGTACGACCAAAGATGTTCTACACTTTTTGCAATTGTTTTCCCGTTAATTTTGTTATACTCGGGGGCAAAAAGTAATTCTAATATATTTTTTAAAAAAATTCATTTCAGATATAGAAAAAGGAAGCTCAGGTTAAATAATAAATCGTGCTAAGTTTTCCTTAGCCATCTCCATATTATACTTGAATATGGAAAGCCCACCTATACCTGTGACGATATGGAATTGGTTTGCAGACTGGTCATCCGAATCCTTATGTTTATTATTAAGATGCTTCGTCAAGACACTACTACCACAATGCTTCAGGTACTTGTAGACCTTTTTGCAAATGTTGCAATGAGCTGTCTTGTTATTTTGTTATTGGGATCATCAACAAGAGTAAAGTGTTCCCACAGTTTTGAGCTTTCTCTATTTGATTTTTCACTTATCTTAGCAGGATTAGAGTATAGTTCTGCATTTGGTTGAACTTCCATGATTTCTTGTTCTAGTTGTGTTTCTGAAACTTCCGTGTCTTGAGCTTGTTGACTATTGCGATGTTGAGGAGGGAGAGGCGGAGGATAAGAAATGGAATGTCTAGCCGGAACAGAAGGAGCTTGCAACGGAGCAGTTAATTGTTGCCATTCCACTGGAGAAAGGAAAAGTGAATGTCTAGCAGTAAGGACAATATGGGCGGTGGTGGTGGTATACGCTGGATAGGTAAAAGGAACTGTGCCAGTCGGGCCTACAACATAGCCGCTAGCAGCAGCAGAAGGGTAGCGAATAGATGTACTGCTACCGCCGACCTCAGAAGACTAGAACTGTGAAGAGGATGAGTTGTAGTTGTAGGGGTCCATTTGGAGGAGATGAGAGTATGCGAGAGAAGTGGAAACATTATTGACGAGTGATTCGGATTAGGGGTGGGCAGTGGAGTGTTTATAGAGAAACGGCCAAATTTGGGGTGGAGGGATTTAATCTTTGCGAGTCTCGGCCAATATAAAAGTTAGATTACAAGCAACAAAATTGCTTTTATAGTAATTTTTCCCGTTAAATAAATTTTTTTTTAACAAATAACATGGGAGAACAAGGAAAATTCTCTTTCCGCTATCAAGTCTCCTGTTAGGAGACATTCCCAAGAGGGAATCTTCTCTCAAAAGCCACAAAAACTGACTTTTGTGGCTTTTGAGGGGAATTCCCTATTGGGAATCTCCCTCAAAGTGAGAAGGCTAAGAGCCTATGTGCCTTAGCCTCCATAATTGGGAAATGAGTTATCTTTTTGCTTCTGATTAAAGGGCAAAACGATTTGGTTATAAAAATAACTTCATGAAGTAATAACTTCCTGTATAATAGATAAGAAATAGTCTTTAGAATGTTTAACATGATTATTTTCAAAGAAACTATCCTCATGAACAATAACTTCCCGAAATAATAGATAAGAAATAACAAAGATATAAAGTAAATATATCATAAAATGTAGTGATACAAATATTGAATAAATGTTGTGCATTGTTTAAATAGATTTTACAAAAATATCTTGTCTTGCTACTCTTGCAATACATGTTTTAGAACTTTGCAATTAGGTGTAAAATTGAGAATTTATGAATTTTCTTTATTATTTAATAAATAAAATCAATTGAAAAGGATATAGAGGTAATTGAAGGTAAATTACATTAAACCCCATGAAGTTTAAGCGTGTTGCATTAAAACCCCATGAACATTCAAAATCGCACTAAACCCTCGATAACTTTTTGGAGTTGTAGAAAACCCCTAATAACTTTCCAAGTTTTGTAGATAACCCCGATAAATTAGAACAAAAAAAAACCCCAAACTGAAAGCTATTTTGAAAGTTGTTACGGGTCTACTATAATTTACTTAAAATATGTTGTGGGTTTTCTACAAAAGTTATTGGGGGTTTAGTGTGAATTTGAAGTACATGGGGGTTTAATTGCAACTAAACGTTCATGGGAGTATAGTGTAATTTACCCTAATTGATAATATTTTTTAGGCTAAGCGAGCCAACAGGACGGGTGAAGCCCGTTCGCTAGCTTCGGCGGGCCGAGTTGGACCTGCCACGCTTATTACAAAGGCCAACCTAGCCCGCTCCAGCGGCCCCCCTACCGTAACGGGTCGAGTTGGACGTGTCACGTGCCGGGCCGGGTCGAGCCGAGTGAGAGAGCTCGCGGGCTGACCCGGCACAGTGCCCACCCCTACCGAAGATTGTACAAATCGAACATTTTGAAAAAGTGACTCTGACAAATCTTGTGGTCTCAAATGGGCAACGAAAGAAGTTCGATTGTGGCGCAACACAAAAAGAACCGGCGAATAAGAAGAAACAACAGAGGATAAAAATAGCCTCCTTGCTTCGTGCAAATGCTCTCTCTCCCCATCCAGTGAACTCATCTTTGTGATTTTGTGATGACACTTAAGTAATATGTAGATCTGAAAAAACATGAACGGCTTAGATTGCAAGGTAACAGATAAAATGATCTTACCATCAATCACTTAAAATTTAACCAAATCCCTATAACATATAAATTGCAAGGTAACAGATAAAATGATTTTACCATCAATCACTTAAATTTTAACCAAATCCCTATAACATATAAATGCCCGTAAAGAGAAGCATATAAACAATGAACGCTCTTTTTTACTTTGTAGGCAAGCTTTTATTTATCACCCTCCGTCAGCATCATACCACCTTAATCACCATCACTCAAGTCTATGGTGACACATCCTTCTCAGCAGCCAACACATGTAAGCTATCTGCCTATCTAGCTGCCAGCTTGGACTCAGCCAGAGTTACGCTTCTAACCCCCCTCTCAGCTGGATATATAAATGGGCTCATCACCCACTAAGGAGGAGGCTGATCCTTGATCACCTCCGGAGCCCCCTGGGGGCCACAGGTATGCAATTTTTGCACACCTAGACTCAGAACTCAAACAGTTCATTAGTTTCTTCTCCACTCAAACTCAAATACTAACTTGACCGTCGGTGGAATCTCCAAAGAACCCAACTCCGGTCCTCTAACGTGCCTACTTTATAACTCTCTTATCTTAATAGGGGATCAACTGCTTAGAGGAGATGGGGGCTCGTATCATCTCCAAGCCCCGTCGCTGATTCGGGATTATCCGCTAATCTCGCTGCTGAGTCCCAAGACATCAACAAATATATATTTTACATTTTACAGAGATGAACAAAGAACCGGCTCTTTCAACTTTGAAGAGTAGGATTAAGACGGAGAAAAAATAATTAAAAATTATTAGAGTTTTTCTTAATATTTTGCTTATTACATCCTATAATTGGTTGATTGATAGAGAAATTTTTTTTGTGATGCATCATTTGGGAAAAATATTTTTTGAACATTATGATTATCTTCATTTCATTCATTTCATGTGAAAAATTATTTTAAATGATCTTAATTTTAATTAAAATATTGTATAATTTGTTCAATATCATAATTTTCAGGCGGGACATGTTTTCTAACCTCAATCGGGCAGAAGCAGGGGTTGTCGTGCCTCGAAGGAGGTTGAGTCAGTAAATCTTTTAAATTCTATTCGGATATGAGTGATTGTAATACGATAAAATATAGTTGAATTGCGATAAGATCGTGCTTAGTACGAACTAAAAGACTAGAATGTTATTATAAGAGCAAAATAAAAGAATACAGAAAAAATTTATATTAAGGCAGCTTAAAAGCAAGAATGTACAAGGGCTATCATACAATTATACTTTCTACCAAAATATTGCAAGTATAGCTAAGTTACGGATAGGAATAGCGATAGGCCGAGAGAAATCTCAATAAAGAACCTACAATTTGAAGAATGATTCTTCTGCCTTCACGCAAGAGAAGAGAAGTGCAAGAACACAAAACATGCCCAGACCTAGCCTATCTTTGCTACAAACATGATTGGTCATATGCCTACTTGAGACTGTTGACTTCTTCTCGACTACTTCAAATTCACTTCCCCCCTAAAGATGTAATGGCTTGTTAGGGATTTGCCTCTATCTCCTCTCATATATACATCACAAGTATCAGGCTATAGCAAAACTTCTGTAATGAAAATATAACCACCTCCTACAGATAAAAAATGAAAGCAAAGGGTATCCATTAGATAGCTTCTCTTCTCCATGAAAACTGGGTGAATTTTCATAGCGTCGCATCAGTCTCTATTTCGCCGTGTATCTTTGACACTCTTCATCTTACTGCATCGCACTTTAATCTCATACGTAATAGAGTCAACACACTCCTCCAAACCCTTGATTAGCTGCTGGGATATTCCTCTTCTCAAAGTTAGCAGTGTTATATTCTAAATTTACGATTTTCTATCAATCAGTTTTTAGGGGGTTGTTAATTTCACATAGACCCGCTGTGCTAAAATTTGCAACTGACCAAGTAAAACCCCGGTCCCCCACTAACCACCATGCTCATTAATAGAGAACGGTTGAGTGTGTGAACGGGGCTTCGAACTCGGGGTATTTAGTAGGGAATTCCCTGCCTTTCCAACCGAGCACCCCACTAGTGGCTCTGCTAGTTACTACTACTTATGTTTGATATTGACAGATGGTCATCTTAAAATTGATCTAAATGTCGTTGTTTCTCTTCAAGCCACATTGGATGGTGCAGAGGCAGAGCCGAGTAAGGCCCACAGGGACCTTGGCTCCACCTCGAGAAGAGATTTCATTAGCCCAATTGAGCGGAAGAGCCACGACCCACTGTTGCCATCATGCGTTTAATTGCAATAGGAAAAGTATTCCATAGTTAATACCTAATAATGTTTGGTTCGGATGCGTGCTCCACTGGTAAGGGTTCGTTGAGTAAAAGTTTTCAAGTGGCTCTATATCAATAAAATAATTCAATGGTTGTTAGCTTTTATCATGCCGCAAACGAAAGAAACAGATTGTTGTGAACAAAATGGATTAGTCGAATAATTGCTGTGAACACTACTTCCTACGTTGTGTTGTGATCTTTGTATAATGAATCTTTGCTCTCCACTTTGCATATGGATGTAGTTCGCCGAACCATATAAATTTTGGTATTTTCTTCTGTTTACTCTTGTTTTAGTATTTCTGCCAAGTGTTTTGTGCGGTCGCACCATTGTACGATCACGTAATCCAAAAAAAAGAAATTTAAATTAAATAACGTGGGGGTTGGGGTTGGGAGTTGATTGCAACTGATTGAACAACAATTTCGTTGACCATGAAGAGTAAAATGTAAGATTCTCAAACTTTCTCAAACTCTTATTGGATAATAATGTCTGGTACTAATCAATCATACAAAAAAAATTATACATTATCATATTTAATTATTAATTTTCTTGGACCTTCCTTCCTGAAATTCTTGGCTCCGCTATTGGAATGATGCACTGTTTTCAACGAGGTTTTTGGCAGAGATGGGCTGGACCATGAGGAAGGCTCTATTCGCTGTAAATCTATAATCATGTCAAGTTTCGAATAGTTTACCTGAATATCAAGCTTAAGGACAATATACGGAACAACATGAAAGCGCAGGGGTTATACATGCAGTTAAGCTATTTCTTACTGGTCCTCACAAATTCCTATTGTATTTACCTCATATATGTTGTGATGTTAAGGGGACGATTTTAACACTGTCTATAACGCGCAGATGAGACCTAACAAATGAAAAGGTGTTGAAGTGTGGCCGATGTAAGGAGTATGGTCACAATCGACGAACATGTAATCAACAAATAGCTGACCGAAATATCTTGCTAAAATATGTTATTTTGGATTATTGTCAAATTAGTTTGATTGTGATCTTCATAGACTAATTTTGGTTGAATATGTATTGGTGGTGAAGATCAAAGAACAAACTATTTTGATTAATGTAAAAATTGGTG
>JBAKGM010000001.1:25715033-25725866 GCA_037177215.1 Asparagus racemosus
GGTTGTGTCGGTTGATGGTTCGTCGGTTGCGAACCAACCTTCACGAGTCAATCTCGGGAACTGATAAGCGATTTTTTCAACGCCTACACCTGCATGTCATATACTTTTTGAAATATCTGATCTAGATTTAGATCAAGTTCTGCTCTCACTTCAGGCATAATTAGCTTATATATATAAGAGGAAGATGCCGCCCTATGATCAACATCCACCAACGGATTGCAACATGTATGAAGTCCGTAGTATCTAGAGATTACAAATTGCCCTTTTGATTATTTTCTCACAGCTGCATTTAGCTTCCAAGGACATTTCACGTTTCTCTCATCCTACTCACTTGCATGCTTTGCTTGAATCTTCTCGTTAAAGTAATACTTTACTTAGTAGTTTGTTGCATTAGATTTTACCGGCTTGAATTAGGCCGATTCTTAATGGACCATTCTCAGATTGCATAAATCAACGCCTCCTTGTTCTCGTATAGATCTCCTTTTTTAAAAGTGAAGTCCTCAGGTTGTTGAAAATTTGAACCAGCATCAACAAATTCAGCTTGGGAGGTATTTATCCAATCCTCATTTTAGAACTCGTCGGGCAACGGATCTTCAGACTCCACATAATCATTGTTAACATAAAATTGATCCATCCAACGGGAGTCATCATCGATGCCATTAGCCAATTGCATGCTATCAATTTGTAAGTCATCTTCTTCAATATCTTCAGAGTCAACATTTGCTTCTTTTTCTATAATTGATTCAACTGGTAAATTACCCGTAACGTGGCCCGAAGTGTTGTTAAAGATAGTATTTGAAGTTCCGCCAAGGGAATGCCTGCTTAAATGTTGTAATTGAGCCCATGGCTATTCACTTGGAGATGTCATTAACCCACTCGATTCATTTTCTAAGTCAAGCATGCGGGAGAACTCTCCTTGAGGGTTTGAAACTTGGGTAAATTCGAGAATCAGATACTTCTCAATGAACAGCTCGATTGACACTTACTTCTCGGCTAACCAATTTATGTCATTCAACTCCCCATCATCGGTGATCTCTATGGCAATTGTTCTATTCTCATTTATCGGACAGTTGAAGAATACATTAGTTGCATATTCTTCTTGATTAAGTTTAGTAACTCTTTGTATTTTCTTCATCATTCCATCAAAATTGCATGATTTAGATAAGAGAAACATTTTTCTAGAACCTCCCTCATACATGGGCATACTATTCATTCCAACGTTGAGGCTTCCATTAAAGAAGCAAATAACGGGTATTGAGGTCACCATCGAAACTGAAAGATCAACATTCTATTATATGGAAATAATCTATTATAGTTGAAATCAAATTCTTGATTGAAAATCAAAATTTAAAAGCCTAAATTTTAGTTAAACCCTAACTTTAGCCAAACCACATAATTCATCATATTTTACAAAATAAAACCTAAAAATTTTACCAAAAATTTCATATCCCAATTAAACCGAAACCCTAATCAATCCATATCATTCATCAAAATTCTGACAAAAAAATTCAAATTACACCACAAATTTCATATCCCAATTAAAATTAAACCCTAAATCAAAATCTATATCATTCATATCAAAATTAAACCCTAACCTAATCTATCCATATCAAAATTAAAATAAATTGCACCACAAATTTCATATCCATATTAAACTAAAACCCTAAATCAAAATTATAGTTAAACCCTAATCCTAATCAATCCATACCATTCATCAAAAGTCACAAGAAAGGAGAGAAAATCTTCACCTTGATCAAGGATTGACGTGGCCCAATCGGTGAAGGGAGGCGTCGACTTTAGTGGAGTCGGAGGTGGAGGCAAGCTTGGTGGAGTCGGAGGTGGAAGTGAGAGGTGGAGGCAAGAGGCGAGGTTGGTGGAGTCGAAGGTGGAAGTGAGATGTGGAGGTGAGCTTGGTGGAACCAGAGGTGGCCTTGGAGCCTGGTGGATGCAAGCGGTCGAGGCGAGCTTCATCGATTTGAGGGCGCTAGAGTTGGGAGTAGAGAGGTTAGGGTACGAGAACTGGGTTAGAGTGTTAAAAGAGAGTCACGGGTGGGTGTTTTCATGGGGGAAGATATACGGGACTGCAGGTCCAGTCTAATTCACCCGCTCGTTTAGCCGTTCGTAATTACACGGGATTAGTAGTTCCGCGTAATTTAAAACATCAATTTTGCAAATCGACCTCTTTTGGCCAATAGTGATGAGCTGGCCAAAGGATGTCGATTTTGCCAATTTTAGTATGAAAAGATTGATTTTGCTTATATTGTTTCAAAAAGGTCTATTTTAAAAAAATTCTCCAATTTTTAAGGATTTTGAAGCGGGTCGAGTGGGTTCTGTCGAGTTTATTTGATCTGGATAATTGCCAACGGCTTGAGCCCTTAGTTTTTCTACAATTGAGTTCCAACTCTATTTTGTTCCATTTTTTATGATAAATAAATCTGTAAATTATGCAAGTGACTTACAGATAAAAACATATATATTGTAAAATTAAAAACTCAGTGTCTAAATGCTAAGTTGAGTTATTGTGCCTCTCTCACGAGTCACACACAACGTTTCAAGATTGAGTAAGTTTATTAAGGACTTGAGATCGTATCTCTATTTTTTAGGCAAAAGGAATTCTTCTTCGAGTACAATATGATAGCAAGAGCTTAGCATAGAACATTTGAGTATAGAGACAATCGGCTAATTTGATTGATACTCTTTGGCAAAGGAAAATGGCGCCTAACTATGATTGTCATAAATGTCTCAATTAGGTTGATGGGTAGATCTGCTAGAGGAGTTTTGTTTGGACTGTAGTATCATGTGGGTATTGAATAGATAATGTTAGAAATAGAGTTGTAGATCTAAGTATAAGCTAGGTTTTCAACTAGTGGTGCCCTAATATTATTATGTACTCTGTAAAAAACTAACAAGGGCATAGCAAATCTTAATGAATGGTAGACATGTCTTCATTTTCAATTGTATTTGAAAGGTCAAAAATGTAGTTTATAATAATTGATTGTTTTTCTTTTCTTTTCTATTATCTTTCATGCTTCTAGAATATTTTATATCATTCAATATCATTTAAATAAAATTACTTCTCAAATACATGATTTTTTTCTTTTGTATACTAAATTTTTTACACATGCAAATGCACGTGCTATGAAAAATATATTTATTTTTAATATTTGCAAGTTTTTAAAGTATGAAAAATGATTTCATTTTATTTAGATGGAGTCAACATTTAGTAGATAAGGAGAGAGAGTGAAGCCGAATAATTTTTTAGGAGAAAATTATCTTTTATCTCTAATAATTATTTGAATTTGAAATCCACTTATTTTTCTCATTCTTTTTTTACTTAACATATTAATATTAAAAAATTATTTGTGATATACCCATAGAAAATTGTCCTTTTTAGTCTTCTTTTTGTATCTTTTGTAACCTAAAAATATAACTATGTAAGCTCAAATTATTTTTTTTACGGAAAAGAAGCTTCATTAATAACTACCCATGAAAAGTAATTATGTCTTTAGAAAACAAAATAAATAAGAAAGATGAGTAAGAGTCTCTCTATGTAGTAGTCTCTAAATAGAATAAACCAAATTGAGCTAAACAATGTGCAACCTCATTTCCCAGCTGACTAACATGAGCAAAATTTGCACTGGCTGAAACTAGAGCACTCTCTTCGTATCTCCTCCACAATATGACATAAGATGTTAAGCATTCACCAACTTAGCCAATTCCTTGAATAATAACTAAAGCATGTGATTCTATGATTACTGCCTTGAGATTAAGCATTTTTCCAAGCCTCACTCCTAAAATTGCCAAGCATTCCACCATAGGAGGTGAGCCTTCACCGGAACACCTACCACTCATAGCTACTAACACTAAACCCACATCATTTCGAATAACAGTGTCAAAAACATTCACTTCTAAAATATTGCATGTACCTCCATCACACTTCACCTTCAGTAAACATACTGATAGAGGAGTCCAATGGTCTCTAGACTAACTTTGTGTGTGACGATGAGAAATCTGAATAGCCACAAATTGTAACACCAAGCCTTTAGCTAAGAGGACCATACCCAACATTTAGAGAGCTGGTTCCCTAGTCTTACGCAATTTCTAGAGGACCACAACATCCAAAGAATAGCTATAAATAATATGAATTCCTCTTCCTTCAATAACACCATTGCTTGTGCTACCCAGTCCACCAAATTAGTGTGTGAAAGAGTCACAATACTAATTGAAAGCCTCGCCAACTCCTAAACCTTCCTAACTAATGGACATAAAATGAAAACATTATTCATGTCTTCCATAATGGTTGCATTATAGCGAAAAGATCCCTCTTCCATTAGCATACCCCGATTACATAAAGCTCGCCAGGTAGGTAAAATGTCGTGGATGAATCTTCATAGAAAGATTCGATATTTGCATGGTAAGTCAAGATCCCAAACATTTCTCCAAGCCTTCGCATCAACTCCCAAGCGAACAACCCTTCTATAATGATCGACCATTTGATATTTAGCAACAAAGGAGGCTGGTTTGACTGAAATAGACCGTTCTTACTGGCTGTCCAAACTAATTTGTCTCTAGTAATCCTCATCCAGACCAAATATATCTAGCAAAAGATATTTATCCCACTGCCCGATAGTCTCATCCATTATAGCTAAAGACCTAGCCTCCTAAAAGCTAACCGGCATTTTCGATATTAAATGCATGTTCTCCCATCCAAGTATCCCACCACATCCTAGCAGCATGTCCATCACCTATTCTACATCTAGAGCCCCTTCTTATTTGGTTGCGAGCTGAACATAAAGCTTTCCATGTAATAGAAGTATTCGAATGAAAAGATGCATCCAAAAAGAGCCATTAAAAAAAAGTTTGCACGTAGAACTGAATAAGCCAAAGAGTTTGTGTTATGTATAAGTCTCCAACCTTGCTTGGCCAGCATAGCTGTGTTGAAATCTTTGAAATAATAGAAATTCATACCACTATCCCTCTTCAAGCGGCACAAAACTTTTCTACTCATCCAGTGAATGTTCTTCAAGTTATCACGCTATCTCAACCAAAACTGACTTAAGTTCAAGTCAATTTCATGAAGCAACTTGGATAAAATAGAAAAGCAACTGATAGCATATGTCAGCACTGCATGTGCAACCAATTTAATAAGAACTTCCCTCCCAGCTTGAGCAAGGAATTTCTCTTTTCACCCTTTAACATGATTCCCTACATTTTCCTTGATGCCCGAAAATACTATATTTTTTTATCTACACATAAACATTGGGAGACTCAAATACCAATCATTGCCGAGGACAGCTTGAATACGCAATTGGCTTTGCATCACTTGTTGTTCATTAAACAATGCATTACAGCTAAAATATATAGCTGATTTAGCTAAGTTGACAACTTGGCTGATTTAGCTAAGTTGACAACTTCGCCCGAGGCACTTTCATAGGATTCCAAGATCTGCTTAAGTTTTAAGCATTCATCAACATTTGCCTCGGCCAAAAAGAGGCTATCATTTGCAAACAATAAGTGTGAGATAGTCAAGCTTTTGCATATGTTAACACTATGAATTTTACCCTTATGCTCAGCTTTGGATAGGATTGATGTCAAGCCTTAGGTATAGAGAAGGATTAAATATGGAGACAGTGGATCACCCTGCCGCAAGCCTCTTGTAGGATTGAAATTCCAAACTGCTTTGCCATTAACTTGAACACCATAGGATACAGAAGAGACACACTTTATAATCCATGTTGTCCAAGATGAAACAACATTATTGCTTCAAGGAATCTCCACACTACACGTTCACAAGCCTTACTCATATCCAATTTAATAGCCATATAACCTGATTTGCCACTTTCGTAATTAACCTTTTCAGAACAAAGGCATTCTGGTGGGGCGTATCACCTCTAGGAGAATCACTTTCAGTCTATTAGCTAGAACTTTAGCAATGATTTGTAGAAAATATTGCATAAGCTAATAGGCTTGTGATCAGTAATTAATTGCAAGTTGTGAATCTTTGATATTAAAATACTAAGAGTACTATTAATTCTATTATCGAACTCACCTGAACAAAAGAAATTACAAACTACTCGACAAACATCCATACCTACCACATTCCAATGCTTTTGATAAAATAATGGAGGCATACCATCCAAACGACGGGCCTTAGAGGGATGCATTAAGAAAATTGCTCATGAAATCTCATTGTTGTTAACAGACCTATATGACTAGAAATTCATCTCATCCGATATACAAGAGGACACAACATCTAAGCAACTAAACATATGAACACTATCACTAGCCTTGAAGATATGGGAAACATAATCAATTATTTCAACATACTCGCATCATCCTCCTACATAACTCCATCTCTACCTGTAAGCTTGTTTATCCGATTCTTTCACCGTCTTGATGAAGCTTTATGATGAAAGAATTCAGAGCTTTGATCACCTTCCTGAATCCAGTTACTTCTCAATTGTTGCCTCCACATAACCTCCTCTCTATGGAAAAGCTCATTCAATTCTGATTTAAGTTGTCGCTCTCTACGAAAATTATCTCCAGAATTAATTGTTTGTTGGAGCTTTTCTTCTTTGTGCATATCGGTTTTTGAAAATTACCAAATTTTTTAGAGTTCCATGAAGTTAACTTTGTAGCACAAGACTTTAATTTAAGAACAATATCACTAGTTGATCTTTCAACCTCACCCTCACTCCACGCTGCACCAACAATCTCTCCTATGTCTTTTGCCCTCTCCCACATACCATCATATCTAAAATGCTTCTTTTTGCTCATGATTGCCCGATTGAGAAGGTCCAAATAGATCGGCACATGATCTAAAACTAATGCACTAAGATGGTTAACTCTAACTATGTCAAAATGTCTACACCAAGCTGCATTGGCAAAAACCCTAGACGGTCTCACCATAATCCTCCCATTCGGATCAAGCCCTCTACTCCATGTAAATTGATTTTTAGTAAAATCCAAGTTAATGATCCCACAATCATCAACAATGTCTCTAATGTCTTGCATCTGCCTCTCTGGATGAAGACCACCATAGAACTTTTCGGCTCCAATTATATTTTGTTGGCATTGAATGATGAAAAATATTCTAGAAGAGAGAAAGAAAAGAATCTTTTGTGTGTAAAATCACAAGCTCACTCTTCAAATTCTAATTGGGGATGGAGGACATGTCCTCCATTCGTTCAAATTTGCATTACCCTTCATTGGTTTTTAATACACTAATATAGATTTTGAATTATAGAAAGGTAAAAATTCTATGGATATATCTATTCCACAATTTATTTATACTAATCATACTTACTCCCTTTTAAAGTGGGAACTTAGGAAAATCTTTCCATTATCAATATTACCCTTGATCTTTTTGGATATTTCCAAATTCTAAGTCCATATAATCCATCACCTTATCTAATTAATTGAAACTCTTATCATGAATTTAACCTTATCTAAGTAAATGATGATGATAAAGTTAAAATTTAAAGATTATCTTTATTTAAATTGAGTTTCATCATCTCATCCAAATAATTAGTTAATCATAAATTTGAAGCCTTAAAAAATATAATCCTTTCAATTTAAACTTAACCTTATATATCAACTACCTACTCCCTACAAACCCTATATTTACATCTTCAACTCAACTCCAAAAAACACATGGAAATTCTCTATAAAAAAAACTCCATCAGCCAACATTTTCTCCTCCTTACCCACATGGTCTTCCCACTTGCAGCCATTTTTATCTCTTCCATCATCAAAGCCAATGTATAATCTTATTGCCATTTCTCACCCCCTAAAAAATCCAGAGAAAAGCAAACACATTGTTCATGCATCAAGATATCTAGGGCACATCTCCACCTAAAACATACAAAAACAATTTTGACATTACCCCCATCCATAAAAACATTGTAATCACCTTAGGTTTTCATACCCATTCCACCTGAGTTTCTCCACTCTTCTAAAGAGTCATCATAGATTCACCTAAAAAAGAATAAAATACTAAACACCCTAAAAAAAGCATAAAACAGCAAAAACAGGACTGTATTTGGACATAGATTGACCTCTTGGCAGTTTGACAGCATTCCCTGCTCGATTGGCAGTATTAGTCGACCACTTGGCAGTTTGACAGCATTCCCTGCGCGATTGGCCTGGGCCCTCATCCCTAGACGACAGTTGTACGAAGTTTTGACCCGACAGCGTGTTGATATCATATTAATTGTAGGATTGGAGTCTTGATTTCTCCGTCTCTTACGATAATTAAGATACCTCGAACCGCTCCGAATGCGAGCACCACCGATCCCGTCGCATTAATGGCGAGGGAACAATACTGACTCTCGAGCCAATCCCCACCTAACACCTGTTGAGGCTGTCCAGCGCAACTACATATTTCTGTCCAATCAACACACGTGAAGGTGGGACTAACTCGCTCCTCAACTTATTATCAACCAAAGTGACACAAATGCCCTCCGACCCTCCATATAAATAGAGAACCACAAAGCAAAAAAGGGGTAAGTAACCTAACTTAGATAATTTTTGGACAGGGATATCTTTATCTTCTGTTTTTAAAAAGACCAACTTGATCATCGGAGGGACCATCGGAGATCCCAACTCCACCCTTTCGCAAGTGCTTTTCAGGCGCGAGAGAGGGTCTTACTCAACAGAATCACCGGGCATTAGGAGAGAAGGCAGACCCCACTCATCCGAACACTAATCTAATTGTGATTATTGACTGTGTGATTGCAAACATCAACAGTAGCCATGAACAATTCACAAATGACTTATAGTAAAGACATAAATCTATTTCTCGAACAAAAAACAAAGACATAAATCCGAATGAAATAATCAAATTATTTGACAACATGTAACGCCCGTGCATCCCACTTAGTAAAGGAAGATGGGGGTGTTAGAACAACACTCAATTTCAAAAGTATTCACCCAGAGTTGGAACAACAAGACATTGCAACAACACTTGTTGCTCTAGTTATATGAAACCTTAGCAGAAATCCAATTATATGGAGCAGCTATCGGTTCTTTAGGATAGGAAGGAAAGAGAAAGAAAAAGTATATGGAACCTCAACAAAAATCAAGTGGATCTAAAGATCCCATTTTGAAGAACAGAAATGGAAAGGAGGTCCAATCTAAGGTAAAAAAGCTCCACAAAATCATACAAAGGAAAAAAACTTAAACTCATCCAAACCCAATACATTCTAAAACATGTTACCAAAACTCTCCCATCACCATTTTAGTCAGAAGGTCAAACTGCATGACATTTTGATTTGTAGGCCAAAAGATCAGGAGAAAACTCAAACATCCAACTATTATCAAGTACAAATTCCCCAATCAAACTTCTAGATTGTTCATACTATTTTATCCATGATGAACTCACATGGTGATGGCGAGTTGGCCGATCCCCCAACTTGATTCTACCTCATGGATCAACAAACTTTTAGCACATAGCAAACGCCAACTGCTTCAAACCAGAACATGCCAGGTGTGCATCAAACTTGCAGATTCCACTGACGGCGCGTACATTTCTCCCCCGTACAGAAGTAAAATCATCCCGTACCTGAGTATTGCCGCAATCAGCATCAAACCACATGGAAAATGATACAGCTAGACTCTGTAAGCCGCGTTCCAGCCTCAATGATTCCAAGCACGACTCTCTAGCGCCTGCTGTACCATCACGGAGACCGGTGTTGCTAGCCTGGCAAGCGCTAACCGGAATTGACGAACAAGCCCACCGAACTCTCGGTGCTGCTGTTGGCTAACATCACTTTCTGAGTGTGTGTCCCTACATCAATTTTACGTGTATTGTCCATTTTGAACCCTTGATTTAAGGATTCAGTAGTTCTTGGCCGTTCGATTAAAATCCGTTAGCATGGTGGTCACCGGATAATATGTAATCGATTGACCGGCGACAAACCGTCGTCCAGAAGGTCCTTTAAGATTTATATTTTGAGATTAGTCCCATAAATCATTCAGAGCTAACGTGTCCTCATTCGCGTATTGTTTTTGATTCGAGGTAGGAGTGCAACCGGATTAGATAAGGGTCGGAAATGATTATTATTACATTAATATTTGTTTGTTACGAGTCACTAATATGGATATAAATACATATGTCTCAACAAGAAAATTCATATTCATATTGGCCAAATTTGAATACCAATACACTCCATATAAAAAATATATATACACGCGTACAAAGCGGATACGAGGAAAAGACAAAAGAATGAGACTAATATGTACCGAGAGATGATTAATTATAATAAATTTCTTAAATGTAAGTCCATTATTATTTTCAATATCTATGAAAAAGTTAAGATGAATCTCTAGATCATCAAAGTAAATTTTAAATACATTAATCCAATAATGAAAACAATTAGAGTTATATGATTAATACATATATTCGAATGTTCACCTACGGATCCGAACGTTTAACTTCTTATATTTGTATATGTATTCATGTTCTATGATATATACGTATTTCTATTTATATTTGTATCCTAACTTATGCAAACATAGATTTTTTGAAATACTAGTATTGTTTTGCATCCCTAATTGCAGGGATTAATTTAAAACTACTTGTAAGAATATAGGGAGCTAGTACTACAATTATTTGAGGGAATAATTCTAAACCTGTCCAGCTATGTCCAAGGCCCGGGCCCCATCAGGTGTCCGGTCGGGCCCGGGTCCAGACCGCCTCGCTAGAGCCCGCATCGGACCCAGCCCGGCCCGTTTTCTAATATTATATATATATATATATATATATTATAATATTTTTAATATATAATTATAGGATAAAATAGTTTTTAATGTATACTTAGATATATATTTAAG
>JBAKGM010000001.1:25725966-25748049 GCA_037177215.1 Asparagus racemosus
CAGGCTTTCTTGCAAAAACGTCTCTAAAATAGGCGTTTTTGCAAGAAAGCCTGTCAAAACTGACAACTTTGTCAGTTTTGGTAAGCTTTCCCCTTCCCCTTATATGCAACCAAACGGCCCCTAAGTGAAAACAGAGGTTACTTTTCCAACAAAATAACAAACGTCATCCAAAAGTTCCTTTGCTTTTCTTTGTTTACCATTTCCTGATTCAGAATTTCCTTACCGGAGGACACTCAAAAAAGTTAGCTACTTTAAGTGATTACTTAAACGCTAATTTAAATCATTAAGCATAACCAACTTGCAATTGTCCATTGGCAGCTTCCCATATTTGCTCAATTCTATCTTTTCCATTGTCTGTATATGTTGATTCATGATTACTTTCTTCATTTAAATTATTTTTTGGAAACTTTTGTATAGTGATTTCGATCCAATTATTAAGGATAAGATCAAACCCATCATTGCCTAGTTATGGATTGAAGGTAACAGGCAGCTTCCAACTCCCAACTGGACTTGTTGATTAGAGTCCCATACCTTTGACAAAAACAACCTCGATCTTTTATTAGTGAAATATCCAACCTTATTCAATATATCCAAATTAAGATGCTTGAAAAACTATCATTTAATCACTTGTCTAGATTTAGTCAGTTGATGAAGACAGCACTAATGAATTTCTAACTTTCAAATCTCTGCTTATACTGTGCGGCTGTGCTCATCTCCTAGGGTCCATTTGCAATTTTCAGTTATTACTAGTCCTTTATTGAATGGCAACTTGGCGTACTTAAACAATTAGTGAGAAGTCAGATACGATTAGTGATATCTTTAAGCGATATATATATGCTGTGGTTTATGGGTATAGTAAGAGGATGATCAGTTAACAATATTGTTGTGTTAATTTCATGTATCCTTTTTGGGAAAAAGAGAAGGGTTTTGGCCCATTGGGGAAAAAAAATCATACAGAGGGCCCTCAATAAAAAATCAGAATGTGATTAAAGTATAAAATTTGATATTAACAATTTTACTTAATTATGAAGTTGGATCATCTCCACTACAAAAAAGCCGTGGAGACACCACTACTTTTAATGTCACTATTGATTATCTAGTGGATGTTCGTGATATATTTTAAATCTAACACTCACCATACCCCGTGTATTACGCTCATTTCTAATTCGGACTCAAAGAATCAATCAAAACCACCCACTGTATTGTTAATAACAATGATTAAGTAGTAGTCCCTCTACTACTTTTTTCATAGTGGAAAGGATCCGAAACCTTATTTATATGCTTATTGAATTGATTTTTGTACTGATATTTTGACTATTTGTACCGGCAAAGTATACATAACCGTCCGTACTGCAAAGCCAAATTTACGTGGGATAAACTTGTGAATTGAATCATGAATGTCACTCACTCGCATCTTGTAGTATAAAAATTGTTAATTAGCATCACTCACTTTTCAGTTAAAGTTGAAGAAGTATAATATTTGACACATCCCTCGAAAGGGGACAATATAGTAAATTCCTCCATCCATTCTCTTAAAGCAAAGCAAACCAACCTTGCACTCGTTAAACTCCTCATTTTTTTTTTATTTTTTTTTTTTTGGCGAGTTCTCGCCATGCATTCATTCAATTGTGAAAAATAGCAGGGGTGAATTCATGGCAGTTCCAACTACACACTCTCTTGTTCGGTGCACTCATTAACTCTCCTCCACGCACCCACCTACCCACCCACCCACAATCCCTCCCACATCTATATATCCCTCCCCTCTTCTCAACTCCATCCACAACTCCAAACAAACAAACAAACCAACCAAAAAAATGTCTTCTGCAAGAGAGCACACTCTCTTATCAACCGAGATCGTCAACCGAGGCGTCGAGTCAACCGGACCCGACGCAGGCTCGCCCACATTCTCGGTCCGAGTCAGGCGCAGGCTACCCGACTTCTTGCAGTCAGTTAACCTAAAATACGTTAAGCTAGGTTATCACTATTTGATCAGTCACGGGATTTATTTGGCTACGATCCCGGTTCTTGTGGTGGTTTTCGGTGCGGAGATTGGGAGCTTGAGGAAAGAGGAGATTTGGAGGAAGTTGTGGGAGGAGACGAGCTACGACCTTGCCACTGTGCTTGCTTTCTTTGGTGTTCTTGTGTTCACCGTCTCGGTTTATTTTATGTCCAGGCCGCGGCCGATTTATCTCGTGGATTTCGCTTGTTATAAGCCCGCCGATGAGCTTAAGGTAACTTTTACTACTAGCTCTTCTTCTTGATGTTTGGTATTTTGTTCATGCCTTTTGTGCGTGCTAACTTCTCAGCTGAGTTAAAGTTAGTTGTTAAAAATATGGTGTCAAGCAGAGTAATTAAGGAAAGATATAATTAGGGCGTAGGAATTATATGGCTTTTACATGAAATAATCAGTCATGAGTAATTATAACTCCCACTCACACTATAAAAACTCATGACACCAAAAGGACTTATTTTCTTTCTGATTGAAACTATATTGTAGATACTATGATTTTCTCCAAGAAATCTAGATTTTGCATATGTTAAACATAGGAAGTTTGCTATTGTCTAATTACGCTAAATAGTTCATAATTTTTATAGACATATTGAATTAGGAAAATATGATGGCGAAGATCTGCTATTAGTGCAAAGAATATTTTTCCTTAGAAAATAGGAGTTTGACTAAGTCTAATTTATAAGAGGTCATGCTAAAGAACGTATGAAAATTTTTTATTTAATATTTGAACGAAACTAGATCAGGAGCATTTATTCCAAAGAAAGTGACAGGGTTAATTAGGTTTGGTGTAAAGACGCTCAACTATATTCTGGCATCTGCTATTCAAAATTTAGTCAATATAATTATTAGGTTTTGATTACCATATCTGGTTGTTTCAAATCAATTGTGTTAGTTAACCTACCTGCAATTTGCTGATCTTTGATATAAGTAAAAATTTGACCGTGAAAATTCATGAAGATAAAAACTATCTATCCCTAGTATTATTCGCTTGTAATATTTATCCGTGTACGAATCTTGAAGTCCAATGATGCAATGATTAATATTCATTTGGTGCATATGTAATGCCATGATCTAACACTTTCTCCTGTCACGGGTGGGGAAAAAATGAAAATGATGAGATCTATGAATTAGAAATAAGAATTAATTCTTGTTTTCTGTAGAATGGAATGACACTTATCAACTAATTTGAAATATGGGGTACTGGTAATATTTTTGGTTTATTTAAATCGTAATAAGCTATCATGTCTATAAGGAAGCAGATTAGCTAGCAAAGTTTATGTTGCCTGTCAAAGAGCCGAGTACTGTACTGCTCACACTAATTGTGATGGGATTCAGTTATATTTTCTTTTCCGAACAAAAAAATATCTAATTCCATCGTCCATCCCTTTTCTCATGTTGATAAGGTTAGTTCGACACTCACAAGTTTCACGTTCAAGAATTAGTAATAAGGGAAAAAAATTAACAAAAGAATCCCTTATTTAGTTCATAAAAATAGATTTTTTAAGTATTTGTATAAACCATCAGCATCGACCTCTGGAACTATTATTTTACTTATTAAAAATTATGGCTAATTAATAAACTATTGTGAACTAAATGAATCTTAGTGACTTGTTTAATACATAAGCCAGATAATTAATTATATATCTGTCTTGTTAAATTATTTTACAAATATGCAAATGTCGGAGAGTGCAAGGGCTATTTCACAATGTTTACATTCATATTTTGACAGTGAGATGGTAGTAGATGGAGAATAATTAAATTGCTTACATTAGTATTTATTCATTTATTCATTTTCTTTCACTGCAGGTATCAAAAGAGGAATTCATCGAGAATGCCCGCAAATCCGGCAAATTCGATGAAGACAGCCTCTCATTCCAACGCCGGATTCTCGCCAACTCAGGCATCGGCGACGAGACTTACATTCCAAAATCCGTCTTCGCTCCTACTCCCTCAGCCACAATGAAGGAAGGCCGAGCAGAGGCCTCGACCGCAATGTTTGCAGCCCTCGACGAGCTCTTCGAGAAGTGTCGCGTTCGTCCGAAGGACGTTGGTGTTTTAGTTGTTAACTGCAGTCTTTTCAATCCTACTCCTTCGTTGTCTGCTATGATAGTGAATCACTATAAGATGAGAGGCAATGTTTTGAGTTATAATCTTGGAGGAATGGGGTGCAGTGCTGGGATCATTGCCCTTGATTTGGCCCGCGATATCTTGCAGGTATACTATTTGAAATTTATTTTGGGTTAATTATAGGATTGAATGCAGGTATATTCTCTACGCTATAGATATTAACCATTTACAATTATTCTCAAACTTGGTAGCACTTATAAGTCTTGTTACAGGAGTCTATGTGCAACATGTACAAGAGAATAGGGAATTGCTGCAACACATTGAAATAAAAGAATTTCTCCGTAATGTAATGCATCGACATCATATGAGACTCGTGTGTTTGTTAGGATAATAGTTCAGGACAACAAACGGATAAAAATACGGCATATTTGCACTTAAAGCCTAATTTTATTATGTTTTGTTTCTAAATTTGTGAGTAACTTATGTAATTGTAGGCAAATCCGAACAACTATGCAGTGGTGGTGAGCACGGAGGCAGTGAACTTTACATGGTATCCAGGGAAGAACAGATCGATGCTGATTCCGAACTGCTTCTTCAGGATGGGGTGCTCCGCGGTGCTTCTGTCGAACCGGAGGAGGGATTTCCCGAGGGCCAAGTACCAATTGGAGCATATTGTCAGGACTCACAAGGGTGGTGACGATAGAAGCTTCAGGTTTGCATATGCCTTTGCACTTTCAGTTTCTTCGTACATCATCAAAAATAATATGTTAGGCCTCAGCTTCTACAAAATTTTGTAATTATTATGTCTAGCTTGCAAATTTCGACAGATTATCTAGATCCAGAAATAAATAAATATACTCTTATATTGATTCGACTCCAATCAGAACTAACGTTTTTGTGTTTGGAAGAATGAAAACGGATCATTTCTTATTGATCGCTTATTTTATCACAAGTAAAATTACAACAGACACTTGCAATTTGCACAAACTCAGCAATCTGTGTGCGTGTATCTCCCAGGTGCGTGTACCAACAAGAAGACGACCAGAGGATCAAAGGCCTGTCGATCAGCCGGGACCTAATGGAAGTCGGCGGCCACGCCCTGAAAGCCAACATCACCACCCTCGGCCCCCTCGTCCTCCCGTTCTCCGAACAACTCCTCTTCTTCGCAACCCTCATCTATCGCAACCTCTTCGGCTCCAACAAAACCCCCAAATCCACCACCGCAACCTCAACCAAGCCCTACATCCCCGACTACAAGCTCGCATTCAACCACTTCTGCATCCACGCCGCCAGCAAAGTCGTCCTCGACGAGCTCCAGAAGAACTTAGAACTCACTGAAGGCAACGTGGAGGCGTCTCGTGCTGTGCTTCATCGCTTCGGTAACACGTCGAGCAGCAGCATCTGGTACGAGCTCGCGTATCTGGAGGCCAAGGGGAGAGTTAGGCGCGGGGATAAAATCTGGCAGCTCGCGTTTGGGTCGGGGTTCAAGTGCAACAGCGCGGTTTGGCGCGCGATGAAGAGGGTTCGAAAGCCCGCTAAGAATCCTTGGGCTGATTGTGTTGACCGGTACCCGGTTCAGCTCTAGTCTTATTGGGGTTACGTGTGTTCGTGTTGTTGGCTTATGTGATAGGGTTAAGGTTTACTGTTTGTTTTGGTCTTTGTTTGTGTTGGCTGGATGTTTAAGGGTTCAAATGGATTCTTGATCACTGTACTAGATATATTATCTAATTTATGATTTTCTACTGTTACACTTGAGTTCGTATTGATGGCCTTTTATTATATGTAATGTTCTGATCTAGTGTTGTTGACATAATACATATCTTGATCGTCGCAATCAACATCATTAGCATTTTAGATCATAATTTATAACTTGGATGTGTATTATGTAGGCAATGCATCACTCAAAAATTAATATTGCGGAGTAAAGGACATGACATCCAAATTTAATACCGTAGCGATATATGTTGAGAAAATGATAATGATTTATTATATTCTTTTGGGATTCTGATTTTAGTGAAATCATGGTTTCATGTGGTTTGAAGATCAGTCTATTAAAAAAAAATCTGAAAGATAGTGCTTGAGAACCAAAATAGTTTCCCAAGTTGTGATTCGGAGAAGTTATTAAAGCCATGATTTTTCAAACTTTGAATTGTATGCATAGATATAATAATTTTGTTTTAACTTAAATGAAACTTTGGTTTCAAAACAAATGACCTAAAAAGGTTAAGATTATTCATACATTGGGTTGTTCAACTTGCTGGGAACTAAGAATTCTAATGAATTATTGGTTGTATAGTATCATCAAAATTTGAAATTCTCTTGTTTAGTATCCACAATGCAAAGAAGTCTTTTATTAGAGTTTGGTACAAATTTATGAAAGGGTGGGTGGCAAGTAGCAAACATGCATTTAATTCACTTCAATATCAAGGAGTTAACAGTCACATGCATGTATGTTAATGTGATCAGGTATTTTGATTGCTTTCATTATGGAGGTTGGGGCTCAGTTGATTTTTGCAGTGCAAGCTTTCACATGGGAAGCTGGGAGCATTTAGGGCTGCAAGCGAATAGATCGGAGAGAATTCACCGGTGATGGTTTCTAGATTTAAATGTGCGTCTAAATGATGCTAATCTTTGTATTTTGTGCATGATGCTCCAAAACTAATGATACAATTATTAACATTTATTTGGGGCGCTTTTAATGTTATGAACCCAAGTGCTCTCCGTATTTTTTTTAAAGTAGATCGATGTTACAGAATAGATGCATGCCAAACTCATGTTAGATTTTTATTTTCTATATTTTAGTTTAATTCCTACATGGAGGGAAGTGAGCAAAGTAACCAAAGTCTAACAAGAGACGTAGGACCCATTATGTTCTTATTTATTTATAGTTTGAATAATACAAACTAATAATACTTGGTTATATGTATGTCTCGAGTGATATGATCTAAATTCATGTGATCTCTTGTATTATAATTGATTCAGTAGTAAATCCTAGAGATAAATTTTGAGAGCTTTTGTCTTGGATTAAAGTGAAGGTTACCACTTAAATATTTGTATTTTCTTTTTCAATATATTTTTACAAATGTGAATTCATCGATTTCTTCATTAATGGAGTTCCATCATAACATATTATTTTCTAAATTATAATTATCTGTTAAATGCTAAATTTTGATTACAAAGGCGAATCAAGTTCTAGCTATAACATAAGTAATTTCGATTAATCACACCGAGCATGAGCGAGAAAAGTATATATACTCAAAATGAGGGTAGCAGCGCCATCTATTTGGATTATGGATTATATTTTACCTCTAGTCATAACGCATCATTTCATTGACTACAAAACACCAATTTCCCTATCCAAAATATAAAATAAAAGAACACCAACTTTGTAATGTAATAATAGATAATTTGGCTGCAACTTTAATTGCTGTAAAATGTTAAATCCTCTCAGAACTTAAAATTGCAGTTTGCCGACTCTTTTCCCCCCATGTCTAAATCACGTGTGTCGGATGACGCAGGGGGATTTTATTAGTCAGGAACGCGTGTCAATCTCTGAAAAGATCATCCCCTTAGCAATCCTAAACATGTACGTGTCAGTCTCTTACGAGCCCTTGACCGTGTTTTTGATAACTAGGGCTTCTCAGCTGATCCGCTCACCTCCTTCCCCCCTTCGCTCATCGGCGGCGAGAAACCAAAACCCTAGCCCTAATTTTCTACGCTTCTCGTCGATATATCCATTCAATTTCTACCAATCTTTACTCTTTTCATTTCCCAAACCCTAAGATTGTTGATCCTAGTCTCAGTTCTAGAGTTGTATGGAGATCGAAAGACGGTTGTAAACGGAGCTTACGTGGATCCGATGAACGGCGGAGATCAGCAGATGGAGTACGATCAAGAGCAGGATCACGATGCCCGGCAAACCAACGGTGGTGATGGGCTCGATGGTCCACTTAGGTAACTTTTTAGCTGCATTTAAAGAGGAAGTTAACTTATTTTGAGTATTGGAATTATTTTACTCCATTTTGGTTGCGAAAGAATGGAACTTGAGTTGGTTATTATATGTGAATGTTTGTATGAAATAAACAGCAGTTAGTGTATGAATTCTGTGTGAAATTGAACTGACAAGGAGTTAACCACATTTGTATATATTTAAGAGATTTAACACCAGTGGAATACATGAGCTTGCTAATATGTCGGCGAACTAGACAAATAATGCACCCAATGAGGATGGTTCCATGAGCGTTGGTTAAGTTTGATCTAGGTATGGGGATGAGGAAAAACACTTTATGTAGATGAGCACGAACCACGTAACGAAAGATGCATTATATGCGGCTCAAAAACTTTGGTGCAAATTTTGCATTATGTCAATAGAAATTGATAGTCAAATGTTGAATTGAATTAGATGAATTGAATTAGAACTCCAAGCTCTCATCCAAAAGCAGGACTATATTTTTAAAATAATTTAAACTAATGCTAAGAATATCATTGATATCTAGAACTAGCTCTTTATCATCTGTGCATGTGCGACAATAGTAGGAATTAGGGCTTAACTCTGGTGTAACTCCAGGAGCCAAACACAATCTGATCAAGAGCACAATGACCTAGATTAGATGAAAGAGCCATGATCTGATGTTATGAAAGTAGCAGGCAAATATTTACCTACTATGGTGAGAGGGAAAGCACAATTTATTAACGGGATTAATAACTAATCACTTCCCAAGGGCTCTAAGGAAAGAAGGAAAAGTAGGGTACATCTCAAGTCCTAGGGAAACTAGTTAAATTATGAAAAAAAAGTGTCAGGTCTGCAATATGTTTGGGATTGCATTATTCAAATGGATACAATGATAAGCACACTGTTTAAGTGGCGCGAGAGACCTCACAAATGAGCACACAGACAGTGCTTTCGTAAACTTTGTTAACCTGTTCTATGAGTTCCTTAGAAAGTTCCAAGTACATAGTAGAGAAGCACAAGAAGTCCTTTCTGGGGATAAAAAAAATGGTAACCAATCGTAGTGCTTACAAGAACAATAACTAATTTGTCAAGATGACAACAAATCAGAGTGGAGTTCTCATAGCATTTGATTTTTTTTCCATGAAACGATAGTATTCGATAAAAACAATTATGAATCTTAGGTGAATGATTGGTTATCACCAGTTGCATATTCCTCTCATGTTCTAGATAGATTATGAAGCATTTAGTATCCAAATGTAATTGATTGTTACTGGATATTTTTTATCTGTTTGGATTGGGTAGAATGGTCTGAAGAGTTATTCCTAATGTAATTGATTGTTTAAAAAAGGATTTTCGCAGAAGTTCTGGTGAAGCACGCTATGTATGATTTAATAACTATCAGATGAAAATATCCATTTTAGAGGCCTCCAAAACCATAGATTGTGAAGCACTTTCTGAATGCAATAACTTGTTGTCAAACCTAGTATTCTGATATATTTTGAAATTGCTTCCCAAACTTGCACAGAACTGAGAGAAGTATATTTATTTTTGCTTGCTTCCTAATAACTCAAATTTGAAGATCACTGCTAATTTTCTTTTCTAACATTTTCCAACTTGCTCAGATGTCTTCGTTGTGGTATCAGTGCAAACTCTACTCCACATATGCGTCGTGGCCCGGAGGGACCAAGAACTTTATGCAATGCCTGTGGAATTGCATGGACAAAGGTAGTTATGCAACACCTATCTTATGGATGAGGTGATCTTTTTTCCTTGTAATAATATACTTGCAAAATATTTATGCTGTATGCTGTTAAAACGGGCTGTTTCACCCAAAATCTTTATGAGTTTTGGTGTCCGTATGCAACATTTTCAGAAATTCATCATGATTTGTTTATATCGCTATGAACTAGATAACATTGACCTGGCCGCCTTTGGTCTTTTAACTTTGATTTGCTTTAGTAGGTTTCATATGTAATTATTAGTATGCTACAGCTGTATCATACCATAATCAGGTGCTTTTTTTCTTGCTTATTGTTTTCAAAATCCTCTGTGGATGCATATTATTAGTTGTACTTTGTGAGTAGGACATCAGGAGCAACTTTGAGTTGGGCAGTGACTTTCTCACTTCTCCTGTTATAATCTGAATGCAATAGCAATTTCTCATTTACACAAGAAAAGGCGATATATGATGTCTCAATTCTGAACCCTCTTCCCAACAGACAGAAAGAAGGAAGAGGCAAAGTAGATGAAAAATTATCCTGTTCATGGTTCTTGTAAGATTCATTACTATGCATGTAAATGTTTTTAAGTTATTGATGCCTTAGATGCTCCAAGTTTTCTTGATGTTATAATTTGGGTATATGATCTGATCTGCAAAATCCACCATATTCACATTCTCTTAGTTTTCTCGTTCTCTGACATGGATGTATTTTATCTGAATTTTGGTGATGGAAAAAAATCACTGCTGCCTTGAATTTTATACACCCTTATACTTCATGGCTTATGGCTTAATAACTTTTTCTTAAAAAAACTCATTCTACCTCGTTACTTGTAAACCTCTAGCAAGCTTAATTCTCAGCTACTTAGCAGATACTCTTGTAATGATTGGTCACTAACTAAAAGATTGATGATGAGAGGTCAAGCTAACAGCCATTTGCCGTAAAGGCCTCTTTAAGTAGGGAAAATAAATATAAGGGTCAAGAAGAAATGATTACATATCTGTACTAGACTCTGCAAGCAACTAATAAGATCAAAATCTGCTTCTAGAATCTTTAGTTAAGACTACTAAATTTTAATTTCTTTGAGGCCAGGATGAAATCTGCAGCTTCTAATTGTGAACACAGTATCACCTGTCTAAAACCACATGCCATCTTGTGCTACTAGTAGAAAACAAGACAAATATTTTTTTCTGAAATTTTAGAAATAACTCTCAAATATTTTAAAATCCAAACAGATACGCATTTAGTTTCCAAATCATTTACGGAAGAAAGATTCACATTCTGATTGCCTTTTTTCCCTTCACTTCTCCAAAAAGAGAATCCAAATCATACAACTACTAAAATATACAAGCATAGCCAACAAATACTTGCACCAACAATTTTATTTCTTGTAATAGTAATGGATTTGTTAGACAAACACTTAACACATTACTAGTTCTGTCTGTTCCTACCTATATCGTAGTGCCCAACTATTACCAAATTATTTCCTATTTTTCCATATTTTTCTCAAATTCCAACTTGTTGAATCTTGTCAAATTATTTCCTAACACCAAACTCTCTAGGCCATTTTTCATTATAATTAATAAGTCAAGATTGTGTCCCTATTGTTTTATTTTCCATGGACTAATCAAAAGGGCCCAGAATCTAACATCAACAAGTGATGTACCCATATTCTTCCTCAGTTCTAGGATGAATCTATTTAACTTGTGAAGGGTTCACAGATGGTTTTCCAATTAGATAATGATAACTGATATTCTTTATGTGTCAAGGTTTTAGGTCATGCATTCTGTTTCATTATAGTTAATAATTTTACATTTCAGTTTGGAAGTTCTTGCTTGTCGTTTTTACTACCTGAAAAGCTCTGCTATTGTACTTGATGTGCATAATAAGTTAACCTGGGAGTTGTCTAATTCTTCCCCACTTCTTTTTTAAACTAACAGATCATTCTAGAATTTGAATAAACAGGGTAAAATGAGAAGAATGATCGATTCTGATGTTCCTATAGACGATGCTAATGCAAAAGCAGTGCCAGAAATTGACATGGAATTCGACAGTGAAGATAAAGCATATGAGTTCTACAATAAATATGCCGGTGTTGTAGGCTTCAGTGTCCGAAAAAGTTCGTCAGATAAATCTTCTGAAAACATTACTAGATCTAGAACATTTGTGTGCTCAAGGGAAGGGTTTCGAAAGGACAAGAAAGGAGCAAAGGAAGTGAAGAGGCCAAGGCCAGAAACAAGAATTGGTTGCCTTGCACGAATGACAATCAAAATCACTCCGAGTGGTAAATACCGGGTGACAGAATTCATACAAGATCATAACCATCAGCCTGCACCTCCATCAACAACTCACATGTTAAGATCACAGAGGATTGTCACTGAGATTCAAGGTTCTGAACCAGATCTCTCAGATGATTCAGGAACAACCCCAAAATCTCAGAATGAACCAAGTGCAAGACAAGTTGGAGGCCTTCGAAATGTCAATTTTCTTCCTGTAGATTATCAAAATTATCTAAGAACTAAACGTATGAAGGCCATGCAAATGGGGGATGCTGGGGCAATTTTAAAATACTTACAGAGCATGCAACTTAATAACACATCTTTCTTTTACGCCATACAAGTTGATGAGGACGATAAAATGACTAACATCTTTTGGGCGGATGCAAAATCTGTGAGGGACTTCAAATCTTTTGGTGATGTTGTTTGCTTAGACACTACTTTCAGAATACATGGATATGGCAGACCATTTGCACTATTCCTCGGTGTCAATCATCATAAACAGACTGTTATCTTTGGTGCATCATTGCTTTATGACGAGTCTATGGAATCTTTCAAATGGCTATTCGAGACTTTCAAGATTGCAATGCGAGGTAAACAACCAAAGACAATTTTGACCGACCAATCTCCAGTAATGAGTAGTGCATTGGCTTTAGCATTGCCAGGTACAGCTCAGCGTATGTGTGTGTGGCATGTGTATCAGAATGCCACAAAGCACCTTAACCATGTATTCCAAGGCTCAAAAACTTTTGCAAAGGATTTCAGCAGATGCATATATGATTATGAGGAAGAGGAAGATTTCTTGTTGGCATGGAGAGCATTGATAGAAAAATATGATCTTAGAAACAATGAGTGGTTGAGTAAAATCTTTGATGAGCGGGATAAATGGGCTCTTCCATATGGTCGCCAAACATTCTGTGCTGATATGAAAACCACATTACAAGGCGAAACCTTGAGTAGTACACTCAAAAAGTATTTAAGTCCACAACTGGATCTCTTGTCCTTCTTTAAGCATTATGAAAGAGTTGTGGATGAGCATCGTTATGCAGAGCTACAAGCAGATTTTCATGCCAGCCAAAGCTACCCTAGGATACCTCCTTCCAAGATGTTGAGACAAGCTGCTAACTTATATACACCGATAGTATTTGAAATATTTAGAAAAGAGTTTGAGATGTTCATGGATTGCATGTTATTTAGTTGTGGGGAGGTTGAAACAATATCTGAATATAGAGTTTCTGTCACAGAAAATCCTAAAGAGCACTTTGTTAGATTCGATTCAACCGATTGTTCTGCCATCTGTAGCTGTAAGAAGTTTGAGTTTGTGGGAATACAATGTTGTCATGTGCTGAAAGTACTTGATTTTAGAAACATCAAGGAGTTGCCGATCAGATATTTCTTAAAGAGGTGGACAAAATCGGCCAAGGTTGGAAATGAGGAAAACCGAGAAGTTGCAAATGATGATCTTAGGTCTCCTAGTGCCACATCTTTGCAAGTGCCCTTGTCATTGCCTTATGCTCAACAGCAGGGTTTTCATGGCATGAATCAATTTACTCAAGTAAGCATATATAAGTAGTTTTCTAAGGGAAATTCCATTTTTTTAACTCTTCGTGAAGTTGATATAAAGATGGGATGCGTGTAGGAATCTCCAGCATCTGATTTGCATCAGCATTCATTCCATGGAACTGCTCAGTTAACCCAGGTAAAGCAATAGAAACATATACTTGTAGACTATGAACTTTTACTGCAAACCGAGAAACAAATATAAATAGAACTTCAAAAATGATGTTGCATAATTAGTTTATTTTTCTGGGGCTTTGCCAGGGTTACAGTAGTCCAGCAATGCACTCGCAATTTCTCAGGAATTCCCATCTGAGCAATCAAAACAGCGGCCAAAGCCATTGATATTCTGTTTTAGACAAAGATCAGGTTCTCCAATGAAGTATGTTTTTTCCTATTCTGACATCAAAAATTTGATTTACTTTTTTCATGGAACATGAATCAACTTGATTCTAACTTTGCTGTTAAACTTACAGGTTATATCATGGCTATGAACAGCCAAGGCACATGAAATCAAGAAAAGTTATCAAGGATTCAGAGAGAGGCATTAACTCAGTTGACGATTACTCACAATTGGCAAGTAGAAGTCAACGTTCAAGCGATCAGTGCAGTTTCAAGCTATTTGTCTTAGCCTATGATTGTGCAAATATTTCACAATGTTAATATTTTAGTGGGTCTGGCCACTGTTGTAGTTCGAGATTGAGCTCGGAGAGTTATTGTATCATGATTGCACTTTGCTTGCTATCTACCAATCTTTAAAATCTGGAGATAAAAAAACAAGTATTTTCTGTTCGCAGTAGAATTAAGACTTGGGGTGTGGGCTAGAGTTATAACAAAGGCCAATTACTAAGGTTCCATTGTTAATAGCCTAACTTAATAGTCACTAGTTTTTATTTTATTTTATTTTTCTGATACCCTGTCCGGAGTCGAATCCAGGACTGTATGAACCATATTGGAACCTCCTAACCTTTCCGAATCACCCGCGGTGGGTCTAATAGTCACTAATATTTCTATATTCCTAACCCTAATCCTAGCCCTAACCTAACCAATATCTAGCAAAAACTCCACAAGAACATAAAGCAAACGGCGTGCTAATGTGGAGTTAGACTCAAGTGTCCTCTTTACAATTGTAATTACTAGTTTCATAATTGTCCGTACTAATATTCAAAGTCCATGGCCACCCATACCTCTTCAGGGAACTAATTGAATTGCCGGTCACTATATTTATGTCCTATTGGATGTTCGTATCTAGATGACCGATCAAGTAAATACTAGTCGGATGTCATGTCTCTTCTAACACTTTCTTTTATGTTTTCATTCATTTTTAGCAAAGAAGTTACTAAATATATCACAAGTTAATTTTTAAGAATAAAATGTCAAATGCGGTATAATTACGCAATACAAGTTTGCAATATGTTACAATTTTCATTTCTATAAGTGATCAAGAATCACACATAGTAAGAAATTTGTCGTATAAATAATCAAGTTTTTTAATGTCATATCACTAAAACCTGATGTGTTTATTGACAATCCAATTATTATTAATTACATAATTGACTATCCAAGCAATTAAATACAGATATAAACATTCAATTAAGTGATAAAAACAGTTACCAACCATCAAATTAACCTCTTATCAGGGTGTCTTTTGCCCCTTTGAGAAAAAAAAGTTGTGTTCTAGAACTTTCCACAACCCATTTATTAGAATGACCTTGAACTATAATAACCCTCCTGATATCTTCGTACTCGAAGGGGGTGTTTGGTTCACTAGTTTTATAGAAAACTTTTGGGAAAATACCTAACAATGGTATTTTTATAAATAAAACTTTTCTGTAAATTTCTATAAACTGTGTTTAGTTCAAAAAAAATTTATAGAAAAGGTTTCTATAAAGTAGAGAAAAGAGGGGTATTTTATAGAAATCAACTCCCTATCAAAATGTGCTGAAATCTATAAGAATTCTGACAAAACATATTTAAAAATAATAAAAATCAACCCGTACCCAATTTCCCATCCCCGATTAGATTTCTCGTGGGCAACTCAAGGCGGAAATTTTAGGGTTCGGTTCTTGAGCCCTCCCACTCTCGCTTCTGCCCCCAAATCTAGTTTCCCACCTCAAATTCGCGCATTTTCCTCTTCCTCCAGCTCTTGTGCTCACTTCTTGACGTCATTCTTCTGTGTGAGCGAGCTCAATCTTCGTTGGTCTTCTTGAGAACATGATCGCTGTTCTTGAAGAATCGGTTTTTGGGGTTGATTTTACGGTTGATTTGGGGGTTTGAGAATAAGTCGATGTACTTGAGATTTTGCGTGCTACTAAAGTAAAAAAAAACACTAAACCCCTTTTATTTCTGATCCAAGGCTGTGAAAGTGGATTAAATTTCATATGTGCTTCGTTTGATCTTGAGAACTTGCTCCGATTTGAGCTCTGTTTTTTGCTCAGTTTGAGCTCTAATTTTTGCTCCAATTTCGAGCTCTGATTTGTGGTGTTTCGGGCTCTGTTTGAGCTTTGATTTGTACTAGGTTTATGTCAAAATGATAACTAATTTTTGCGGTGTTGTGGGCTCTACTTGAGCACTAATTTTATTTAACTTATTATGTATGCTTTGGTTTTGTTTATGATCGGTTCTGATTATTGCTCAGGTTCATGCTTTAATGATCAAATTCATGCATAAAATATCAAATTGAAAGCTTGGAAATATTTCTCAAAATTAATATAGAAGTTACTGTGGATAAGTATTGGATAAACCGATAAAAAACCAACTTCGAAGTTCTTAATATATAAACCAAATTATAACTTGGTTTGCTTTTAAATACATAAGATATTTGGTAGAGTTTAGTGGATAAGTATACTGTTCAAATTAGTGTCATTCTTCATTGTTGCATAATGGTCTTAAACTATTCTTGATTTGTAATGAATGTAGATGGATGGTGTAGATGAAGAATAAATAAAGAGAATGAGTGCTAATACGACTATTTCTTTCGTGGTTACAATAATAGCTTATTCATTGAGAATGCGTGCTAGGCACAAATCAATTTGTAATCATATAAGAAAAGATAAGATGAGGAAAATATTTTGCATAAAGCCCACTTTAAGCGTGTCTTCGAAGGTTATAGTGATAGTTGTAGGTCTTATATTAGAATGAGGCTTAAAGCTTTTTTCAAACTTGCGGATATAATGTGAAATAATAGTTTCTAAAGGACACAAGACACCTTCAAGTTGAAAAACAACTCGCTATGTTTCTGAGCATAGTGGGTCATAAAACTAAAAATAGTATAATAAGGACCGATTTCATAAGATTGGAAGAAACAGTTAGTAGGTACTTTAATAAAGTCTCACAGGTTATGAATGGTCTCTGTGATCGATACATAAAGCAAGCACCTAATGAAGTTCTACTAGAGATTACCTGCAACCCAAACTATTTCCCTTACTTCAAGGTAAAAGAGAGATAAATTATTTCAGTTAATGATTGCATTAATTTAATAATACTAGTAACTAATATTTTCCATAATATACTATTTTGATAGGATTGCATTGGTATGATAGATGGAACACACATTAACGTAATGTTATCCTTTAACCTAGTTGCACGCTTTAGAGGGCGTAAATGTGTAACATAAAATGTTTTAGCTGCATGCACTCCAAATAAACTTTTCTCATATGTCCTAGCTAGGTGGGAAGTCTTGGTAAATGACTATAGGATTTTACAAGACGCGTTATCCAAACCATAACCTTACGGATTGAGAGTATATGATAGTATTTTTTCACCTTATTTTTAAAATAGTAAATTAAATAATATGATCAAATTGATCATGAATTTTCTTTTTATAATGTAGAAAAATATTACCTTTGTGACGGTGGATACACTACCATGCCCAGATTCATCTCCCTGTATCGTGGTGTACGTTATTATTTAAAGGAACAAATTAGTAGGATACCCAAAAATATTAGGGAGTTATTCAATTTATGACTCCTCTTTACGGTCTAAAATTGAATTCACCTTTGGTACACTGAAGAATCGGTTCAAAATTCTATTGGCGAAGCCTAATTATCTATTCTCCACACAAGTGGACATCGTTTTAGCGTGTACTATATTACATAACTTTATTATAATTGAAGATCCGCAAGATGATATTTTGAATGAGAATGCTGTATTTGATGAAGAGAATGAGGAGGTGACAAATGAAGATGATACAAATACAGTTGACTACACTCAATCTAGGACACAAAGAGAGGATCGTGATGCAGGAATTGAATGGAAGGATTTTAGGGACCAAGTTGCTTGGGCAATGTGGGTTGATTATTGTGCAAAGTGTAAAGGTGGTGATACCACGAAAATTGGCATTTAGTTTTTTATTTTTGCATATTTAATTATGTATTGCACTATTTCATAATTGTGATTGTATGGATAGTGTAATTTTTCATCCCTTACTTGCAACAATGTAATTCTGTATCAATTTTGTAAGATTGTACTACATATCATATAATTATGTTTATTATTGCATATAAGTATGTCTAACAATGATGTAGGAAAGAAAAACTTGTCATTTTCACCACATGCACTGCCAAATGATTCGGGTGATATTAATGTGAACTTTATGCCATATCCACCTCAACCTTTCATTCCGCCGCATACAATGCCGAACTCTTTCCCACAATACCCACCCTTTGAAGGCAACTATAGTGGGATGAGCCAACAACACGTGTTATACACTAACATATTAAACAGTCCCTAAGACTTGTATATTCCATCTTATAGTTCTCAAAGCAATGGTCCACAACAAATGTCACCAACCACTGGTGAATCTGATGGACCTCAGAGCCATGTCATTGATGTGAGTCAGGAGGTATCACCCTCTAAGAAAAATCGCAAGAGAAAAGTGCCATGCAACGATGAGAACTACTAATGTGAATACAAAGGAGGTTTCCAACACGTGGTGGCTCCCCGAGCATGATGCAGTCCTTATACTGTATTTTGCAGAACTTGCGAAAGATGGAATAAAGGTTGATAAATGCTTCAAAGCTGAAGCTTACAAAATGGCAGCTATGAAGATCAACATGCAATTCAAAACCAACTACACCCACACTCATGTGATTAATCACATGAAAATTTAGAGAACCAAATATTTTGATATGAAGGCTTGCACCAACATAAGTGGTGCTAGGTGGGATGAGAAAAATTGTATGGTAAACCTGGATGATGAGACACTTAAAACATGGGCTTAGGTAATATTTCTGTCATAACAGTAACTATTTTAATTGGACGTGAAAATATTAGACTTAATTTTATACATAATTTAGTGAAACTACCATTTCAATTTGTATATTGCAGGACAAAAGTAACTCTAGGCTAAGAGGATTTATAAACAAGCATCTTCCTTTTTACAAGTAATTACAGAAGATCATGGGTGATGATCAAGCTAGGGGTGATTTTATAATGCCAGTTTATGAGAAGATTGGTACTAACAATGCCATTCCTCTTGATGACGATGATGGAGACAATCTATTTGAGAGTGAAACTGAGACTCAATCCGATGCTAACACTTTCACAAATCCCACTTCTAAAAAATCCTAGAATGAATCTAACCCAAAGCCTTCCTCAAGCAAAAAACCAAGAAAATCCAATGATGATGAATTGATACGTAGCTTTGTTGAGTCAACGTCGGAGTCAATTAGAAATTAACACATAATATATTAGACTAAATAATTAGCTGCAGCTTTGAAATCTCATAGTGACTCATACAATGATCAATTTCTCGACAAGGTTTTAGATCATTTGTATGAGAGTGAGCACACCACTCCATTGGGATACATCATCATTTTGATGGATTTGTGGTCTTTTGGTTTTTGTTATTTTGTGCGCACGCCACTCCATTTTGCTACTTCACTTGATTCACATATATTTTGTATTTCATGTTGCTAATTCCTATTGCGTAACACGCTTATATTTTGTTAATTGCAAACTTTAGATGTTGCTAATTCCTGTTGCTGGTTATTTTGGTTCAAGTTCATCAACCTGCTGTTATTTTCTTATGCTCGGTTTGAGCATACTGATGGATGGCTTTTTGTGCTCAGATTGAGCTAACGGTTGTTGGCTTCTTGTGCTATATAATGCTCGGTTTGAGCTTACTGACAGATGGTTTTTTTGGTACTCAATTCCAGTATAGATTCTTTTGATTCATGTTTATTTAATTGGGCAATGAAGATGATAATCAACTGAGAATGCAGTCTAAATTTCTTGTGTAATGTTTAGGTGAGGCAATTTTGTGTGGAACGCAACATACATTGATATTACAATGTTTAGGTGAGGCAATCTTTTATGACAAATCTATTTAAAACTTGAGCCCTAATAAATATACATGAATATAGGTGCCCATTAGAGAGCTATGTTTGGGATTTTTTTTTTGTGCTCAGTTTGAGTTGTCGGTGCAGATTTCTATTATATTGGCTATTTTTGAGCTTGTTTAGTATGGTGTCTCGGTTCGAGCCTTATGTTCAGCCTTGTTTGGTGTTTTTTATGTTCAGTTTGAGTTGTTGGTGCAAATTTCTAATGCAAGCTATTTTTTGTGCTCTATTTTGCTCAAATTTTTTCTCAATTTGAGCTCGTTATTGGCAATGATGATGGTCTTGTTATAAGATTACAAACTAGTTTACAATGTTCATAATAAGATAAGGCGTTCTCTAATGGGAAGTGCAACCTTCATTATAAGCGTAATGTTAAGCCGATGCAATACATTATTAGAACGCAATCTACGTTGAACTTATAAGTTTTAGTTGAGGCAACATATTTTGTCAAAAGACGTGTAGCTGAGCCAACTTAGTACATGAAAATATCAAAGTAGGACATGAAAATACCAAACTTGTATATGATTTTTTAGATCATTGGTTTCGATCTAACCATTGTAAATAAACTTTTAGTCCGCGATGCTAGCCAATCCCCTCCTTACCCATATTAGGCACAGTCCTATTGTAGTCAACATCATGCGCATGAGTTAAGAGATCATTCATGTTCCAATTTATGTAGGGGATATCATTGCAGTAGGGACACTTCCACCACCCGTTTCGATCTTTAACTTTCAAAGCATTAGCTCTTAGTATTATTTGTGCTAATTCCATTATATCCCACATCTCATCATGCTCTCGATCTTCATCTGTATACGAAAATAAATCCTCATAGGTTGTTTCTGCGGTAGTTTCTGAGCACGCTGAGATAAAAAAACAAAGTAATTTGATGTTAGGAAAATAGTAGAGTCCTTAGGTTTTTTTTGTTTAAAAATACTTACCTTTGAATTTGGTGCAAATGAAGATTCACTAATATCTCTGACATTCTTACTCATGTTTTTTAACTTGGTAAATTTTGTGTTCATGATAAGTTGAGGATAGAAGGATTTTATAATATTTGAGGATGCCAAACCAGCCGTTGTAAAGTTTTTTTATATGATCTACACTTTTCTAAAAAAATTTATATATAACCAAACAAAAGAAAAAAAAGCAAGTTGTTTCTATGAAGTAATGAGCTCATTTTCTTATTTTGAACCAAACAAAGAAAGTACAATGAATAAGAAAAGTTATATTTTTGAGTTTTATAAAATTTTCCTATAATTTTTTATAAAAATACAAGGAAATCAAAATTTTAGTACTTTTCCCTTTTTTTTTAATAGAAATTGAACCAAACACCCCCTAAAAACAAACAAACTGACAACTACCACTAAAGCGCTAGTATCATATAAATAAACACCTCCTAGAGAGCATCAGAACCGTCCTATCCCATAAAGCGCGCTAGGTTTTTCTCATTTCTCGCACTCAAGGGGTTTATCCAAGTCCTCAAAACCTCAATCAAAATTTTCCTCCAAATTGTAAGTCATCCAATCCCTCATTTCTTACTTTTACTCAATTTCTCATCAATTTCTGCTAAAAATTCTCAAAAACATGCCAAATATGATTGGTTTCAGGTAGTAATCAATGGCGGCGTTGCAACAAATTGGATTGGGATTGACAATGAAGAAAAATTTGCCGTCCTTCGATGGGCTCAGAGTCTCGCCGCCGACGTTTAGGGTTTCTCCCGCCATTGGAGCTTTAGGGGTTGGAGTCGATAGGAGAAGCTTTAGGGGTCTCGTTGTTAAAGCTGCCACCGTTGTCGCCCCTAAGGTATCAATTTTAGTTATTTGCCTACAAAGTTTTGATCTTTTTATCGCATGGGTGGAGTTCTGATGGTCGAATGAATTGTTATTTTCTTGTTAGTTTAGAATTTGATGACTGTATTAAACATTGATGATTATTTGACTAGAAATTGGAAAATTGGAGTAAAAATGTCACTTTAAAAACCTTAGGGGGATTTCTGTTAATCGTGCAAATCTTAGGGGGTTTCTGTGGTTTACCCTTTAGAATTTGGTAAGCTGTTAGTTGTATATTAGTTTTCGCTTCCTGAGCTGGAGGGGGGGGGGGGGGGGGGGGGGGGGGGGGGGGGGGGGGGGGGGGGGGGGGGGGGGGGGGGGGGGGGGGGGGG
>JBAKGM010000001.1:25748149-25763263 GCA_037177215.1 Asparagus racemosus
GAGATTCTGTAAACTTATACAGAATCTCATAGTTTAACTTATTAATTAAAATCACATTGTTTTACATTAATGAAGGGGGTTCTGTAAGTTAAAATATGAGATTCTTTATATTAATGAAGGGGATTCTTTAAGTTATACTAGGATATTCTGTAAAATAATAAATGAGATTCTGTAAGTTGTACTAAGAGATTCTGTATAATAACAAAGAGGATTCTGTAAGCTAAACTATGAGATTCTGTATTTTAATTAATGTGATTCTGTAACTTATACTAGGTAATTATGTATATTAATGAATGGGATTCTGTAAGTTATACTAGGATATTGTATTCTACAAGTTAATCATATGTTTAATAAAGAGAATCATATTTTTTTTCCTTTCTATGAGCAAATTAAGAAGTGAATCGTGGCAGTTATTATTTTCCTAAAATTGCTCCACACGCCAGTTAATTGTAACCGACCATTAATGCTAATTAATTGTAACCGACTATTAATGGATATTTTTTTAAAATAAATTTGTTATTTCCAGTTTTGTAGGTGATTAGGTTTTTTCCTTTTAAATCTGTGTGCTATTTACTTGATTGCCCTCATTTCAGTTTGTAAGTTTCATTTAATTTCAATTTTGCCACCTTAATTTCTGCAGAATCTGAGTCATTGTCTTTATATCATGGAAGGTTGATTTTTGGTTCTTAGTTCTCACATTTATTTGAGTTCTCATTGGATCCGGCCCCTATATATATATACACACACACACACAAATACGTACATATGTATATACATATGTGTGTGTGTACATATATACATATGTGTGTGTGTAATATGTATACATATAGAATTATTAATGTCCATGAGATCATTTTTTTCAGTTCATGTGTCATTGGAATTAAAATTCCTATCGTATTTTAAAGTTTCTTTTATCATATTGACTATTATATATTCGAAACTACTCATTTGTTTAACTAGACACCCAAACTACCCTTAAGTACATGGTTTTGAACTTGGGTATGGGCCGAAACGAACCCAACCGATACCTAACTAGTTCAGGAAATGGATGTGAAGTGTAAGCTCTAAGTCCAAGAAGTTTGGCAAGTGTTTTAAATTAAAACATATATCTTATAATTGAGTGCATGTTGTAATAAATGTATGCATATAGTCAAGAAGTGTCCATGAAGTTTGGGTACAGGAAAGTGCTGGGTATGTGTCCAGCACGGGTACGGCTTCATGATAGTAGTACCCGGGTAACATAGATCCCTACTATAAGCAACCAACACATCCTTAGCAGGCTTAAGATCATGATATTACTATGATTCACTTCTTGTTTTGGATTTCTATATCCTATGAGCATTCAGTCGAGTGTTAAAGTTATGGACAATGCATAAATAAATATTAAGGTTGATGTAAACAGAAATCAAAGAACGTAACACTACGCAACTTGTAAGGTTTTGAATTTGTTGTATAATATTCCTCATTTGGGGGATTGCCTGTTTTGTGATTTGCATCTGTTTCCTTTGTTCTTCCTGTATGGGGTTGCATAATTCTATGCTTAATGAATTTCCTAAAATGTAGGTGGTGATGAGAAGGAAATTACATTAAGAAACCAAATGTCAGAAATTATCGAGGTAAAGTTGTGTTCTTTCACTAATATATTTAGAGATAGTAAGTATTGCTTGATTTTCTGTTCTACTATTAACAATGTGTTTTGGTTTTGTGACCCCAATTAATTAGTGTCAATATAATCAATAATCAGGTTTTCTACTTTAGTTCGAGTTCCAAGATGTAGTCTTGGTATAGTTGTGATTGATCAAGTGCTTGGGAGTGCTTTTGTTTCTAGTGGCAGGAAAGTATTGATGCATCAAATTAACGTGATTGGGATCTAATCCGTGTACATTATTTATATCTCTTTTTTTCTATTTATATTTGTACCTTTTAGAATGCAATTTTTGTCGGGTCCACTGTATTTAAAGTCCATCTAACTGATTTTTTATTCTAACTATTATGCATTGATATCCACAATTTTAACCTGTGAACCATAGATAGGGATATTTATACGAATACAAGATGATGCATGCAAGAAAAATAGCAAATTTTGAAAAATTAGGACACACATTGCATGGATAATGAGAAATTTTGTAAATCCTTGTATATGCATTGTTCTGATAAGGCAAAACATGGAATATACTATAAGTCAAACCTTCAAAAGTTCAAAAGTGGAAGAATTAAACTCGCAACTTGGTGCAAGGAAACTCCGCAAATAGGAAGAAAAAAGGGAAGGAAATAGGATTCCCAATCAGCCAGTCAGTTAGTTTGAGGCCAAGAATAACTAGACGTTAATGTTTTTCTCTTTTACTAGAGAACTTCTTTCTTTGAGTCTTTAGGGCTTTGTATTTTTGTAAGATGGTTGGTAGGAAGGTTAATTATAAAATAGGAAGACACTTGTTGATGTGTGCAAAAATACTGCAGCATTGCCCAACATCATCCATGGAACTCTTCACCAATTAACCTAATAGATGTGCAACACAACATTGAAATTCTATAAGCTGGAAAATCTGAGACATGTTGGAGGTAGGCTTCTATTAGCCTGCAAGAGCTTACTAAGTTTTAAAGAATTTACTATACTGTTAGCCAGCTCATAGGAAGCATCTGAATAGAACACTATAAGACATAAAAAGGGAGTGAATGTCGCACATTGTAAGATGAAAAGCAAGAACCATATTTGTAGAACTGAAGAAAACATAATTCTTGACTCCACTAGAAATGGTTAAGCATTACAAGAATTTTATTTTTTTCACAAGGCAGTTCACAGGAAACAATTGAGTGGGGAACACTTTAGTCAGTTCTCATATGACAGATAAATGCTCAAAGCTTTGTGAAGTGGCCTGCAGAAACTTTCTAGGTGGACACCGAAAGCCAATCCACACGGCAAAGTCTACAACACTATTATTTTAGAACTTTGTACATTTTTGCCCAGACTACATGAAAGATCAAACAGCTAAGGAAACATATATTTATTTTTCTTGTCAGCCCACGAGAATCAACCAGTGATCCTTGAGAATATCTCTAACTGGACAATCTTATATTTGTGTCATACTTTAAATGACTCCCTTGGAGAAGGCATAATTTGAGTTTTCTTTTAGAACTGTGTCTTAGATGTTGACAAGCTTACAGAAAACACCTACACTGTCTGGAGATTCTGAACAGAAGCCTTGTGCAACATGGACCCTTCTATTGTGCATTGTACCAGTGAACTTTGTGGTTCTTTCTTTAGAACTTTTTTATCTTTTTTTATATGTAACATTGTATGGTTTAGAGTCTATGTCTGTACATGCACTGGAGTTGAATCTGGTTGAATAGGTATCTGATTTTTTATTGTCTCCAATAAGAAATGTGAATCGTCATAGTCTTATTGAGGGCACCATACTATTCATGTTGTTTGTCAGTCTATATTGAAGTCTCATCCTGAGTATTTAATTATTTGTTTGTTTTGCTCGTTTATCCTTTGTTTTATTACTTTGTATGTGTTCATTCTCGTTGTACTTAGTCTAGAAGTTTTTTATTCAGTTACTTCATGCTTATATGGGAGAAGATTATTCTGTTTCAGGTATTTTCTGCCGAATATCCATTGATATGCAAGATATCTGAGTATAAGAAGCCCTATATTTGCTTAATGGATGCCGTAACCATGGGGTTTGGAATTGGGTTGTCTGCTCATGGTCGTTACAGGATTGTTACTGAGGTATCTTTTCAGCCAGGGACATTATATTGGTCTAAAGACTAAACATATACAAATGGTTTTGAAGTCTATTTGCTTCTTTTGGCCTTGTTTGATATGCAGAAAACTATGCTGGCCATGCCAGAAAATGCAATTGGCTTGTTCCCAGATGTTGGATTTGCTGATATAGCTGCACAAACTCCAGGGGATGGGGCAGTTGGTATGTCCTTCAAATTCTTACCATATTTTCATGCAGTGATCTCGAGATCTATGGTTGTGGTTGGCATTAGTGCCAAAACTTTGGTTTTAGACTATAATGATGACATCGTTAAATCCTATTGCTGAAAAATAGGATTCTATTCAATATTGTCATTCATATTGTTGTCTAAAGGTCATATGCGGGGTTAAAATCTATATGACATTGTCTAGGTTCTTAGGATGCATACATCAAGTCAAGGACCTTGTTGCCGGTTATTCTTAAAACCAAGTGTTGCATGTAGAAAACATAGTATGACGATGTTTTGAACTTCAAGTATGAGTCTATGATATGCAGCTAAAATTTGTATGAGAACAGTGATTGGATGATCAGTGTCTTTCCTGTGCCTAGTGAAACAAGAGCATGTTTGCCTATTTCTTTGACTCCTTGCTTAGACAAATATATGGTTTCTTGGTGCTTATTACATATTACATGAAAGGTTACATGTGGAAGATGTTCTTAAAGGGATTGCAGCCAATATCGATACTATGATTTCTCTTCTTCTGCATCTTCCTCTTCTTTCTCCTCCACCTCCTCCTTCTCATCCTCTCTTCTCTCTTCTCTTTACTTCTTCCTCTTCCCGCACTTCTACTTCATTGTCTTCCTCTTCCTCTTTTGCTTTTTGCTTCTTATCTTCTTCTCTTGGATCACTTAAACTGATTGATCATATCTACTCTCCATAATTTGAATACATTTAGTGCATTTTATTACAGTAAATGGAGCCCATTCAAAAGGTTGGTTATTCAGCTATCGTTTATCATGCTTTTGGAGAATTTTCGATGCTACATTACTTTCATTATTAGTTTAGGACCAATACATGTTAAATATGCCATAATTTATAAATATATCTTGCTTAGTTGTTAAAACTTATGATCTGTGGTTAATGTTAATTGTTTACTTGCTGACACTCCGTCATTCTCTTTTCTCCATTCTATTTATTTATATGCCAAATGATGAATAAAGTTTGATATATAATTGTACCATGACGTGATTAAAACTTTGCTTTCCCTATTTTTTAATCCAGTCCTTTAGGATAGGAAGGATGAATAGAAAATGGTGGATTTAAAATCTCATTTTAGATAACGGAAACAGAAAAGGGGTGGACTCTAAGTTGAACAGAGCCCCATAAAGCACAGAAAAAGATTCTTAATGAGAATACTGGAATTAGGGTAGGAACTAATGGTTAGAAAAGATTCTATTACTTACATTATTACTATACTATATGTAAAATTCATATAATATTAATTTAATGTTAATTATCCAGTGAACCCAAATATAATTTGGTTTCAAAGAAACTTTTCTGAACTTTCTTATTTTGTTTTATCAAGAAATTTCTCAACTGTGTCGACAGGTGCTTACCTCTGAATGACTGGAAATAGAATTTCATCTCCTGCTGATGCACTCTATACACGCCTTAGAACTCATTATATACCGTCTGGAAGTTTAACTTCCCTCAAGGAGTCCCTTTTAGCATTCAAGTTGTATGTCTATGATTAACATTTATTAAATCTATTTTCTGGTTACTCTTGTGGGAAACATCTATTTAACTTGGGAAAAAAATATTATTATTCTTTTTGGGATAAATTGCTAACAGCTCTGACCAACTGCAATCTAATTTTCCCAGCATAAGGAAGTTGTAGATGACTTAACTCAAGATGCTACTTAAATTGCTAAAAACCATAGTGACACAGTATGTGATACATAGCGGGTTGTGGTACAAATTTGGGTATGCAATCCGCCACTTAGAAAATTTGGATTGGATGGGGGGTAGCTTGCTTTGGTATGCAAGTTTAGTCCATGGTACGTTGTAAATTTGTTTTGAGTGCGCTTACAAATTTCCAAAAGTGTATAATAGAAAACATGAAATTAGAAAGCTAATTATTCTTTCCAATATTTTTTTTCATACAAAATACTTTAATGCTTCTATTTTATGGAGTTCATTTTTTTTGTTCTGTTTTTCTTTTCAAATAGTTCATGTTGGGATCATGGTTTTATTTCATGTTTCATTGACATAGGGATTTAGTTATAGTAAAGTCATTGACTCATGTATTCTAGTGTGTGTGTCCCTTTACTCGGTTGCATACATTGCATTGCATCTTGCACATGTACACTCAAAGGGACTTTGCACCCCGCATATGTATAAGCAGTAAGCCAATTTTGAGGGACCAATTCATGTATTGGAGGGAATCGGTTCGCAAATGTACCGGGAATCAGTTCTCAGGAACTGTACGATGGTTCTAGAGGGGATCTAGGGAATTGCGCATCTATGCTAAAAACTCTCAGTACTTATATCAGCTAAACTTTGGGGCCTTAGAACATTTATCACATCCTACATGTGATATTATGCAAGCTCGAAGAAAGTTAAAGGTTTAAGCTCATGGAAATTACTTAAGTGATATGTTGCTTAGTTTGGAGTGTAAAATACTAACAGTTAACATACAAGATACAACACAGACATAACAAAATCTGGTAGAAATTGAGCAAATATCTGTAGTGATAAAACTGTGTATTACTTCTACTGCATCTGCCTTATCTATATAATGAACTTATCTTACCAGTCATTACTCTGATTTCAAATTTTTTTTGTTATTATTGGAAGTCGTGAAAGCAGTGACATTAATATGCCTGTTCTTTTGATCAGTTTCTAATAATGTAAGCTAGCAAGTGGTGATTGTATCATCATTTTGGGAATATTCATTATTATTTGAGCAGTTTAAAATCAGTTTTTAAATATTAATATTAAATGTCTTTTAAAATAATACACGTATTAGTGATCCATTTTAATCTATGCTTTTGGTTTATTTTTTACTTTGTTTAACAAGCTGGTGAATATCAGGAAGTGGTAACCTAGCTGGCTGGTTTACCACCCTCTATTCTCTTGGTTGCACTACTACTGTGTCTTCTAGAAGTGAGTTCATATAAACACATGATTGTATTATGATTCAAGATTTTCAGATCAGGTGAATAGTGTTGTGACATATACAATATGGGCTTATATGTATATGCATCTCTCTATATATAAATGTACATACTTAGAATCATAGGTAGATACATACATACATAAATAGCATGCATGTAGATTGAAAGACAGGCAAATAGATAGATAAATAGGTAACCTGCCAAGTGGAGAATGAGTTGGACTCTGCACTGTCAATTACTTTGGCATCTTTACTTGTAATATCTGAGGTAACACAAAAACTTGTAAGATACTTTAGATCATGTAGGTTTATCCCTTGTCGTTTTATGTTGAGTAGCTGAATTTCAAGTGCGATGCACGTCGTTGCCATAGGTCAGATAATCGTATCAAGATATAGATCTGTTGGGTGCAGAGGATGAGTATGTTGAAGCTGTTTTGGACTTTTTGAAAAATATCTTTGTACTTTAGGCAACATATACCTTTTGGTTATGTTTTCAGATGGTGATATCTCTGCATTTATGGTTTCTTTGATTGCCGCGTTTTTCTGTTCACCTTTATTGTTCACCATAGAGATGTTTCGTCTGAGGATATCCTGCAAATTCCTCTTTTTTCTCTTTTTTAGTATATACACATTTGTACGCTAATTTATCTCATATGAAAAAGGCCTTTGAAGCATATAATTCATTTTTCATCGTTTTCTGTATTTTGCTAATACAGCTCTGATGATTCTTACAAAGGTGTACATTACTGGAAGCAAACATAAACCAACCTGAGTCAGAGTCTCAATTGAAAACGCTTTTGCCATATATAATTTCAAATTTTGGAGCAAATCAATCCGTTACTGAAACAGTAGAAGAGTTAAGAAGGCACCAATTGAGTACTGATTCGGCAGGTATACAATTGTATTTCAGTTATGCCTATTTATTTCTGTTCATACATGAAAAATAACTTAGAATGCGAAATTCAATACTCTCTTTGCCAAAGAAAACACATTTTTTTAACCTTAAAGTAACATAAGGTCATGTTAGTGGATGTGTCTGCCTCATCTTAGGGTTTAACGTTAATTATGTGCAGTGGCAGAGTGGGCTACCGATGCTCTTCTAGGTATGGGCAAAGGTGCTCCCTTTTCTCTTTATCTAACTCAGAGATATTTCTCCAAACTGGCTTCGGCACGTGGGAGTTGCGAACACAATTTGGCAAATGTAAGTTGCATGATTTTTTTGGTCATTCACAGTTCAGGCATTTAACTCACATATGTTTTTAGCCAGTTTTATTTTTAAGTCGGACATTATTTGTAATACTATCTGCACATCCAGTTAAATGGCGTTATGAAAATGGAATACCGTATTTCCTTGAGGTCTTCCGTGCGAAGTGATTTTGCCGAAGGTGTTCGGGCAGTTTTGGTGGACCGTGATCAGGTATATATAAATGTATGAATTTTGTTCTTGTACCTCTATTAACTCTCACAAAACTTTGTAGGTAGATGCTTGTATTATCTGGCAAAGATGATAGTTAGTAGTAAATTTCTTGTTTTGGCTTGAGGAGCGTATGTCAATCAACCATTTCCAGCATTTAGATCTAGCTGAAAGCGACTAGAACTGCTCTAATGGTGTCTGAATTTAGGTTAACATTCACAATCTATGAATTATGTTCTTTTACCTGTATTAACTCTCACAAAACTTGTTGGTTTATCAATATATGAATTTAGGTGTAACAATCTATTGATTATGTTGTCCTACCTCTATTAACTCTCATAAAACTTATTATCTCCCAAAAAAAAAATCTCATAAAACGTATAGGTGGATGATTTTAGTATCCGGCAAAGTTGCTTAACTGGTGGTAAATATTTGCTGTTGCTAAAGCGATCTAGGTCAACTATTCAATCATTTTCACCCTTTAGAAGTAGCTGAAAATAACTATTAACTGTTCTGATGGTATCTGAATTTAGGTTAGCATCCACAGATTGTCCAAAGGTAAGACGTACAGTGTTTTTTCATCAATGTTTCATTCTCTCATTCATAGATATACTTGGTGGAAGCTTTTTGTCAAATATTATTTTTTTCCTCGTAAATGCTAAACCTTCATGCTGTTTTTAAGTTACAGTTGCACGCAGAACTATTGTGCCCCTGTCTGCTGCCTGGTTGTGTGACACTAGATTATTGAGGCAGTAAAAAATTCTCATTATGTGACTGAGGTCTTCCACATATCAGGGCAGCTACTAATTTGATATTTTTTAAAAACAGAAATAACCCAAATTTTTTTAAAACATGTCAAAGATGTCTTTCTCAATATATTCATGTACATAAATTACATTGTTCTTGTGTGATATTCCTTGTTTGTCTCTCTTCTAAACTTATTTTTGTTTCGGAATTTTCAATAACTTGCAAAAAAGAAAATGCTTTCCTTTCTGCAGAAACCAAGGTGGAGACCGTCAAAATTGGAGGATGTCAACATGGCTGAGGTGGAGTCGATGTTCGACCCTTTACCCTCTGGGAAGGAATTGAATGTGTAGTAAGAGTCTATGATCAATAGGTTGTCAAAATTTTCATTCCAATTCATTCCTGGTAGTTTGAAATAAGCAACCAAATAAATTTAAGATATACAGGATCCTGCACAATTTTCATTTTGATGTGAAGAGATATCTATCTGTAATAATAGACTGTTAATGACATCTAAATGCTCCAGAGTACATTGCAAAAATTTCTAGTGATGTTGTGGTTGGTTTATTCCTTTGTCGGAGTCTGTTTGATTACTAGTGCTTTTCAAATTTCATGGGATCTTTATATTTGATTTATTTCTTTGTCGGAGCGAGTCGGAGTCAGAATTTGATTAGGAGTTCTGTTAGAAATTTTTGGAGGAGGAAATTGTACGCCATTTCTCAATTCATAGGTTTATCTGCATTCTATCCTTCTCACAAGTGCCAAAGATAAACGAGGTGACTAATAAAGTAATAACCGATCAGGGCTTTGGTTCCTATCCACTACTAAAAACGTAGTGAGGGGTCACTGTTTGATCGTAAGCATTGATTATTTAGTGGATAGTTGTGATTTTTTCTTTGAGTGTAAATTATGAATACACGGTATTGTGGGGAGTCTTAAATTTAAAATGTATCACCAATTACCTATTAGATAATTAACAGTTGTGATTAAAAGTAATGATCTCTCCAACTTTTATATGGTGGAGAGGGTCTAAATTGTACCACTTTATGATATGTTCGTAATTAATTCATACTTCTTGGTTAGAGTATGAGCGAGAATCTTGGCGTGAGTGAGTTTTGATAATAATTATTTCTCTTCTATTTAAAGGACCAGAAAATGACGGATATAGTGAGTTGTGGGGGAACTTGCCCCCATAGGAATTTAGATTTTTTTTATTAAGGGCTACAAAAACTGATATGGGTGCCCCGATATAATTGATGTAGGTGCCCTCCTAAAATTAGTAAAACATACAATTACGAAGGACTATTGTAGAAACCTTGTAATATTTGGTTAGTCCTCGCAATAAAAATAAAAAGTATATGTATTTGATATAAAAATGATTATAAAAAGTATTATATGCTGAGGTTTTTGTGATTATTGTACAAAAAAATTTTGATTGGTAGATTTATATTATAGTAAATATTAATCTATAGGTACAATTGTATATGTGCCCCCATAGAAAAAATTTCTGGATCCATCCCTCGGTGTAGGATTTGAGAGTTTTCACAAACAGAAACTGAAAGAGCTTCTTCTCATACTTTTCTCTATGATCCAAATTATCTAATTTTAATTTATCCTTATGTAGGATATCTATTGTTGGTGTTTAAATTATTTTTTTAGAGTCGTACTCGCAAGTTTTAACTCGTGGGAGTTTGATTAAGGCTTTCTTTTCTATTTTAAAAAGCCTTAGAACTGGAAAGGGGATTTTTTTTTTCTCTCCAAGAAATCAACTTTAAAACAGAGTCACTATATAAAAATCATCTTTCATTATCAATTTATACATAAACTATCTTATAAACTGTTTTTTTATTGCAATCAACCACATGGACTCAGTTTTAAATTAAGTTCTTTCTGTTTTGCTGTAATAATTTGTAGTAGCCTAGAAAAAAAATAAATAAAGAAAAAATATATTTTACTGTTCACCGGCGCCTCACTTCAGTCAGTTGTTACACCGCCTCAAAAACATGATAAAAAGGAGGAAAAAAGGGGAAAATCAGAGGAAAAAAAAAAGAAAAGAAGAAGAAGAAGAAAAGATAGTGGAAAGGAAAGGAAAAAAACGAGAAGAAGTTTCACCCCAAATCAAATTTTATCAAAGGTATAATCCTTCTTCTCATTAGTTTTCTTTGATTTTAAGGAATTGATGGGGCATTAGTTTTCTTTGATTTCTTAAGGAATTGAAAAAAAGAAGAGAAAACATACCTGATCGCCGACGAGGATCTCGTCGTCGACCCCTCCTCGCCCGCAGCTGCGCCGCGGAGATCCCACTCCGAAGGTGGAGCAGGCGGGCGGGTCGTGCCTGAGCAGCCGCGGAAAAAAAGAAAAAGGAAAGGAAGAAGAGAAGAATCGAGTAGAAGAAGGGGATAGAGGAGAGAGAAAGTGAAAACTAAATTAAAATAACAAAATTTCTTTGGGACCCCTAAAAGTTTATAAGTTTATATATGGGTCCAGAAAATAATGGAGATGAGAAAAGTTTATCTAGGCCCCTGCTGCTTTGTTAATTTCCATTAGGCCCAATAACTATTAGAATAATATTATAGGAATTACGGTAAATTTCTAATATCAGTAATAAGCCTATGTAAAGTTCATTTATGAGTTTAATTTCTATTTAGTAATATTTGGCACTATTTAGGCCTAGATTATACAGTGATTAACATATAATATATATTTATCTTGAATTGATATTAGTCTTATATCTTTATATTATAGAATCTGGTCGATATCCAGGGAAGTAATATTTTGAGGAAGTTGTGTCCACTATATGTGAGTTCATTTCTCACTAGTATTTTTTTATAATATAAAATTCCATGAGTATTGTAATTGATTGGTTTTGTGCTCGAAAAATAAATAATTTCTTATTTTTCGTGTATATAAAATTAAATGTGATTCGATCTATTTCTATTGTGGCCTAACCCATAATATGATTTCGATTTCGTACAAGATATTACAGGTAAATTTGATTTCACATAAAATGTGATAAGTGGTTTTGATTTCATGTGATCTTAATTACTTGTGAATAATGCTTTATTGAAAGCTTTTGAAGAAAAGAAGTAATTCGAATGTGTTTCAACAGTTTAATGGATTCAAAGATTTTCTCTGACTTAGTATCTGATGAAAATAGAGAAAAGTGGAATCTGTAAACTGTTTTAACTGAGATGATGAGATTTATGCATGTCCGCTTGATTTAAGGTATTGATAATTTTGATAAGTGAACATACCAATATTATTTTGGCACAAGTGATGTGTTTTTGTAATCCAGTAATTTGACGAGTGATGTGTTTTTTTTAGAAACAAGCAATTTGATAAGCGATGTGTTTTGAAATCAAGTAATTTGGCAAAGGATGTGTTTCTGAAATCAAGCCATTTGACAAGCGATTCTCGATGTTTTCAAACCCTCAGAATGTCCACTATAGAGTGATGTGTTGTGCCTGCCATATGGTTTGAATGCACCTTTATGTGGCTCTTTTTGGGCAATTGTGATGTGGCCCTTTTGGGCGTTTGTGATGTGGCCGGTGGCCTATGGTAGTGTTAGGTGCATTCCGTTCCCGGAAACTATGTGTTACATGATGCCTTTTGACATTCCCATGCTACTGGACTATAATTCGTAGCCTTAGTGTGACCTATGAGGTGATTCTTACATTTCATGAATGTCTCATCGAGATTTGAGATTTTGATATTTGACTATGAATTTGAGAAAGTAACAATATTTAGATTTTGCACAAATTTAATAGTTCGTTTTCTTTCTTACTAATTACTTGTTTTCAAAGAGAGTTTGATTTTGAAATACGTTGCAATATATTTAGCTTGCACTTTCTTTCTTGAATATAACAATAGTATGTTATTCTTGAGCCATATTTTGCTATCTTTTTAGAATATGTGGTGCTAAATTTTTAATTCACCCTTTTTTTGGAAATTATTATTATTTTATTAGATATCTAGGAACTCTAGTGGAAAATGTTCTCACTGAGCCTAGCTCACCCCGTCCTTTATAATATTTTTAGATCTGAGATGGCAAGGTAATAATCTAAATTTTAGTTGTGGTGCGTTGTTGAGAAGCGCTTATATGGAAACACATCTCGAGTGGTGTTATGTTCAACCAACAAAGTGTTTTGTGTTGTAAAACAATTGCAATGGTGAGGTTGTGGAATGTAAATATCAAGTATATATATACAATTTGCTCTGAGCTACTATCATCAATAGGTTTATTTATATGTTTTGAGAAAGTTATGTGATATAAAGTGTCAGGCTTGACTTGTGCATGGGACTTGTCTTGTGCATAAGTCGCTACTGTCACGTAACCTATATTTATGAGTTTTTGTTGTAGTCTCGGGGCGTGACATAATTAGTTGTTAAGTACCAAGTATATTACAGAGATGATCCTTAATTAAGGTTAAGGTTATGTCAATTACTGAAAAAATTAACTGAAAATTGGGTCAATGTGGTTAATTGCAACAAAAAAAATCTTTTAAAGGTGATTTATATATAAAATCAAAGGTGGTTTTTATAGAATGACCATGTTTTAAATGTGGTTTGCAATTAAAAGCCCCAACTAGAAATCTTACAAACAAAAGAGTTCCTCATAACTCATCGATCCAAATCATCATCGTCCATGGGCTGATCTCCCCTGACATCCTCACCCTCATCCTTCCCCACCTCCCCTCTCCAATCACATCCGCTTCTCCTCCTCCATTTGCAAATCATTCAACTCCTCAGCTCGACCCAAACTCACCCACCTCCCCTACATCCAACTCTCCCCATCCTGGCCCACCGACTCCTAGGCCCTCTCACCCAATGAAAGCCCCTCCCCATTGTCTCATGAACCATTGCATCCCTTGGCTATTTATGGCCATGGTGTTTGATTGTTCAAGGCATTGTTTGATTGTTCAAGGCATTCCAACCACCATCAAGTAGAAGAATCAATGGCTACACCTAGTTTTATCCTATTTACCAAAGCAATATATTCTTGAGCCAAAATCTTAAATATCGCTAAATCACATCTTACTTTAAGCTTAGCAAGTTATTAGAGCCTCAATTATAATTGGAGCGCGCTTGCTATTATGTGAATATTTGTTCTCATATCTTGTATTGAGAGAATCGCAGAAATTCCTTTACAGAAGGAGTCAACTCTTCAAGGTGTGAAGAGTAGTGAAGTGCTGCTAGCTTGTGGGTGTCAAGTGAGGCAGTGAGTGTGTTGTAATCGAGGAACTTCAGGTTGAAGTTCAAGTATAGTGGATTTGGGAAATCCTAGTTGATGTGCTAGGTAGGTGGATGTAGCCCAGTTGAGGGGTGAACCACCTTATATATCTCATGTATTCTCATTGTGTTGATTACTTCATCTCTGTTTATTCACGGAAGTTTCGCAGAACTTTCTTACTCTATTCTTAGATCTATCTTAGCGTAAATAACTTATATCCACAATTGAGTCATTTCATGTAGCTTCCCATCAACCAATTCAAGAGAGATTCGTTCTGATTCCTAGATCCAATAACCTACCTAATCATCTATCCAATTATCTCCATAAATAAATTATATTCAAAACCTACCACTTCATACTTTTCTTAACTAAAATCCTAAAAAAAATCTCCATATTTAATAACCCTATTCACCCCCCTAGAATTCTTACAACTTGTTCATGACCTTCATCATTTTTTAGAAAGAGCATGGCGCCTAGTGAATAGTCAAGCGCTCCCGTGCAGAGTAGGAATAGCCCCCCTAATGCTGGGGCAGCGAGGACCAGAGGTTGAGTTAGGTACTCTTTGATCTGTTTGAACACTTTTTGGCATGTAGTGCTCCAATAAAAAATGTACCATTGTGTTCGCGGTGGAAATTAAAGCTGCTGATTTTTCCATTGCTTCGAATCTGTTACACATTTATGGGATTACAAACAAATTCAAATAAGAAAGAGCGCCTTTTTATAAGGCTTACAACGGAAAAAATCAAATGAAAATTACAACTTTAAATCCAATTTGAACAAACGCGGGATCCGTTTATCAGATCCTCGCTTGCGTGGGATTCTTTGCCTGTGACGGGGACTTGTTTC
>JBAKGM010000001.1:25800046-25815535 GCA_037177215.1 Asparagus racemosus
TGGAAAAGAAGAAATAAAATCCTAAAACATGTAATTCTAAAATAAGAAAATAAAATAAAATAATAAAACCTTACATTGCAAGGGTTTGGGACTAGGTTCTTTTAATAGCTTTCTTTTATTTCTCTTTCACTTTATCTTTTCGTTCCTTATTAATAAAAATTCACTTGCTAGCTTCATAGAATTAATTAATAATCGATCTACTTGATAAACTTTTAAATTTTCTAGTTCTTGGTTAGTTTTAAACTCAACTTAACCTTTTATGATAACTCAAAATAATTTTCTTAAGAAATAATTTTCAAAATAGTATACTTTATCTTAGCTCTAACTTAGTACTTTATTTGAAGTAATGAAATTTTCAAAAAGAGTCAAATTCCCTCAATTTTTAACCTTTTATAGAAGCCGACGATTAAGCCAAGAAGCCCAAAAGACCATGTAGGTGGAGTCAACAAAGTCAAAAAAGTTAATTACAATTCTGTTACAATCTAATCGATGAACTCATTGATGAGCACATCGATGAGCCCATAGACTAGATTGTAACAAAATTCAATCAATAGTTGATTTTAATTTTCTTGAAGCTCAAGAATGATCTAACATGACTCTGGTTGGTTGCAGTAAGTTATAAATAGAGGTAGAGAATGAGGAGTTTGGGTGTGAAAACTTTTGTAAAAAAACTCCATTTTGGAGAGGATGGTTACTCTCAATTGAGAAGAACTTTTAAAAATGATAAACTTTTTATTTGCAATAAATAAAAACATTTCTCCTTTTAAATTTTCTTTTCTTCTTCTTTGATGATGAAGATGAAGATTTGCAACCAAGGGGCCAATCCCAAGCAATATAAGTTTTAATTTTTCTCTTTTATTTTTTTAGAATTACATATTTTAGAATTTTATTTTCTTATTTTTATTATATGTTTGATAAATTAGATTTATTTTATGCTTGTAGTGTAGTTTTTCTTTTATGCTGTAGATTTATTTTCTTACTCATTACTGCTTTGATTTTCTATTTCTTTCTTTTATTACTTATAGTTTAGATTTACTTCTCCTTCTTTTATGCTTTCTAGTGTAGATTTTATTACTTTTTTATTTTTAAAAATATAGATAAACCCAGTAAGAATGAGACAACTAATTTGTGGCATGCTAGACTTGGCCATGTGAGCTATCACAAGCTCAAGATCATGATGGAGAAGTAGGGGTGCTAAACCATATCTGTATCTGAGTAAATATCCGTAACCGTATCTGTTATGATACAGATATGGTTTTGTAGTGAAATATTTGAATCTGTATCCAAAATATCCGGATACATATTAGTCATATTGTTACGATAGTAATTTAAATCCTTAGATTATGGATTTGAAGTTAATTTTGATGATCAATCTTAACTTTTCAGATATAATGAACATATTAATGAACTCTTTTGCATCACATAAACTATATTTTTTTCAATACTATCTAGTTTTCTCATATCCGCTTTGTATCTACATGCATATCTACTTATATCTCCGTATCCGTATCCGATTTTAGTGAATATGAATATGAATTTTTCATACCAAGGTATATTCGTATCTGTATCTGAGATTGGTAAGCGGATATGGATATACTAAGTATCATATTCGAGCCGTATCCAGATCGAATACACCCCTATGGAGAAGTCAATGTTGAAGGGTCTTTCACACTTAGATATTCGATCCGTAGCCATATCTGTATCCGTATGCAGAGGTTGTCAGTATGGTAAGGCATATTAATTAGCATACCAGGAGTCACTGTTCAAAGCTAAGGAACCTTTAGAGCTTGTACACTCAGATGTATTCGTTATGTATTCGTTTGAGTGAAGCAAGAATCAGTTGGTGGGATGTGGCACATAATCACTTTCATCTACGATTACTCAAGGTATGTCTGGGTTTATTTTATGAAGGAAAAGTCTAAAGCACTCTTCAAATTCAAGTAAGAGTCAAAGAGAACTCGGCAAGAAGATTCATTGCCTACGCACAGACAACGACGGAGAGTGCACATCACATGAGTTCAATGACTATCTAAAGCAGCACAAGATTCAGCGACAGCTAACATGCCCAAATACTCCATAGCAGAATGGCGTAGTAGAAAAGAAAAATCGACATCTCGCCAAAATTTGCAGAAGCATGCTTCATGCCAAGAATGTGCTAGGACATTTTTGGGCTGAGTGTATGAAGGTTGTGACACATGTGATCAATCGTCTACCACAACCAAAATTAGAGTTCATGTCACCCTTTCAGAAACTGTGGAATATCAAACCAACAGTAAGCCATTTCAGAGTCTTTGGTTGTGTGTTAGATCTTTGTGCTTGATCACCTTCACAGTAAGTTCGACAAGAAGGCCGTGAGGTGCATTTTTGTGGGGTATGACAATAACAGAAAAGAATGGAGATGTTGTAATCCCACAACCGGAAGGTGCTATACATTGAGGAACGTAGTGTTTGACGAAGCCTCATCTTGGTGGACTCCACAAGAAGTTGTGCTTCCAGACTCTAATGATCTAGAGGATCAGTTACAGAAGAAGTTGGGGGAGTCAAATCAAGAAGAAGAGTCACATCAAACAGAGAAGATAGAACCAAGTTCTCCCACATCTCCAATGGAAAAGAATACATGGAAGACTGGTGTTCATCAGATAACATCAGAAGAGAAGTGCTCGAGTTAGATGGAAGATATCGAAGAAGAGCCAGCAAGACAGCTTCGCAGATCGACCAGGCCTAGGAAACTAAATCCCAAGTATACTAATGTCGCCATACAGAAGATGTGAAGGAACCATCTACCTTCAAAAAGCATACAAGAGTGGAGAATGAAGACAAGCAGTGAGAGAAGATTTTCAAGCATTGAAAAGAAGTTACAGCTCTTGGACTTATGGATAGAGAAGTTGCTACTGAAGGGGAGTGTTAAAATCAACAACATTTCTCTCTCAACTACCAAGAGCTCCACCTACCAAGCCACCAACCATATAGTAACCACCTACCCTAGATAGTGTACATCAACCACATAGCTTAGTCTATACAAATCCACTCAAGCTCAGTTATAATGCATCTCAGTATCAAGAGAGAAAAACAAAGAAAGAAATAAAGAGAGGGAGAGAGAATAAGGGAATGTGTAGTGTGTTGTAAAAGAGTGTAGTAGTATAGTAGCTTGTAATAGAGAGAGTATTGTATTGAAGAGAGTATAGAGAGTTGCACTACTAAAAAATAATAATAAAATATTTCTTAGTGTCCACCACTCTTCTTAACTCAACAAAGGATTTGAACCTTTATAAAAAAAATCTCCTCTCTTTACTCTATTTTTCTTGTCTTTTCCTAATAAAAGAATATGATCCTTATCATATGATGAACTCAATGAACCACTTTGGGATATCCCTTTGCAAGCAAGTTTAATCCGCGATTGGAGGATAAAAAATCTATATATTTTTTAAAAAGAGATGCAAAATAAAATGGGTAAATTTCACAAAATTAAATCTCTATAAGTTTGATCTATTTTTGAGATAACACTAAAAACTTTTAAAAAGTCATGTAAAAACAAAAAGGTTTTGTCAGATAACACCTAACACAACTTCTTTGATGTTGTGTGACATTTTTTATAGTTTGTGGTTTCATCTTAAGATTGGCCGAACTTGTGAGGGTTATGGAAAGTTCACCCCCAGATAGAAATATGAAGAAAAAAAATTGATAATGTTCCTCCATTAAATCCAAGTCCTTGCTTATTTGTATTTATTATCATTTACTTCCGTGTCCAATTTCTTGTATGCATCACATCTAGAAACAAGAACTTGACGTTGAACTTTCCTTGTGACTACCCCATTGAAATAGTCGCACAGGGCAATACCTGCTTAATTAATAAATAAGCAAATAGTTAGAATTCACACCCGATTCAAAACCCAAGCCAACCCCTCACACTCTCATAAAATCCCACAAGTGAAAGTCCATGTCTTAGTCAAAATCAACGCCCAGTAGGGGTGCAAAGCTATATCCATATCTATGGATATATTCGTAACCGTATCCGTTAGGATACATCTATGGGTTTTTAAATCTATAATTGATAGGATATGGTTACAGATATAGTTATGTAGTGAAATGTTTAGATCCATGTTCAAAATATCCAAATATATATTGATCTTACATATGCGGTTGTTTCAATCCTTATTAGATTAATGAATGTAAGAATACTTTTGATGATCAAGAGATCCAATCTTAGCTTTTCAAATATAACAAACATATTAAAGAACTCTCCAGTATCATATGAAATACATTTTTTCAATCTTATTTGGTTTTTCCGATTTGTATCCACAAGTATATATCCGCATATAAATCTGCATGTATATTCGTATTCGTATCTGATGTTAGCGGATATGGATATGAGTTTTTCTTACTGAGACATATCTGTATTTGTATATGTATCCGTGAATGACAAGAGGATATGGATACGGTATCATATCCAAGCCATACCTGACTATTTGCACCCCTAGTGGCCAAGCAATCTTCTCCTTTTAATTCACTCACATTTCTAGAATGGAAGCTTAGTACTGTCACGCCCCAAAATAGCAACGGAAGATAAATGCGGGGATATATGCCGCAGCAGTGCACAAGATAAGTCTCACGCACATGTCAACTCTGGCACTTCATATCACATAGTTTTTCACAAAAATATAAAACCTGATGATGATAAATGTTCAGAGCAAACTATATACATAGCCAATACTTACAACCCAAAAGCTCACGGTCACAAGTATTTTCATAGCCCAAACACATGATGTTTGTCTAAACACAAGGCACAAGCAAGGCTTCCCTATAACGTCTCCTAGCAAGCACTCATCCGAAAGCCAGCCTGTACCAAAGCTAATCTGAAGGAAAAAAAATTGAAAATGATGTGATGAACTAATGCTCGGTGAGAACATTTTCCACTAGATTTCATAGGTACTTAACAAAATAAAAATTCTCAAAAATAATGAATTATGGGTTTTGCATCTATAGTTTTGAGATGACAAAATATTACATAAAAGAACTCATCACTAGTATTTTCAAGAAAAATATGCAATATTTTAAAAATTCTTTTTTATATGCAAACTGAATATGTTGTCATGACTTCTTGAATTAAACTTCTACAACCAAGATAAACACTGAGAAAATGGAATATAAAAGTTTGTGCAAAGCACATAAATTACTGTTTTCTCAAATTCATTGTCAAACGTTTGAATCTCAAATCTCGATAAGTTGTTCACATGGTTACAAGAATCATCTCATAGGCCGCACTAAGGCTACGAATATTATAATCCAGCTACACTAAAATGCCTAAAAAGCAACACATAACATATATTCCCAAAAATGGAATGCACCTAACACTACTATAGTTGTCGGCCACATCACATACGCCCAGAAGGGCAACATATAGGTGCATTCAATACCATATGGCAAATACAAACACATCAATAAAAATAGTTTATATAATTCACTTTTATTTAACTTTTTTCTTGAATTCATCAAACTGTTGAAACACATTTCAAAAACTTTTTTCTTCCAAGCTTTCGAATAAAGTAATATTCACATATATTTGATATCGCATGAGGACCAAAATAATTTATCACATTTTATATAAAATCAAAATAATTTAGCATATCTCATATGAAATCAAAATAATTTTATAGAAATAAGGCCAGAACAGTATAGATCAAATTACATTTCATTTTATGTACGTAAAACTAATGGAGTAAATATTTTTCGAGCACAAGATCAATCAAATATACAATAGTCATACGATTTATGTCAAAAAATACTAGTGAGAAACGAACTTAATTACCTTTCATTATCCGAGTCTCCCAAATTGATCCCCCTCGATATCAATCAGATCCTATAGCATATAATTATAGAATTAATATCATTTAACGGTAGACTTGTACGATATGTTAATCAATCTATAATCTAGGTTCAAATAATGTTTAAGACCCATAAAAAGGGTTCACATAGACTTAATACTAGGTTTAACAATGCATCATAACCTTTATAACACCTCTTTAATGATTTTGGTCCTATATATAGTCTATGGTACGATGAGGGGCCTACAAATAATTATTTAAACCTATTCACAACTCTAGTTGTTTAGTATAGACCTGCTTACAAATTTGTGAAAAATAGGGGTCTGTAAGCAATATATCCTTGCCTATTTGCTAATGGTTAGGTTTAGGGTTAGGGTTAAGGTTAGTCCTTGAAATTTAGTTTCTGTCGGGGCATGTTCACCATCCCTCTAACTTTTAAGGGCTAAAACTAAGTTCTCCTAGTCAAATTCTAAACTCTTTACTCCTTTTTTTTTTTTTTTTTTTGGATTTCTTAACATTTTTTCTAAATCCAAGGGTGTAAAGGAATTTTTCTTTTACCCTTTTCTCTCCTCCTACAACCTGACTGTTTATCTTCTCCCTTCTTCTTTCTCGTTTCATTCTTTTCTTTTTTATTATTATTATTTTTTTCTCTGGTGTTTCAATCTCGCGAAAAAACTACTTTTTTCCCTCCAAATCATGCAATTTTATTCTTTATCCTCAATTTAATTTACAAAATCAAAACTTTTTCCTCGTATTCAACCAAGCTAGAGATCAAATTGGTTAAGGAGGAAAGATTTATACCTTTGGTTTTTTAATTGAAATGTTGGCCTCATTTGGATACCATGATGTTTGCCTTGTCATGTTTTTCTAAAAAAGCCTCATAGTTTTGTGTTTTTTCACCAAAGTATTTTCAAAATACCATTGTGAGTGTTTTTGGTCAACATTAGTTTGACCATTTATAACATTAGTATTAAATATATTATTTACATATAAAATATTAATTATAAAATAATATATTATAGTTAAAATGTTATAATATTTATTTTATATTATTATTATTATTATTATTATTATTATTATTATTATTATTATTATTATTATTATTAAGATAATACAATATATTATAGTATAATGTATTATAATATTATCTTGTATTTTAATATAATATATTAAATTATAATCATTACATATTATTTTCAAATAATAATATCGTTATATATTATGTAATATTATTAATAAAATATCATACTATTATTAATGATTTTATATAATATTATTACTAGTATATTATTAATAAGGGCTAATTTCACAAACACCCCTCAACTTTGGGGGTTGTTGCCAATAACCCCCTTAACTTTGTTTATCTCACATAACCCCCTCTGAACTGTGGGGTATCTCACAAAACCCTACTTGTTGATGTCGGTTATCTAACATGGATTTTATTTGTGAATTATGAGGGGTGTTAGGATTCTCAAACTTCTTCAGACGGCTTGCTCTTGAGCCGATAGTCCCATTCTGCACATGAAAAATACGTAAGAGGTGGGAGTTGGGATCTCAGGTGGTTTCTACGACAGTCAAGTCAGTATAAAGCTTGAGTGGAGAAGATGAGTAAGTGTGAAAGAGTTTCTTCGGGCAGAATTCAATTACCCTAAGCAGTAGACATCACTCTCCTTTTATAGCATATCCAAAGGGGCAAAAAGGGTAACTTAGGCCAAGTCCAAACAGGCGACTTTGTTGGCATTTACTTTACAGATGTCGGCTGCTGAGGGGGATGAGTCACCCAAGTGTTTAATGTGATGGTGACTGGGCGTATGTGGTGTTCACGAGGTCTGATAAGTCATAAAGACTTTTGAGGCTGGAGTAATGATGACTCTGATCATGCATTTAATGTGATGGCAATTGACTGTTGGTGGGGAGGGCTCGAGGATGCACTGCCTTCTGACTCGTCTCACTAGAGCCCGACAAGTATCGACTTTTTAGTCGGCCTCACAGGTCGTCGGCCTGGAAGGATTGAGTGCTGAAAGGAAGTGGGGTCGATTTGAATGGTGGGCCAAGTGAGGGTGCTTCTCATCTCGATCTTGTGAATAGACCGACAAGTGCAGCCTTTTTAGTCAGCCTCGCAAGTTGTCGGCCTGACCTCGAATCTGCTTGGCAAAGTTGTACTCATGCTTTTTGAGTCGTCCCGGCTTAGGATGAGGCCCAACTGAGGATTAGTAGTAATGTGACACGTGTCGACTTTAGAGAAAAGATTAACACGTAGGTTATTTGCAGGATATAACACTCTTGAACTTTATCTTATCTCACAAAACCCCCTTCATGTAATTTGTAAATAACTAAAATATTTTTGAGTGAAAAAATCTCAAATTTCATCACTTGTCGTTTACACGCCACATTCTCCATCCCCTAGAATTTTAAAGTTTTTCTCTCAAGAAAATGTTAGCTCTTTACAAAATTACGAGCAAGGGAGCTATGTGAGATAAGGTAAAGTTTTGGGGGGGAGGGGGGGTTGTGGGACACCCCACAGTTCGGGGGGTTAAGTTTAATAAACAAAGTTCAGGGGGGTTATGTGCAATACCTCCAAAGTTTAGGGGGGTTTCATGAAATTAACCCTATTAATAAATTAATATATTGTTAATACTTTAACATTATATAATATATTAATAATTTATGATATAAATAAATAGTATTATATTATGGATATACTTTTATTACATTAACATTTGTTACCAATATATTATTTTATTATTAATAAATTATTTTACTATATAATATATGCTTTATAATGTAACATTATTATATTATTACTATATTATTGTTTTATTATGAAAGATATTATTATTATATAAATTTTATAATTATTAATATATTATATATTATTTATTAAAACATTGATAATATTATAATGATTATATAATTTTATTTTATTTTATTATATAGTATATTATTATGTCATTATTTATAATAAATTATTTTATAGTATTTTTGTATTAATATATTTCTACTCTGTTATTATTTGTTAATATATTAACACTAAAACTCAAAATCATAACCCCACCTTTTAGATGTTTTGAAATAAATATTTTATTTTTGGTTTGAGGGTGTTTTAGCTTAAAAAACATCATGATTTCAAATGCGTGGTGTTTTATTTTTGGCAAAAACACTATAGAAAAGTTTTTTAAAAAACATCATGGTATCCAAACGCCACCTTTGATAATTCCTCCTCCTATTCTTTCCTTCTTCTTCCTCACTCAAGATTCAAGGTCTAGTACTAACTTACGCGAGGGTAGACTATTGCTTTCTTTCGGTTTTTTTAAAAAAAATTTTTAATTTTATTTTCCTTTTGTTTTTTTCTCTTATGTTCATCCTCAGGAGCTGCTTTAATTGACCGTCCATGTCCAAATGACGTCAAAGTTGTGGTTTGGCGAGCATGCAGAAAAGGAGATTTGAAGTTTCTTTCCACACAAAAAAAAAAAAAGAACAAAATACCTACAATTTAACATTTGCATATTTTCTATTAATTTTAGAACGTAAGATATTTTGGGCAACTAAGTACGATATTCACAATCTTCCACGCTAGGGGTTTTGTCATATTGCACCTTGAAACTTTCCTTAATTTTATATTAGGTCCCTAAATCTTCACATGTTAATTTACAACCTCAAATTATAAAATTACTCTTAAATAATATCCCCTAGTCTATTAAGTTGTCGTATTACACCCTAACTTTTTGTTAAATTTTATGTCATGTCCCCAGATCTTCATATTTCTAATCTACAATCCCAATGTCTTATTTGAATAACAGTAAAAGTTGATTGCCTTAAATTTAATCACAATGTCTTGTTTGGAACAACTGATGAGACTTGAGAGCGTTGACTAGAAATATAAAGAATTAAGGGTGTAATATAAAATTAAGCAAGAGTTTAGTCCCCAGCAAGGCAAAACCCCAAATGGGGGAAAAGACAAAGAAATGAAAGATAAAATAAAGAAACAGACCAAGTCAAGGCCTTCTAGATGTCCCAATAGTCCAACATAACAATCAAACAAGCCCAGGCTTGTGCTATGACGCTTGGAAATTTCTGAGCTATGCCATTAATAAAATATATAACGAGGGAAGGGAAAAAAAAAAGCCTAGGCTCCCACATTATAGTACTCCCAACTCAAAACCTCTATATAATCCCATACTCCTCTCTCCCATACTTTCAAACCTCTCATTCTTTCTTCCCTCCCAAAGCCTCACATTCTTTGCTCCTCCTCCTATTCATTCGTCCATTCAACTGCAAACACTCAAAAATCAGTGCTCTGAATTTTCACTCATTCGCCGAGCTGAAAGGTTCCTGTCGATGGAAGGGAACGGCATAGTCGCCAGTGTCATCAGGAGTGGCTCCGTCTGGCGAAGCACCAGCGCCCGCAGCGATGTGTTCTCTCGGTCCTCAAGGGAGGAGGACGATGAGGAGGCCCTCAAATGGGCGGCTCTTGAGAAACTGCCCACGTACGACCGAGTTCGAAAGGGAATTCTCACGGGATCGACGGGCCAAGGGAGGGAGATCGACGTCGGGGAGCTGGGTATTGGGGAGAAGAAGAAGCTCATGGAGAGGCTCGTTCGGGTTGCCGAGGAGGATAACGAGAGGTTCTTGATCAAGCTCAAGAATCGCTTAGATAGGTAAAATTAGATTTTTCTAGCATTTACCGGGTTTTATGTACTTCTTTCGGTTGTTGACCGGAATTTGGATGTTTTAATTTGTTTCTTGAAGGGTTGGGATCGAGAACCCGACGATTGATGTGAGGTTCGAGAATTTGGATATTGGCGCAGAAGCTTATATTGGAGATAGAGGAGTTCCTAACGCGCTCAATTTCTTTACGAACAAGTTCGAGGGGTTGCTCAACACCCTGCATATTCTTCCAAGTCGAAAGAGGCCGATAGCAATCCTCAATGATATCAGCGGAATCATCAAGCCCAGCAGGTAAATATGAAATCAAAATTACGTGATCATGTGTTATGCTTTCAAACCTGAACTCGAGCTCTTTTCGCAGGATGACCTTGCTTTTAGGGCCTCCAGGCTCTGGAAAGACTACCCTGCTTCTGGCTTTGGCAGGAAAACTGAATCCAGACCTGAAGGTAAGCCAGTTCCAGGCGGGGGACTGAATATCTCATCACTTTCAGGAGGGGAAGGAAAAAAAACACTTAAAGTTTTCAACAATTATTGACATATTTCTTATCAAAATCAGGTTTCTGGGAGAGTTACTTACAACGGGCATGGGATGAATGAGTTCGTGCCTCAGAGGACATCGGCTTATATAAGTCAGCACGATCTGCATATCGGAGAGATGACCGTGAGAGAGACGTTGGCTTTCTCCGCCAAATGTCAGGGGGTTGGAACTCGATATGGTAAGTTTTCCGGTAACTGAGCTTGGAAGTCAGTTTCCTTTTTCCTGGAAGCGGGATTAAGTGTTGTTTTGTGATGAACTGCAGAGATGTTGACTGAGTTGTCAAGGAGGGAGAAGGCGGCAAATATCAAGCCGGACCCTGATATCGATATGTTCATGAAGGTACGCTCACGAAAACTGCAGAATTTCCCTTTAACAGAAACATAGATAGAGATATTGTCAGTACATTACTAGCATTGAATAAGTATCCAGGGAAAGGAAGCAAAAGAAAAGGAAATTCATATAGATGACACTATTTATCTCACTGTATGAAATTCAAATCAGAGCACAAGAAAGTAGATAATTGAACAACAAATCATTAACTGAACAGAACTGTGGTAGAGTACTCTGTATTTCTGAAAAATAAACAACAACAACAAAAAAAATCTTTTGTCCATTAAAAAAGGAAATCTTTTACATTAAATCAGCATAGCAGAACATTCTGAAAGACGTCAAAAAATAAACAAGTAAAGAATGATAGGATGATAAGAGCAGCCCCAGAAGATCGAGGCAGAGAATACATGTAAACAGTAATTCTTAACGTCAATAAAGCATGCTGGGGGGAAACCTGGAAAAGATAAGTTTAAGCTTGGATCCTCCTAGAAAAATGGTACCATTTCTACTACACATCAATTCAACTGATACAATAAATGAGGTTCACCAGCGGAATATCACAGAAATAAAGTACTCTTTTCACCTGAAAAGATTAATAGCGATCTGTAAACAAACTGCTATCTACACATCATAAGCATATCTGCTTATACTCTGGAGCAACTTGTATTCTGACAATTATGAGAAAATACAGAAACATGTACATTTTGAGTCGTGTAGTTCATGAACATAATCTTCATTTTTTTCCTCATTCCGCAGGCCACTTCGCTGGAAGGACAGGAAGTTGTAGTCACAGACTACATTCTGAAGGTATATTTCGGAACATATGGACTTTTTTTTTTTTTCTTGCACACAGCATATCGGAATTCAGAAGCAAACAAGTTTATTTCCATGAATGTCAACAATTGTTAACACCTTAGAAATTGCAATATCAGAAACCAAAACGTTATGAGGAACTAATCCCCAAAGACAATCTGACATAAGGACTAATAAAAAGAATATATGGTCTATTGCTGTTATATTCAACTAATTCTTGGCATTTCCCTTTCCGTGTAAACTGCAGATATTAGGATTGGATATTTGTGCTGATACCTTGGTGGGAAATAACATGCTCAGGGGTGTCTCTGGAGGGCAAAAGAAGAGAGTAACAACAGGTAGAATAGTGGAAGCAAATAACAATTTCTAAGTATTTCCTTCAAGTATTTGCTCGTCTAAATATAAAATACCTCTTTGATAGGCGAAATGCTTGTTGGCCCATCACGAGCACTCTTCATGGATGAGATATCCACAGGGCTTGACAGCTCCACCACATACCAAATTGTGAACTCTCTTAGACAATCTGTTCACATCCTCGGAGGCACAGCTCTTATAGCTTTGCTTCAGCCAGCTCCAGAGACCTATGACCTGTTTGACGACATAGTTCTCCTTGCAGAAGGGAATATCGTGTATCAAGGTCCTCGTGAACATATTGTTGAATTCTTCGAAACGATGGGCTTCAAATGCCCTGAGAGGAAAGGTGTCGCTGACTTTCTGCAGGAAGTAAGTACTGAATTTCCAGTCTGCAAATATCTAATTTTTTATAAAAAAAAAGTAGATGAAAATTTTTTTATAATACTAACTGAAACGGATAACCATAGGTGACATCAAGGAAAGATCAACAACAATATTGGGCACGCAGAGACGAGCCATACAGTTTTATCCCAGTCAAGGTGTTTGCAGATGCCTTCCATTCTTTCCATGTTGGCCAAAGATTGGCAGAAGAACTCAGCACCCCTTTTGACAAGAGCAAGAACCACCCTGCCGCTTTAACAACTTCGAGATATGGCACCAGCAAGAGGGAGATTTTCAAAGCATGCTTATCAAGGGAGTATTTGCTGCTGAAAAGGAACTCATTTGTTTACTTCTTCAAACTGTTCCAGGTAAATACTTAATCAGGACTTCATTGGTGATTCTAAAATTTTTTTGCAGTTCTACAACTTACATGCTCTAATCTTCTCTGTGCTCAGATTGTAATGATTTCATTTGTTGCGATGACGGTCTTCTTGCGTACAAAGATGCACCATGGCACTGTCGATGATGGACTAATCTATCTTGGTGCATTGTTCATTGGTCTTATGACTCATCTTTTCAATGGACTTGCTGAGATAGCAATGAGCATTGCGAAGCTTCCAGTTTTCTACAAGCAGAGAGATCTTCTCTTCTTTCCGGCATGGGCATATGCACTACCTACTTGGCTCCTGAAGATCCCAATTTCCTTCATTGAATGTGGCACCTATGCTGCCTTGACTTACTATGTTATCGGCTTTGATCCGAGTGTCAATAGGTGAGGTTGCATCTAAATTGAATCACTTTGAAGCTGGATGAGGCAGTTATAAACAATGTCTCTAATTTCTTCTTCTTTTTTCTTGCTGCAGATTTTTTAGGCAATTCTTCCTGTTTGCATTGATTAGTCAGATGGCTTCTGGACTCTTCAGGGTTGTTGCTTCAGTCGGAAGAACAATGATTATTGCAAACACATACGGTGCATTTGTTCAGCTGGTCCTTATTGTACTTGGCGGCTTCGTTATATCACGAAGTATGTATTCACTGACACGGGTACTCTTTAGGGACCAAAGTTCTCTATAACTTAAAACTTTATCCTCTTTCTGCAGAGAACATCAAAAAATGGTGGATCTGGGGCTACTGGGCATCACCGTTGATGTATGCACAAAACTCCATAGCAGTGAATGAGTTTATGGGGAAAAAATGGGATCATGTACGCATTTTTGCACCTCTAAACACATTGTCAACTGTGAATCATTTCTCAGGTTAACAATCTTTCTTTCATGGTGTAGGTGGTCAATGCCACAGCAAGTAACCAGACGTTGGGAGCCCAAATCGTAGAGTCCCGTGGTTTGTTCGCAGAAGCGAAGTGGTATTGGATTGGTGCCGGTGCTTTGATTGGATATATTCTGGGCTTTAATGTCCTCTACACAGCTGCTCTTACTTATCTCAACCGTGAGTCCTCATTCTTGAAACTATAGCAAGCGATATTTATTATCGAAAACCTAATTGTTATATGCATTGCTGCAGCCGTTGGCGAAAGCCAAGCAGTAATGTCTGAGGAGACTTTGGAGGAAAAAGTTGCCAACAGAACAGGAGAATTATCATCCCGTGGAAACAACAACGGATCAGAAAGTGAGATAATCAAACGGTTGAATGTTCAAATATGTGTATTATTTTATGACATCCAGCTAAAATGAGAATTATCATGATTACAGGAACAAGGCGTGGAGCAGGGACAGAAATAGAACCTGTTCAAGATCAAAACAAGAAGAAAGGAATGGTTCTCCCATTCGCGCCCCTCTCAATAACTTTCGATGACATCAGATACTCAGTGGACATGCCAGCGGTAAATCCAACTTTCAAATCTTTAACCAATTTATCAATTATTTTTCCATCAATGAGTTGAAGAGTCATAATTGAATTTAAACTCACAGGAAATGAAAGCTCAAGGTGTTCCTGAGGACAGATTAATGCTATTGAAGGGCATAAGTGGCGCTTTCAGGCCCGGAGTTCTTACTGCACTGATGGGAGTCAGTGGAGCTGGTAAGACTACACTGATGGATGTCTTAGCTGGAAGGAAGACTGGGGGATATATAGAGGGGAACATAAGTATATCTGGATACCCAAAGAATCAAGAAACTTTTGCCCGGATATCAGGATACTGTGAACAGAATGACATACACTCACCTCATGTTACAGTCTATGAGTCCCTCGTCTACTCTGCATGGCTTCGGCTACCTACTGAAGTCGATCCTAAAACACGAAAGGTGTGTAAAATGTTAATTATTCACATCCATTTTATGCATATAGACAGTAATAGAAAATGAGCATATGCACGATATATGACTGTAATGCAATATAAGTTTATACTGACACAATAACCGAATGCCAAGATGTCAATGCTACAACTAGTACAAGCATCAAACATCTTTCTAAAGATTCTGATACTAGGTCATTAACATGCCTTGTTTTGTCTTTCCTTCAATTAATCATGTATTGATGATGGTTCAATATGATGGTTTTAGATGTTCATTGAGGAGGTTATGGAACTGGTTGAATTGACTCCCCTGAAGGATGCATTAGTTGGAT
>JBAKGM010000001.1:25815635-25846908 GCA_037177215.1 Asparagus racemosus
AGAGCAAGCCAGAGTCAGCTCACGTGGGAGCGGTGACTCCGAAGAGGACGACCTTGTGGGTCGGGTGCCTAGGACTTATGTCGTGCCTAGGTCTTTTTCGGCATTGCCGATCGTCGGTCGTTGCGGCGACTTTGTCTAGAGTTGGCAAGTAAGCGTAGGGGGCCTAACTTAACAAGGTCGGATAGCTCGATCTTCACTTAGCAAATGGGATTTGTTTCCTTCCTCGAGTGAGGAAGATCCCTTGTTGCAACTAAGTGAGAAGATTTCCTTGATTCGGCTAAACGAGGGGGGTTTCTTGACTCAGCTAACAAGAAGGGTTCCTCAACTCGATTTGACGAGAAGGGTTCCTAGGCTCGGTTTAGCGAGAAGAGTTCCTCGGCTCAGTTTAACGAGAAGGTGTTCTTGACTCTACTCAGTGAATAGGGTTTGCTTGGCTTGACTTCGACAAGAGAATTACCTCAATTCGGCTAGAGTGGTAGGGTTACCTTGACTCGTTTATTGAGTTAGGGGCCGTGCGACGTTGCTGCAAGGATATGATTGCCATTGGATTTGGCCGAGAAGTTGTTCGTTGTCCCTTGCACAATTTACAATAAGCGACAACAATCAGGAGCAGAATATTAAGTTGTATTGAAACATATTGAGCAAAATGTACAATGCGAAATTATTGACAAAACTTCCGGAGGTGCTCAATGTTCCATGGGTGCTGCAAGATTCTCCCATTTGGGCTCCTGAGCCGGTACGTTCTGGGGCGCAGCTCTCCTAGGACGGTGTAGGGCCCTTCCCAATTGAGAGGCAGCTTGCCATGCTTAGTGTCCTTGTTGAACGCTGCCTTTCTCAGTACCAGGTCACCGACTCAAAACCTCCTTGGTCAGACTTTGTTGTTGTAGTATCGGGTGGTCCGCTGCTGTTGAACAACTTGCTTACGTAGGGCAGTCGCTCGAACTTCATCTACTAGGTCCAGTTCCACCCGAAGTCCATCGGAATTTACCTCTTCGTCAAAGTGTTAGAGCCAGATGGTAGGCATGCCGACCTCTATAGGGGTCACCGCTTCTGATCCATCCTCTGGAGGACACGGCAGTCTTCAGTGTTATGGCCATGATCCCTATCGATCCCTATGATATCGGCAGTATTGTTGGGGTCTCTCTTGCTTAGGTCAGTCCTCATCTATGGTGGCGGCCTAGTGAGGAGTCCATCTCTTTGGTCCTTGTCAAGGGCCCTGAAGAGAGAAGTGCAGAGGACCGTGAAGACCGGGGGAGCGGTGTCTGCTCTTCTGTCCCCCCTCCTATCGAACTGACCGTTACGGTTGCTTTTGGGAGGAGGCTCCCTTGGGACATTTCTGCGTTCATCCCGCCAAGGTGGATCTTGAGTCAGCTTGGGGGAAATAGCAACAGGAGCTGGAGGGATTACATGCGAAGTTGGTCGAGGAGCTTGATGAGCGCTTGAAGAGGCCAGGGTAGTCAGCTTACTGGACTCTGCCTCTGCAACCTTATAAGTTTCAACTTCTTCCATGTTAATATAAGCATGAGCTTTAGACATCAGCTGCTCATAAGTTCTGACCGGCTTCTTATTGAGGGCTTTGGACAGATCCCCTGGTCGCAACCCAGCCATCAAAGCCGCCATAGTGACTTTATTCCTTTGGTCGTCTACTTCTAGCCTCTTTGCCTGAAATCTCTTTATGTAAGCACGAAGAAGCTCGCCCTGCTCCTGCTTGGTCTGGATGAGCACACTAGACGGTAGCTTGGGCTTGGCGTTGGCCAGAAAATGATGGATGAACTTTCTGCTTAGCTCTTCAAAGTTCCCAATAGATTTCTTCTCTAGGGAGTTTCACCAGAGTTTGGCACTCCCTGTCAAGGTGACTGGAAAACAATGACAAATGGTGGCTTCCGGCGCCTACATCATTACCATTGTGTTGTGATAGTACTGAATATGCTCTACTGGGTCTTTGTCGCCACCATATTTCTCCATGGTCGACATCTTGAACTTCTCAGTTGGCGCCATCATGATGGCGTCGGTGAAAGGGGTGTTCCCTCTAATGGCGTCGGCGATTGGCTGGTACACCTGATTGCTAATTGTAGCCGCCTGGGGCTTAGAGGTCACCCTAATTGGGGTCGCTGGCACGACGTGGTGCCCAGGGGCTGTGCCCGCTGGTTCCTTAGGGCCTTGGTTAGGAGCAGGACTTTTGTCAATTATGTCGTCAAAGACATGAGCACGACGCTCGAAATTGGCACATTGAGTTGGCAGCATCTACAACGGTTGTGTAGTGTGCCCATAGTTTCTCCTTGATCTATTGGGATGAGGAGTTTTTGGGAGTGGGACTTACAGCATGGTCCCTGGCTGGCCCCCATGGGTAGTGGAGTGGTGGTTGGCAGAGGGTTGGCCCCCAGCAGAGGTGCTTAGTTGTGCTACTACCACGGGAAAGCGGCTAAAAAGCTCGTCAACGAAAGCTTTGAGATAGGCTTCCATCATCCGGGTGATCTTCTCAGTTGATTCTTGTAGCTGGGCTTGGGTGACGTAGCCTAATGGTAGGTTCCCCAACCTCGAGTAATCATCACCACCGTACATATCTATAAGGAGAAGAAAGGAGGCCCCACGGTGGGCCCCAAATTGTTGATGTATGTAATCACAGTCACTAATCTCGGTATGAGTTTAGCCTTTAAGAGAGCAGAGTCCGCCTTCTCTCCTAATGCCCGGTAACGTTGCTCCGATTGGAGGGTTCACCTATGAGAAAGAACACCTGTGGAAGGGGCAGAGTTGGGATCTCTGTTGTCCCTCCGACGGTCAAGTCAGTAAAGGAAGAGGAAAAATGTGTGAAGAGAATTCGCTGAGATCAGATCACTTACTTGGTTCACTATTCTTACTGCTAGTTATACCTAGGGTTTGGAGGGCATTCTCATCTTCACACTTGGCAAGAGACAGCTGATGAGTCAGCCTTCTCCTCTACATGTTAGGAGATGATTAGGTCAGCTCCCGCATGCGCCAGCCACCGTAGCATGCCTCTGCACAGTGGCATGCCTTTACAGGTGTCAAGACTGAGAATTAGCGTTGTCTATTCGCCGTTAATGGGACGGGATTGGCAGCACCCACAACAGCATGGGTGTGAGGTGCCTTAAATACCGTGAGGGATGGAGAAGTTAAGGGGGCTACCAGTGCATTTAATGCGATAGTAATGGATTATCGGGTGTGGACTTCATATAGCCATCGTTTAGGTGGGGGAGTCGAGGTCGAGTGGCCGACTTAAATTGCCTCTTGAGTCGCTCAAGAGAGCAGTTGTCTGAAGGGGACGACCAGCACCGCATCTCACGTCGTTCCCGAGGGTGAAATGGCAAGAAGGGGATGCCGGTCTAATGCTCTGGGCCCTCAGGGGACGGATAGTGGCGGACGACTCTAAGGTGAATGGTCGACTGAATGGATGACCATCACCACCTTTCGCATCGTCTAGGGATAGAATGGTTAGAAGGTGGCGACTGGTCGCCCTTTCGTGTCACTGGGGATGACTGAGGGGCTTGTGAGTTGATGGTTTAAAAGGGAGTCGGCAGTCTGACCTACACTGCCTTTCGCGTCGGCCGCGGGGACGGTCGTCCAACATGTCATAAGAAGGGCGGTGAGCGTAGGTCATTTTACAGGCCGGACGCGGGGGTTTATGTATCTCCAAGTTGGCAAACGAATTTGCTCATCCACGCTAATGCTCTGTTTCCCTTTTTAATCACGTATTAGTGGTTATGAGCATAACAGTTGGCCCCTTTCACTTGGAGTTGGTTGGAAATGAGTCCAAACGAAACAACTAGTGTGGTCCGTGTCGGGCAAGAGCGAGTTGAGGAAGAGGCTTGAACGTTCCTGCGATGGGACGTGGCTGATGTCAGTAGATAGTTTCTAGACTATTGGTGTTTTACCTTCCGGGCCTGATGGTAGGCCCTCTTTTCTCTTAGAACTAACGAGAGGGGCTCTCCATTTTTCGAGGCGGTGCCTCGGGGTTTGAGCCCCAATCCTGACCGTTGATCATGAACGGATGTGAGGCAGATCGGGCCTCTGTATAAATGTAAAACAGTGTGGCGGTGGAAAGCTTGTTACTTTCATCTTCCTCAAGAGAAAACTCCGGCGATCTTACAGCGAGTGAATTAAAGATTTCCAATGGACTTCGATCGCCAAGGACAGCTTGACGAGTTTCGCTTGAAGGTAACTCGAGCGCAGATGTGCTTCCTATACTCGAAGTTTGACATCCCGAGGGAGTACAAGTTGGAAGCTTCAGCGAAGTCATCGCCGGTGTATTGTCATGGGGATCAGTGGGCTCCCCTCTACATCAAGCACTTGGAGTGCGGGCTCTGGTTACCACTACATCCATTTCTCCAAAACGTGTTCGAAGAGATGGGGGTGTCTCTCATGCAAATGCAGCCAAATTCGATAGCCATATTGGTCGGCTTTGTCGTCATTTGTCGCTGGTTGGGAATTTAGCCCAAGATGAGCGTGGTGAGCCATTTGGTTAGCTTGATCGTCCCTAAGACGACTCATTACTACCTCCAGATATCAGGGGAGTTCAAGATCATCCTTGATCTCCCTAAGTCAAACAAAGGGTGGAAGGACCGGTTCATTTGGGTCGCTGGGGACGACTCCGGTTTGGGTTGTTCGACGTGGCCAGAGATAAGGAGAGAAGCCTTGGAGCCAAAGCCCTTGTCGGAGGTCGAACAGCAGGAGTTAGACTAGATTATCTGGTATACGGGGTCGCGTGACATGCGCACTTTGCTCAACAATTCCATTTTGCACCTTCATGGGATTTCGTCGGTCCTCGCTGGCCCCTCCGGTGAGACTAGAGCTCACAATATAATACTCAGTGGGAAGGTCAGTAGAATGGTTACTGCGGAGTCACCACCTGACAAAGAGTCTTTGGAGCTGAGAGGGTGGTGGCTTGTCTAGGTAAATGCCAGCGAGAAGAGCTGACTCAAGGGGAAGCCCCGTCCTTGAGGGATAGGGGAGAGGAGGCCCCAGTTGGTTGTGGAGAGGCGGCTAGATGTGTCGCGCCGCAGGGCATTATTCTCTCCAGGAGGGGTCGATGGAAGAAGACCAGCCATGGCCCTCGGGGGGCGAGACAGTTAGGAGTGGGTGGAGCACTTTTCAAGGAGGTTGACTTGTTTGAACCAGGGCGAGAGACCAACCGTCAGTCGGTCGGGGCTGAGCGCGAGGCTGACCTAAGGCAAGAGACCAACCGTTAGTCGGTCAGGGCTGAGCGTGAGACCGACCAAGAGGAGGTCGGTGCTTTTGCGTTTGGAGCTGCGGCCTCGAGTTCACCGAGCAGGTGGAGTGCTACTGGGGAAGTGTTCGAAAGTTGGTCGGTTAGTGATGTAAGTGGTTCCTAGGTAGAGCCACCTCGTAGGTAGGGCAAGGAGCCGTCCATGGATCAGGAGGCAGATTTTGCCCAAGGGGGTAGCCTTCCCCGTATCATGTGGTCGACGCAGATAGGGATTGGATCCAGGCGAGCAATCTGCTGATAGGGATAATTTCCCCCTTTGATCATTACAAGGGGGAACCTAATGCAGGGCACTGGTACAAGCCAGATTAGCATGGACGTCCGTTCGTCTGTGCTCCAGTCAGGTTACTCACAAGCAAAGGCTATAGAGTAGTTCAATCTACCCGCAGATAGGGATATTTTGAAGACAATTCCCGACCTGGATCTCCATATAATCCTACGGAGCTATTTGACAAGGGGATGTCTAGTGGAGCGGGAGTTGTGCAGTCGGCTGGTTCAAGGTCACCACGCCTATGAGGAGCTTAGAAAGAAGAAAGTGGCTCCTCGGGCGAGGGAAATGAAGAGTTCGATCAAGTCATCAGGGAGCTTTCAGTTAAACAGGCTGAGCTTGATGACTGGCGTCGCGAGACGAAGGTCAAGGAGCAGGTGATTGCGGAGCTCAAGGCACTGAGTGACAGGAAGTCAGTCGAGATTGAGGAGCTTCGACGTCGACTTCAAGTCGAAGGTGAGCGACCTGAGTGATCGACGAAGTTTATAGGGAGCGAGACTTGGCTGTGGCGCAAGTCGCGCTTGAGAAGCAGGTCGCTCAGCACACCAAGGCTCAGTTTGCAGAAGCGTCGGTTGCTAATCGACGACTTAAAGAAGAATGTGCTCGACTAAAGGAGTCTTTAAGCAAGGCCGAGGAGAGGGTTAGGTCGCTGGAGTTGAGTGATTACGAATCCACCATAGTGGAGAGGAATCGGCTTGCCGTCGTCGAGGAATTCCGCCGTAGCGCCCTGGGCAAGGTTGAGGTCACATTGGCCTGTAAGGCAGGCAGTGACTTCATGGTCAAGCAACTTCCGGTTGAGCTTAAAGACATTACCGCTCAGCTTCAATATCCTCCGAGCATAGCAAGCCAAATAAAGATTCTCTCGAGATAGGAGGAGGCGGGAGCCAGCTATGATCTAGGTGAGGGTGGAGCCGAAGAGGAAGGGGAAGAGTCGTCGGGCTCGAGTGAGGCTAACGTTAACTAGGTAGTTTTGACTTCGCACTTGTATAGCTTATAAGCAAGCATGAATACCTGTATTCTTTTGAAGGGATAGAATAAAAATTCTTTTTGTCATCTATTCTGCTGTTTTGTGATTTGCATCTTACGCTGTGCTTTCACAACTTGAACGACTTAATGGGTTAAATGACCCACCTTGCGTAAATGGGGCGACCTGTTGCTTGGTCGCCGGCTTGAGGTGGTGCCTTACTGACTCGTGGCCGGTCCTTAGGCTATCTGAGCCCCGGTGCCCATTAGTTTGGGGGTCATTCGACCAAAGTTGGTCGGCACCCAACCATTAGGCAGGTTCTATTCTAGAGGTGGGGGAGTGGTTAGTGTCGCTGTAGAAGACAATGACTGATGTCAGCGGTACTTTAGCCGTCAGAGGTGTTCTAGATTTCGAATGAAAAGACATGGGTTTTAAAGGTGGTGGGCCTTTCAATCTTCATAAGGCGGTTTGGGTATGAGGGCCCATCTCAACCATTGGCTTCAAAACCTAAAACGCCACTTGAGAACGGACACATGGACACCCTGGATGCCCATATATGCTTCTCTCCCGTTGGGATATTATCATTTTACACCTTCTAGAGACTCCTGCTCTTCTTCTTCCTACCCAAGATTTCTTAAGTCTTCTGCCATGGCTGTTTCTACTTCTGCTCCCACTGACAGGATTGCCAAGCTTAGATCTTGGGAGTCAAAACGGAAGAGAAGGATTTAAAAGAACTCCGCGAGAAGTATGATCTTTCAGAGGGGTTCACCGTCTCTTTGCCAGAGAAGGGTAGTTTCGTCTTTGACCACGGCGCGGATAAGCTGCCGATGTACAAGGCACACTTGGACAGGGGATTGAGTCTCCCACTACCACCATTCGTGAAGAGGCTGTGTGAGCGGCTGGGGGTGTCCCCAATGCAATTCGCTCCAAACGCCATCACCACCATAATGTCATTTTTAGTGATCTGCCACCGAGTAAAGGTGGAGCTAACCCTTCAGCTTTTCGGCAGCCTTGTTACGGTGAGGTCGTCAAAGAAGGACGCCCACTTCTTTTTTGGGTATGTGGGCCGTCGGTTTGTTGAGATCCTAGACTCGAACAAGGACTGGAAGAACAAGTTCTTCTGGGTCTTCAGTGCTGACACCATTCTAGCTTGCCGCTCTTGGCCGGAGGTCAATAAGGATGGCCTAAAAAATCTCCCCCTCTCCGTAGGCGAGAAGCACGACTTGGAGAAGTTTCAGCAATGTGTGAGGGTCTCAGAGGGGCTGCAACTTGTTCGACAACACGTCGCTAAGTATGGTGGGGTTGTCGTTCGTTCGTCCAACCAAGGTGAACGAGGAGAAAGAGAAGGAGTTACTTGAGGAGGCCTCGCCGCATGTTGGCGATCTTAAGAGTGTGAGTTCGAGTTCGGCCAAAGCCGCAGGGGTGCAGCTTCCCCAGAAGAGGGCAAGGGCTGGAGGGTTGTCGGCTGCAGACGAGCAGCAGCTTGGGGCGAAGTTCGATCAGCTGATAGCTATGTTACTGATGAAGGCTCCCTCCATGGCCAACAAGCCAAAGAATAAGAAGAAGAAGACGGCCAAGGTGAAGGTGTTGACCCCCAAGGTGGTGGTCGAGGGGGGCCCAGCCAAAGGGGCAGCCCCCGACCAGGATGAGATCATCCTGACCCTCGTGGTCATCCCAAGAGAAGCTCCGATGACTAGAGACAAAGTTGTAGGGGAGGGGTCGCCTCTCGGTGCAGATGGGGCCTCTGTGTCGCATGAGCGGGAGGCTCTAGCAACCGAGGGGGGTGGCTCCACGGATCAGGTTGTGGACACCGCTCCTGTCAAATCAAACAGGAGGGCAGGAAAAGAGCTGGATGCTCTGGTGGCTCATCATCAAGGTCAGCTCTCATGGGTCAGCTTGAGAGTCTAGGAGTCGAGATCCCCTTTTGTCACATGGTCGCCGAGATCGGTGGTCCTAGTTAGAAGGAACTTCCTGCCTAACGCATTTGTAACTTGGGGGCGGGGTACTCAGCGAGGGAGGAGCCTCTCCCGGGTGACAAGTTTGTCCCTGACCATTCCTTCCACCAGGAGGATTCGGTACTCCTCTCCGGATGGTCGTAGCTCGTCACCTCCGAGTAGTTTACCCTTCCAAAGGACAGGGACCTGTTGGAGGGGACGCCCTCAACCAGCTTGCGGCTAGCTTTACTGAGCTATCAAGCTCGAGGGGCTTTGATTGGGGAGGAGTTGTTTAGCTGCCTCTCTGCCATGTTGGATGTCGCTGATGACTTGTCGTCAAGGCTCATTGCTGAGAAGACAAGTCGGGCTGAAGCTGAGAAGAGGGTGGCCACTTTGGGGGCCGAGAGGGAAGGAGTCGATTCGAAATGGCGTACCGAGCTAGAGGCTAAGCAGTCCACAATCGCTAGCCTTCAAACTCACTATGCTAAACAGTCAGCTTCTCTCAATAAGCTCAAAGAGGAGGCCGCCCAACTTAAGAAGAAGGGTGAGGGCGCTGAATGGAGGTCGCAAACTGAGGAGTTGGAGAAATAGATTGATACTGAGAGGCTTGAGAAGCAATTGGTTCAAAAGGAGCTCCAATACGAGTGGCTTGCACTCCAAAGCTTGAAGGTCGAGTTAGACGAGCTGAAGGTGGTTCATCAGAAGGCACTGGCCGACATCCGCTCAGTGAAGCCTTGACTAGAGCATGGCGTCGTCCGAGGAGAGCAAGAAGGAGGTGATTGAGGTGTACAGGCATGGGCCCTTTGGTAAGGTCGAGTTTTCGCTAGCCGTCAAGGCCGACTTTGACTATTTACGGGCCTAGATCCCCCCTGACGTCCTCTCATCCTCTACCTTTGCCTATCCCCCTCGTGTCCAGGGTTGTCTATCTGTTCTCCAAGGCCTAGAAGAAAGGGGGAGCCAGGGTGTGACTTGGGGCTGAGGAGAGAGATGATGAGGAGGAGGACGAGGATGAGGAGGAAGGAGGTGATGATGATGACGGTGGTGAGGATGGAGGAGACGGCGACGAAGGAGGAGATTAGGACACCTTTTGTTTTCCCTTTTTTGAGTCGAGAAGGCCTTTGTACATTTGTGATACATTCTACTTACGAATAAAAAATTCACTTTGTGTTTCTTATCGAGCTCTATTTTTTCTCGTGTGCTCCTTTCTCGTTTTGCCTTTTATAATGACAACTACTTTGGCTTTAAGTTCAGCTGTTATTTATAAGGTAGGGGAAGGACCATAGCTAATACAACGTGACAAAGGGGTCGGTCGACACTCATAGTTTCATCGTCCCATCGACAACTTTATGTTCGATTAGCAGTCGAGCTTGGGTGGGTCAGGCTGACTGCCTTGCTGTGTCGTCATGGGAGTTTGCGTGTCGTTCCTACATCGCTGACGCATAAGCTTCTTGGCTTGGTCGTGGGTCCCATCGGGGATAACAAGCGCTCCTATGACTTTCTAGGCGATGCTTCGAGCTTGTGTTTCTCGAGGTGGCGCTTTGGGTTCCACGCTTTGACTTCACCTATTAATTACGAGAAGGCCTAACGTTTATGGGTTTGGTTATAAATAGAGGCGGCAGATTTTCTTCGCCTTCTCCATAGGAGAGTTGGGTTACTAGGGTTTCGAATTAGAAGCACATGTGAGCTTTGTTGGGAGATGGCTAGGGAACAGAGATGGAAGCTTCCTCTATGGCTCGCCATCTATGGGAGTTTCAAGTTGAGAGCGCTAGCGGGAGCCGCTCTGATCTGCAGTCAAGGAGGAGGGCATATCCCTATGGAAGGTATGCTTCGCTTAAACCCATGGGTTCCAAGCTATATCGGTGTGAAACTGGGGGGGAGAACGCCTCAAAAATCCTTTGGCAGTACTTCACTCCTTTAGTAGGACTTCGCTCCTTTAGCAGTACTTCACTCAGGTTTTCTATGTTGTCTTGGAACTCTTTCATTAATTTCCGCAACTATTGCGGTTTGGCCCCTCGGGGGAGAAGGTCAGCTCAGGTGATGAAGGGAGCAGCAGAGACAATGATAGTGAGGACACTGGTGATGAAGTTGGCCTTTAGAGCATGAGTTAGGACTTAGATTTTTATTTTCTTCTTTGTTTTAATGTTTCTGTATCAGTTGTGCCGAACCTTGTGAATGTACTTTGCTTAAATTATCAATGAATGGTTATATTTCGGAAAAGACGGCCTAAAATTTGACTTTATTTGTTCTCTTTATTTCTTTTATCTTGGCTTACAGTCAGCTCTGTTGGTTGAGCAAAAAATTAAGCCAACTTCTGTGGGGGTCGCAATCGATGAGCATCATGAGACATCAGAAATCAAGTCGTAGAAATCAAGTCATCCTCAGTGGAACTTACAACCAACAATCAATTAATTAAAATTAATCTGGCCCCTTGGGAGCCTACAACCATTGGGTAAAGAAAATTAACTCGGCCTCGGTGAGGCTTACAATCGACATGGCTAAACAAAATTTGCTTGGTACATGTGGGGCTCACAGTCGACATATCAAATCCACTAAAACCAGGTCGGCCCTTGTGGGCTTGTCAGTCCCTGTCGGGCTTACGATCTACATCGTTTTGATAGAGCGAGGCTTTGGCAGTCTCTGTCCTCCGAGTCAGTCCGTTGGTAAGCCATAGTTTCTAGGTCAGGTAGAGTTTGGACTGGGTCTAGAGCCCACGGATGTGATCCACGAATGGGATCGACGACTTTGGGGTTGTCGACTTATAGGCTGGATGTCCCGGGCTTGCGTCATATCCAAGTATCGGCCTGTGATGGCTCACGTGGGAGTGACGACTCCTTAGAGGATGACCTCTTGGGTTGGGTGCCTTGGACTTACGTCATGCCTAGATCTTTTTTGGCATTGTCGATCTCTGTTTTGAGGCAAAGAGCAAGCCTGAGTCGGCTCACGTGGGAGCGGTGACTCCGTAGAGGACAACCTCGTGGGTCGGGTGCCTAGGACTTACGTCGTCCCTAGGTCTTTTTTAGCATTGCCGATCTCTATTTTGAGGCAAAGAGCAAGCCTGAGTTGGCTCATGTGGGAGTGGTGACTCCGTAGAGGATGACTTCGTGGGTCAAGTGCCTAGGCTTACGTCGTACCTAGGTCTTTTTCGGCATTGCCGATCTACGTTTTGAGGCAAAGAGCAAGCCTGAGTCAGCTCACGTGGGAGCGATGACTCCGTAGAGGATGACCTCATGGGTAGGGTGCCTAGGACTTTCGTCGTCCCTAGGTCTTTTTCGTCATTGTCAATCTCTATTTTGACCCAAAGGGTAAGCCTGAGTCGGCTCACGTAGGAGCGGCGACTCCGAAGAGGATGACCTCGTGGGTCGGGTGCCTAGGACTTACGTCGTTCCTAGGTATTTTTTAGCATTGCCAATCTCTATTTTGAGGCAAAGAGCAAGCCTGAGTCGGCTCACGTGGGAGCGGCAACTCCGTAGAGGACGACCTCAAGGGTCGGGTGCTAGGACTTAAGTCGTGCCTAGGTCTTTTTCGGCATTGCTGATCGTTGGTCATTGCGGCGACTTCGTCTGGGGTTGGCAAGCAAGCGTAGGGGGCCTACTTAACGAGGTCAGATAGCTCGATCTTCACTTAGCAAACAGGATTCATTTCCTTCCTCGAGTGAGCAAGATACCTTGTTGCAACTAAGTGAGAAGAGTTCCTTGACTCGGCTAAACGAGCGGGGTTTCTTGACTCGGCTAAACGAGAAGGGTTCCTCGGTCTGATGAGAAGGGCTCCTTAGCTTGGTTTAGTGAGAAGAGTTCCTCGGCTTGGTTTAGCGAGAAGGGATTCTTGACTCTACTCAGCGAATAGGGTTTGCTTGGCTCGACTTCGACAAGGGAATTACCTCAATTCGGCTAGAGTGGTCAGGTTACCTCGAATCATTTATCGAGTTAGGGGCCGCGCGATGCTACTGCAAGGAATTAGTTGCCATTAGATCTGGCCGGGCAGTTGTTCGGTGCCCCTTGCACAATTTACAATAAGCGACAACAATTAAAAGCAGAATATCAAGTCGTATTGAAACATACTGAGCAAAATGTACAATGCAAAATTATTGACAAAACTTCCTGAGGTGCTCAATATTCCATGAGTGCTGCAAGATTCTCCCATTTGGGCTCCTGACCTGGTACGTTCTGGGGCGCAGCTCTTCTAGGATGGTGTAGGGCCCTTCCCAATTGGGGGCTAGCTTGCCACGCTTAGTGTCCTTGTCGAACGCTGCCTTCATCAGTACCAGGTCACCAACTAGGAAACCTTGGTCAAACTTTGGTGTCGACGAAGAGTTTGTGGCAGATGACTTCAGGCGGGATGCCTGGCATGTCCTTTGGACCCCAAGCAAACACATCAAGATTAGTCAAAAGAAATAAAATGAGTGCACCTCTCAAGGGCTCGGAATGGCTAGATCCTATCTTGAGCGTCTTCTTCTCTTCACGGTCGACCGGGATCTCGTGAAGGTCTTCGACTGAGGTCGTTCACTCCTGCTCCATCTTCTTCTCAAGCTGGAGGGTTGTTTTATCGATGAGCATGGCAGCCGCGACTCCCTTCCCCTTGGTGGAGAGCGCATAGCAAGCTTTGGCTTCCTTCTGGTCACTCCTGACCATCCTGACTCTTCTCAAGGTGGGAAATTTGATTATCTGGTGGTAGGTGGATGGGATAGCTCGCAGATGATGAAGGGAAGTTCGGCTGAGGATGACGTTGTGGGCCGATTTGATGTCCATCACCACAAACTCGACATCGACAGTTGTCTAGCAGGGGGGCCATCCCACGGTTAAAGGAAGAGTGATTAGCCCTTTTAGTAGCTGAGAGTGCCCTGTGAATCCAATCAAGGGACCCAGAGAGGGTTGCAGCTTGGACCTATCGATTTTCATGCGGTTGAATGCATCTAAGAACAGGTTGTCGATAGAACTCTCGGTGTCGATCATAATTATTTTTACTTCAAAGCTATCAATGTCGGTCGTGATAACGATGGGGTCATCATGAGGCATTTCAATGCTTGCCAAGTCTGCCTCGCTGAAAAAAATGGCCATATCGACCTTCGGCCTCTTGTCACAACTATCCACTCGTAGGGCATGTTTAGCATACCTCTTCTGAGTGTTGTTGGACTCCCCTCCCAAAGTGGGGTCACCACTGATGGTGTTGATAACCCCTCGACTCCCTTACCCCACTTCTCTGTGTTCTGGGTCGGGTCGAGGTCGAGGGGAGCGAGACCGAGGCCTTCGGTCGTCTCTTTTGGGGTGCTGATCCCTATGGATCAAATTCTTCAAGAAACCCCTCTAAATGAGGTCTTCGATATCTCTCTGGAGGACACGGTAGGCTTTGGTGTTATGGTCGTGATCCCTATGATACTGGCAGTATTGTCAGGGGTCTCTCTTGCTTGAGTCGTCCTTCATCGGCGGCGGCTGCCTGGTGAGGAGTCTATCTCTTTGGGCCTTGTCAAGGGCCCTAGAGAGGGAAGTGTTGAGGGCCGTGAAGACCAAGAGAGCAGCGTCTGCTCTTCTATTCCCCCTCCTATCGAATCGACTGTTGCAGTTACTTTTGGGAGGAGGCTCCCTTGGGACATTTCTGGGTTCTTCCCGCCGAGGTGGATCTTTAGTCGGCTTGGGGGGAGCGGTAACAGGAGCTGGAGGGATTACATATGAAGTTGGTTGGGGAGCTTGGTGAGCGGTTGGAGAGGCTAGGGTAGTCGGCTTGCTAGACTCTGCCTCCGCAACCTTATAGGCTTTAGCTTTTTCCATGTTCATATAAGCATGAGCTTTGGACATCAGCTGCTCATAACTTCTGACCGGCTTCTTATTGAGGGCTTTGGATAGATCCCCTGGTCGCAACCCGGCCATCAAAGCGGCTATAGCGACTTCATTCCTTTGGTCTCCTACTTCTAGCCTCTTTGCTTGGAATCTTTTTATGTAACCACGAAGACTCTCGCCCGGCTCCTGCTTGGTCTAGATGAGCACACTAGATGGCAGCTTGGGCTTGGCGTTGGCCAGAAAATAATGGATGAACTTTCTACTCAGCTCTTCAAAGTTCCCAATAGACTTCTTCTCTAGGGAGTTCCACCAGAGTTTGGCACTCTCTGTCAGGGTGACTGGGAAACAACGACAAATGGTCACTTCCGGCGCCTGCATCATTATCATTGTGTTGTGATAGTCTTGAATATGCTCTGCTGGGTCTCTATCACCACCATATTTCTCTATGGTCGGTATCTTGAACTTCTTGGTTAGCACCGTCATGATGGCATCGGTGAAAGGGGTGTTCCCTCCAATGGCATTAGCGAGTAGCTGGTACATCTAATTGTCGCCGCCTGAGGGCTTGGAGGTCACCCTAACTGGGGTCGCTAGCGCGACGTGGTGCCCTAGGGCTATGCCCGCTAGTTTCTCAGGGCCTTGGCTAGGAGCTAGACTTTCGTCGGTTATGTCATCAAAGACAAGAGCGCGACGCCTGAGACTGGCACGTTGAGTTGGCTGCATCTGCAGCGGTTGTGTAGCTACCCATAGTTTCTCCTCAATCTATTAGGATGAGGAGTTTCTAGGAGCAGAACTTGCGGCATGGTCCCTGGCCGGCCACTATGGGTAGTGGAGTGGCGGCTGGCTGAGGGTTGGCCCCCAGCAGAGGTGCTTGGTTGTGCTACTGCCGTGGGGAAGCGGCTGAAAAGCTCGTCATCAAAAGCTTTGAGGTGGGCTTCCATTGTCCGGGTGATCTTCTCAGTGGATTCCTGGAGCTGGGCTTGAGTGATGTAGCCCAATGGTAGGTTCCCCAACCTCGAGTAATCATCACCGCTAGACATATCTGCAAGGAGAATAAAGGAGGCCCCACGGTGGGCGCCAACCTGTTGATGTATGTAATCATAGTCACTAATCTCGGTGTGAGTTTAGCTTTTAAGAGAGCGGAGTCCACCTTCTCTCCTAATGCCCGGTGATGTTGCTCCTACCGTGGGGTTCACCTACAAGAAAGAACACCTGTGGAAGGGGCGGAGTTGGGATCTCCGGTGGTCCCTCCGATGGTCAAGTTAGTAAAGGAAGTGGAAAAATGTGTGAAGGGAATTCGCTGAGATAAGATCACTTATTTAGTTCACTGTTCTTACTGCTATTTATACCTAGGGTTTAGAGGGCATTCTCATCTTCACGCTTGGCGAGAGACAGCTGTTGAGTCAGCCTTCTCCTCCACGTGTCGGGAGATGATTGGGTCAGCTCCTGCGTGCGCCGGCCGGAGTAGCATGCCTCTGTCACAGTGGCATGCCTTTACAGGTGTCAAGACTGAGAATTAGCGTTGTCTATTCACCATAATGGGATGGGATTGGCAGCCCCTGCAGCAGCATGGGTCTGAGGTACCTTAAATACCATGAGGGATGGAGGAGTTAAGGGGGCTGCCAGTGCATTTAATGCGATAGCGATGGGTTGTTGGGTGTGGACTTCATATAGCCGTCGTTTAGGTGGGGGGACCACAAGCGACGAGAGGGGGGATTCAAGGCTGAGTGGCCGACTTGAATTGCCCATCGAGTCGCTCAAGAGAGCAGTTAGCTGAAGGGGACGACCAGCACCGCCTCTCGCGTCGTTCCCGAGGGTGAAATGGCAAGAAGGGGCTGTCGGTCTAACGCGCTGGGCCCTTGGGGGACAGATAGTGGCAGACCACTCTAAGGTGAATGGTCGACTGAATGGATAACCATCACCGCCGTTCGCGTCGTCCAGGGATAGAATGGTTAAAAGGTGGTGGCTAGTCGCCCTTTCGTGTCGCTGGGGACGACTGAGGGACTTGTGAGCTGATGGTTTAAAAGGGAGTCGGCAATCTGATCTACACTGCCTTTCGCGTCGTCTGAGGGGACGGTCATCTGACATGTCATAAGAACGGCGGTGAGTGTTGGTTGTTTTATAGGCTGGACGCGGGGGGTTTATGTCGCTCTAAGTCAGCAAGTGAATGTGCTCATCCACACTAATGCTCAGTTTCCCTTTTTAATCACTTATTAGTGGTTATGACGATAACATTACTTATAAACAGCGTACCCTGGCAACGGCGCTAAAAACTTGGTAGGTAAATAAATATGTACCTAAAGTTATAAGTGTACAACTATTAAGTTATAGTATAAAACGTTAATGATCCCACGAGGAAGGTGTTGTAGGAATTAATCAAGATCGGTTCACAAGTTGTGGGTGTGACAAATAAGAGTGATAAAGATGGTGGTTGTGGAGAGATATGAGAGTGGTTGTGATTATGTGCAAATAAAAACAAAGCTAAATTGAGAGGGAAGAAAGAATAGAGGAAAATAAAATCAAGAAACAAATAAAGGGAAATCAAGAATAAAGAGGAATATCAAGAACGTAAAGATGGAGGATTCAATTAGAGATATGGAGAATCTAGAATTGAATCCACTAGCCAATTTCACTTATAAATTATGAACTATTCTCCTTTTTGTTATATTTTACTTTAGATTTATTAAGAATAGACTATCAAACCACTTAAGGAAAGCATAAATTATCAAATTATCATTTAAGTAAAATTAATACTCATGAAAAGAAGAACAACTAGATAGTAATTCTAGAATTCATAAGCATAACCTATCAAACCAATCAAGATAAGCATTGATTATCAAATTCTTTTTCTACCAATTAGTTCTCTAGTTGACTATCCTAAACATGATCAATTTATGCATAATAGAAGAATTCACAAATTATAAAAGAGATCAAACTAGTTTCATATAATTCTAGAATTCCTATAAGAATTATTCCGACATCTTAAAAAATAAAAACAAAGAAAGAAATAAAAGGAAGAGAATGAAAATGAAAACTAACTCCAAAGAAGTTTCTAGCCTCTAAGTGGGAGAAAGAAAATGATAATAAAAACTATCTCCAAAGAGGATTCTAGCCTCTATGAGAGAAAATAAAAATAAAAACTAATTACAAAGAGGGTTCTAGCCTCTTAAAAATAATTGTTATGGTCCTGGACATTTTTTCACTGTTAACCCTTGAATTTCGAGAAGAATTCTAGTGCTTAAGATAAGAAAGCGCACTTAGGCTGCACTGACCGAAATTCTATAGACGACTCGAAAGTCGGTACCAGTCGTCCCCCAAGTCAACTACCTTTGTGGATGATGCGAATGGCAGTACTAGCCATTCATTTCGACTCTTTAGTCGGCTACCCCCATAGAGCAACTTGGAAGATGAGGCCAACTGTCTTCTTAGCCGACTACCTTCGTGAAAGACGCGAATGGTGGTGTTAGACAGTCGCTCAGATGGACGACGCGAATGGCGGTGTGAGTCGATCCCCTATGTAATCGACACCTCTCCCTACTCGACCGACTCAAGCTCTCGTCCCCAGACAATGGTTGTACGAAGTTTGGGTCCGACAACGCATCGATATCGCATTAATTGCATTATCAATGCCTTGATTCCCCCATCTCACAGGTAATTAAGGCATCTCGAACCATTCTGGCTGCGTGTATAACTAATCCCATCCCCATTAATGCTGAGGGAGCAGTGCTAACTCCCACGCCTATCTCTAATCGACACCTGTTACGGCTATTCGGTGCAACCTCCACTACCTGTTTATGTCAATCGCCGAGTCAGCACACATAGGAATAGGGCTGACTCACACTTTTGCTCAATACCAGCTAGAATGACCTAAATGCCCTCCGACCCCCATATAAATAGAGAACTGGATAACGGATAAGGTAAGTAATCTAACCTAGAGATTTCTTATACACAACATTCTCATTTTTCTCAAAGAGAACCTATACTAACTTGATCGTCGGAGGGACCACCGGAGATCCCAACTCCACCCTTTCACAGGTTTTTCTCTGGAGTAGGAGAGACTACCGACGAACTGAACCACCAGACATCGGAAGAGAAAGTGGACCTCATTCACCAAAACCCTAATCTGACAAAGATTATCAACTGTGTGATCTGAGCATCAACAATAATGCAAGAAAATAAATCTATACTACAAAATAAATGCAAGAAAGTAAAGACATGAAAGTAAATCTACTCTACAAGCATTAAAATAAAGCTTAAAAAAGAGGGTCTAACCTCTTGAATATCTAATCAAGAAAAGAAAAAAAATTGCATGAAAGTAAAATATAAAAGAGAAAGTTTACAATCCAAGAGGGTTCTAACCTCTTGATAAAGGCAAAGCTTCACGTTGATATTGATCTTCATCTTCATCTTATCTTCAACTTCATCATCAAACAAAGAGAAGAAAAAAATGAAGGGTGAAAAATTCTTTTATTAATTGTAACAAAAAATTACAATTTGGAAGGTCTTCTCAATTAAGAATAACCCTCCTCTCTAAAAGGAATTTTTACAAAATTTTTCACACTCAAACCCATCACCATTTACCCCTATTTATAGGCTACAGCAATGAATGAGAATCCTTAGATGAAACTTGGAGATCATAAATTTAATATCAGCCATAAAACCAAATCTGTTTTAGATCAATCGGTTGACCAATCGGTTGGTCGACCGTTGGTTTACGCAGATTTAATTTTTTTTGTGATTTCTTGACCCGATTTCTTCATGGATCCTTGAGCTTTCTTAGGCCTTCTTTTGTCTTCATAGTTGGGCTTTAATAAATGGTAGAAAATTAGAGAGTTTGAGTCTTTTGGGCTTTTATTCATTAATTCTTTATTAACCTGCAAATTAAAGATAAAATATATTATTAGTGGTATATTTATTGATATAAAATAGATAATTAGGGTATAAAAATGTTATAAAAATGTGATTATCAGAGAACACAAACCGTAGTCCAAATGATGGAAGTACACCGGAGCTACACTCCCGCTGTGGTGGTAGACTGGCTGATCTTTCAACGGTGACGATAAAGTAAACGCCCAAGGAATGTCAAACCAGTCATAGTAAGTCCTAAGAATCGATGGGAGCACCTTTGAGTAGAACTCTTGAAGCAAAGCAGTCCTATCTTCATTGCAAGTAGGATACGTGTAGTAGATGAGGCTATTGTTTTCGGTGAAGGATATCAAAGAAAGTTGAAGAAGATGATAAAAAATCGCACAAGCGCGACTGACAAATTCTAGGGCTTGAAAAGTGGTAGGCCAAGTCATTGAGAAGCGGGTTTATATAAGTGAGGGAGGGGTATGTTGCATAATCTAAGTGATGGACTCAATTATCAAAGGTAGTTGAAAAGGCACACGAGATTCGAGGCAACTGCTTTGTAACCAAAGCGACACCCCCTTTAACCGACGCATGATCTGCCCTGATGTTAGAACATCAAATCAACTGTGACCCATCAGTAACCCATTATTAAATGTGCTTCAATTTTCTAGGAGACAATAATTTGAATTTCACTCGGACTCGGCAACCTAGGTTCAAGTGAAAAGCGTCAATGTTGTATCACAGAAATTACTAAGTGTAAATTACTCTTAAGAGGATGACACATGTCTTGACTAGCCGATTTAAGCATTATAACACCAACCTGAGTGTTGGCTCCCCCTCCTTAAAGCACTTTGAGAACCAAGGCGAAAGGCGTCCTCGCTTGGACCGTCTCTAGGAATCTGAGATGAAAGGCATCCTCACTCAGGCTCTCTCGATGGACCGAGATGAAAGGCGTCTCCACTCAGACACGGGGATGCATCTTGAACCACGAGAAAACCTATCTGCTTCATCTTCCCAAGCGACGTTAGCTAGTCACCGTCACACTAAATGCATGGCCGGAGCCATCATTACTCCTCCGCTGAAGTCATAATGACTCCTTGAACCACGCTAGCACCTTAGCCATTCTGTCACCGTCAAACTAAACGCAGGGAAGTCTCAGATCACCCATTGTCAATGCATGTAAAGTGTCAGCTGACTGAGCTGACTGCATGGACTAGGCTGAAATTACACAAATACCCTTTTTTGCTCATTATAAATATGGGGGTTGTCTTCTGCATGAAGGTGCGTTGTTCTCTACAACATAAACACATTGCAAACTACATCTCTCATAAACTTTTGTCCTTAAGATCATTGCTAACTTGATCGTCGGAGGAACTGCCGGAAAACCTAACTTTGACACTCTAACGCTCCACATTTTTGCAGGAATCTTATTCTGGTTAGAGTGATCAGCCATCAAAGAAGATTGAGGGATCCTAAGCTCTTCCAATCTACCCTAACCCTTATAATTAATTTTCTGACATAAACATATATGTATATGTGTGTGTGTGTGCGCGCGCGCCCCCATATATATAGACACACACACACACACACATATGACACACACATATAGGCGAACACATGCACACACGCACACAAACACACAAACAAACACACACACACACACACACACACACACACACACACACACACACACACACACACATACATACATACATGTACACACACACACACACATGAAAACCATATGTGAACCTGTGTGATATAATCAAGCCTATTCTAAAACATAGTATCATTTGAATCAATCTTATAAAGGCATATACGTAGGTGTGTCCAAATTGTTTTTTCAAAGGAAACAAAAGAAAAAAAAGAGAAAACTTTATTTATTTATTAAAAATGAAAAGGAAAAAAAGAAAAAATCAAAAAAAATTTAAAAAATAAAAGAAAAATCAAGAAAAATATGTACATGCAATAGGAAAGTGAGCATATAATAAGCAACTTGCTAAACTAACGATATAACAACCAAAGTGCAGATAATAGGTTGGCACAAACCATGTATCACAAGCATCAGCAAAAGAATATACATGTCCACAATACAAAGAAAATGAAATACGACCTCTAGCAAATATGGTATCAACTCTCTCAATACTCTCCATCATCTCCGTGCATGTCCTCGTCCTAATCGTCTCCTCCATTAGCATTGTGTAAAGTAGATGGATGAAAATCTCCTATAGGGCGTGCTGCTCTAGTGAAGAAGTCTTTATATACTAGCGGTTTATAAAGAGATGGAGTTGACTGATGAAGAGCTCCCATGATATAGTGTAGAGATGCATCTAATAGGTGTGCAGCGATGTCATATCTTTCCTCATCGACATCATATCTCTCATCATCATCTCCATACTCTCTTCGAAGATTGCAAAGTCCACTGAGTAGGTCAGGAGGACATAGGGCCTATGAAGTAGAGGGCTCAGATCTAGATAAGCATTAGTATCGCCCTTCCCCTTCGCAGCTATGCTCTTCGTGGCAGTCTCCGCTGAAAGTGCATCTCTGCCCTTCTCATATCTATCAATAGTGTAAAAGGGGATCCGCTGGTCTTGACATATCCAAGTGATAAGAAAAAGATAAACTAGTTGAGTCTTATGTTTGAACTTCTTGGTAACAACCTCCCTAGTAGCAACGGCTACCATAAACATCCAAGTGAACATGACTTTAGCGGGATTAAAAGATTTACCACTACCAAGCCAATACAACAAGATAACATCCTAGATGCTAAGTGTGGTGTAGATGACACTGAGATACAGATCAAACATGAGGAAGAGGTTGAAGAAAACTCATGCTTGAGATGTCCTAAGTTGAAGATACCCGAGTGTATCCTCCGATAAAGAAACTCCACCATCCTATCTAGCCATCAGAACCTAGTACAATGCCCGTAGAGTAATCAAAAACATCCTGGCTATCTCTAGGTGGGTCTGGAAGATTTAGGAGCTTCGGATGCAGGTCGCACTAAGCTTGATTTCCTTCCCTCTCACTAAAGTAATAGCAACATTAGACCCGCGTTCTTTGTTGTAATACATATAAAGTTCCCTCACAAGGGTGACCTTTGCTCTCTCACCTCCTTTGTCCATTATAGAGCTTATCCCTGCTTTATCTAGTATCTCCATGATATTGGCATACTCCTCCAAATTTTGTGAATCGACTCCTCTCTCGAATACAAAGAGAAATTTTTCATACATCTCTTGTATGACTGTTGAAAGTTAATCGCCTCGGGTATGTTTGTGTCTAGACATTCTCTAGAACAATAAATAAACTTGGTTTAGTATAGAGAATATACATAATAAGGATTAGGATCAAAGAGAATTGAAAAAAATCATGATAAATGGTCCAAAACAGCAATTCCGCCTTTTAGCCGTCGATGAATGGTTAGAGGCACCATCGATGGTGTTCATTGACCATCAATGGCTGATGAACAAATTCATAGATTCAAACCATAAAATCATCCAAAAAATATGTGCAAATCTAAAAACGTTCCACTCCAAACATCAATTTTAATCGAATACTACTCATACTCAACAAGATCCATCACAAATATCACATAAAGCCCTCAAATTTGATAAAAAAGAAGATTAGGATTTCAAATTTTACCTTGATGATGATTCAAATGAGATTAGATCATTAAACCAAGATGATAAACTCCTCAAATTCATTAGAACACAACAACATTCAAAGAAAATTAAAGAAAAGATGAAGAATTAGAGAGAAAAGTGTAAAGGGGTAAAAAAGTAAAAAAAAACATAGTCTCGTTTTACTATCCATCGATGGTTCACCATTGATGGTCAGGGTTTGACCATCGATGGTAACCCCAAACCCCCTTTTTTATTATTAAACAAAAAGAAAAAGAAAAGAGAAAACAGAAAAGGAAAAAAATAAAAAAAATATGATACAGAGGGGTAAAGAGAGAATGTTTGAGATAAGAACTTACCCATACAAGGAGAAAATAAAAAATAATACAATATACCTATATCTCTTTATTTTCATCTTAGAGCAAGAATTGGCTATTAATCTCATGCTACTTTGAGCAATTCTTATGTGTTGCTTCAACTGTCGGTCTTCCTGCAGCCTCACAGAAGAGGAGAAAGGTATAACCTATGTATCCATATAGGTCCACATTGATTAGAAATTATACCTTTAGCTACCCAAATCTACTTAACATTTTGACTGTGTATTGTATACGACAATTCATTGAATAGAGCCCATTCTACCACACAAGGTACGCATATGGATAATGCATTAGAAATGGATGCAAATCAATTTAAATTATTTCCCTTTATAAATAAAGGTTGAAGCTTTTTATCTTTTCTTGAATATGAATAACCAAGCCCATTTTTAACTTTTACAAACCGTTATTGGGTAGGACCATGTTTAGGCCTTTACAATCCAGTGAAATTTTTTTCCCGGCCTTTTCCAAGTCAATTTTTTAGATTTTAGTTGTTCATTTTTAGAAACAATAGGAGTGCACTTAGTTTCAAACTTTATTTGTTCAAAAGACAACTAATCAAACATAATTAAGCACAAAAAATATGAAAGATCGTACAGCCCTTTCAATAAAGAATGGTGTAGATGATAAATTCAAGGGCAGCTCTCTTTGTTGAAATGATATGAAATATTGTGTGCGAGGAGAAAGAGTTTTCCTGGGCTCTAGGGTCAAAACCCTCAATATAATCTCTTCTCAAATCAAAACCTTAGAACTCTCCCTTCTCTCTATCTCTTTTAATGATGTATGACCTTCAACAGATCAAGAAAGAGATATATTAAATGTGGTAGAATTTAGAGATTAAAAGGAACGATGAACGACTGAGATTAAAAGTAAAAATTTGCAATCGGTTGACTTTACCATCGATGGTTGCTCACGACTATCAATGAGTTCCTGCATGCCATCGATGATTTGAAAATTTGTCTCTAAAATTTTATCAATTAGTTTCTATAGCCATCAATGTCCTCACAGCCATCAACGGGTCTTTGAGCACCATCGATGGTTCGATGGCTGAAAACAACATTTGACTTGATTTTCGCGTCGTTTTGCCTCTTACACGTCTTATACATGTATTCACATGTACTATATCATCTCAAATAAATATTAGTACCAAATTAGAGTTTGTTATTACTCAAAAAAGAACTATTGTACGTACTACGTCCTAACAATTCCTTCTAAAATCCTATTTTCACTTGAAGTATGTATAATAGGGAAAAATGATGTGAGGCCCCATTTTGATAAAAGGAATATACCTAAGACTCTTGGCTAAGTCAATGATTGCCCAAAGACCTAAAGTCAGAAAGAAATGCAATTAACCCCAATTATACAGTGTCATCTCATCAAGCATCCAAAAGACTTTTTTTCTCCATTTTACCCTTAATTATAACCCATATCACATGGCCCCATTCTTGGAATTCGTGCAAGTACAAGTGGTTCTTTCTCTCTCCCCCTTTTTCTGTCAAGGTTAACAACCAACACATTGGGAGTTTTTTACTAATTATTTTGGGGCTAATTGTAATTTCTAAAACTTTCTGGGGGTTTTGTGCAAAATTTTTAGGGGGTTATTTGTAATTTCTAAAAAAACTTGTGAGGTTTTTTTGTGAAGGTTTAGGGTTCTATTTACAATTTTTGAAACTCTTTAGTAGTTTTCTATAATATTTTGAGGGTAATTTAACCATTTATGAAACTTCTATAGTGTTTTCTACTAACTGTTAAGGCTAGTAGTTAATTGTTAAGTTTAATGTTTTAGTTGTTAAGTTTAACATTTTAGTTGTTAAGATTAATCGTTAGTTGTTAAGTTTAATAGTTAGTTATTAAGAGTAACAGTTAGTTGTTATGTTTATATGTTGTATGATAAGTTTCTTGATTTTCTATCAATAGTTAGTTGTTTGTAAACATTTTGTTGTTTACGTTTAGCATATATGCTTAACAATATTTTATTGTATTTAATGTTATCATCTAATATTTCACAGCAATAGATGATGTAAATCTTTAGCTTTAATAATTGACTCTTGAGCTTAACAATTAATACTTAAATCTAACATATAACTCATAAGTTTATGACAAATACTTAAGTTTAACAATCGATGGATAACATTAACAACTAATACTTAAATCTAATAACTAATTGTTAAATTTAATAACTGATGGACAATATTAACAACTAATACTTAAATCTAACAACTAACTCTTAAGCATAACAGTCAATTTTTAAAATTTTAACAACTAACTCACAGCAATAACAACCACACTTTTGACACCTAACTCTTTAACTTTATAGTTCAAGCAAAATACATCAGAATATTCTCTACTATGGTTGTGATTAACTCTTAAGATTAGCTGTTTTTGAAAATTCTTTGTTACGATCATCATAACTTCATAACTTGGGTTAAAAGCAGTTATTTGTTTTGTTTAAAGTTATAATGTATATTTTCTATGTATTAAATGGTGTAATTCTAGCAGCTAACTCATAAGTTTTAGAACTAACTCATACGTTTAACAACTAACTCTTAAGACTAACAACTAACTCAAAAGTTTAACAAGTATCTCAATAGTTTAACAACTAACTCATAAGTTTAACAACTAACAAACTAAATTGACAGCTGATTCTTTAACTTTGAATGTTAACCAAAATACTTCAGAACATTCCCCAAAATACAAAATATTGTTAAACAACAAGATATATCAGATTGGCTTATTGCTAGTAGCTCGGACCCAGAAAAAATCTAGAATATGAATACTAAAAAACCCTACTTGCCATCAATCATAACAATAAAAATTCATTACCCAAAGGATATGAGCAATTTTATAAAGTTAAGAAATTGCATTCTTCAACTCTGAATGTTCAAGAAAAATATCCCAAGTACTTCATCTTTATTTTGTAGAAATCAAATCCCTCACCGGCATTTTATCAAACGCTCTCCTTGCCACCGAAATCATACCTAATCGAGTATAACCTACAATCATGGAATTGTAAGTGAAAATATTCTTTATTGGTATTTTATCAAATAGGTCACATGCGTCGTTAGCTTGATAAAGAAAGATAGAGAGAGATTATTTGGTTGGAGAGTAAAAGGGTAGAAGGATAAATAGACTTTAACACATTAACGTGGCGGTAGAGACAGAGGTGGCGAGCTAAGGAGAGGGCACATGAGGAGGGGGCCAGCGGCATTGGGAGAGGAGGCGAAGAGGGTCGAGAAGTTGGGTCAGATCCCACAGTGGAAGAGGACAGGGAGGGCAGAGTTGGCAGAGGAGAGGTTGTTGACAGAGATGAGGTGGTCAAGGGATTAGAGGAGTCAATGAATTTGATTGGGTTTGTGAAATTTTAATAGAGGCGGGTATTTGAAAGAGAAGCACCGGTAAAAAGGGATGAGGACGAGAAAGAGGGATTGTTGAAATGGGAGGGCACTCCTAGATTTTTGTGAAAATATAGCATACAAATGATATATTAAACTAATATGGTGGCTAAATTGTTTTTCCCCCTCAATTTTATAAGGAAAATACACATTAACTTAGTCAAGAGGCTTAGGCACGTTCTCTTTATTAAAATGTTTATTAAAATGGGGCCTCAAAGCATTTTTCCCTATATAATATATAACTTCTAAAATCATATATATGCGGGAAGCATTTTGGTAAGGTATTTTAATTCGTGCAGTACAAAGACAAAGGGAGGGCACAATTGGTATTTTCATTATTCTTGCAGAAATTAAGCTGTTGTTTTCTTGCTTCTGTAAGAGCTTTGACGAGAGAGAAAGCTTTTTACCTAGAGGTTAGATGTGAGCCTATGAACGAAAGTGTGGGTTTACTGGCTACTAGGGGGGCTAAAATGTTAGGTTGGCTGTTAATAAAGCACGATTACTGACACGTGGCAGCAGACTGTGACAGTTGTAGCTAGACGGAGGTACACTGACCTTTGCATAGGATCATCCGTGCTTGCCGTCAATGGCATGAAACAGTTGCATGCTTAATAATGTCTCTGGGAAAGTGTTCCTGTTGAATATTTCATTAATTATAATAACTAGTATTTTATCCCGTGCTATGCACGGTCAAAACTCCATGTTTCATTATCTTACTTTAGAAAACACATTAAAAATGCCCTTATCTCTTTCAAAACCTATCGTATACTATTTTACCCCCTTCTAATTTCATCTCATACCATTAGTTAATTTCTGTAGTTAATAATATTTTTTGTATATATAAAGATATTCTAAGATATTTCCATAGTTAATTTTCATATAGTAAAAGATAAAATTTTTGGAAAGGATATCTTTAAGAGTTTTAGTTGATAAGATATTAGTTAATAGTATTGTCTGTATAAAATTAATAATATTTTCCATATATGAAGATAAGATTTTACGTATATATAAAGATGTACTATGATATTTCAGGAGTTAATTTCTATAGTTAATAATACTTTTTATATAAAATTAATAATATTTTCCATATATAAAGATAAGATTTTTTGTATATATAAAGATGTAGTAAGATATTTTGGTAGTTAATTTTTGTATATTTAAAGATAAAAATTATGGAAAGGACATCTTTAAGAATTTTAGTTAATAAGATATTAGTTAATAATATTTTCTATATAAATTAATAGTATTTTCTATATATAATGATAAATTTTTTCGTATAAAAAAGACTTACTAAGATGTTTCGATAGTTATTTTTTGTAGTTAATATTTTTTGTATAAAATTAATAATAGTTTCTGTATATAAGATATGATTTTTCGTATATATAAAGATCTAATAAGATATTTTGGTAGTTAATTTTTGTATATTTAGAGATAAAAATTTTGGAAAAGATATCTTTAAGAATTTAAGTAATACGATATTAATTAATTAATAATATTTTTCTTATATAATGATACCATTTTCCTTATAAAGATAAAATTAATAAAACTAATTAGTTATTAGTTATATTATACCAAATATACATTTTCTCCTTTGTTTTAAAAATTCAAAAATTTTCAAATAATAAAGTAACCTCTATAAAAGCTATAATTTCAGAAAACTAAATAGGAAAATTTTTAAAAATATTCTCTAATTATCATTATTCAACAATTTTTCATAGCAAGAGAACAAATTTGTTATTTAGCAGTTAAAATTGGTTAGTTAGTATATTTATGTGATTTTCTATATTATAAATCTTCATTTTATTGAATTTCCTCTCAAAGTTAATAGATCACTATTGTACTAATGCTGTTAAAATATTTACACTGCACTTATTAATTATGCAAGTAATGTGTTTTATATACTTTGTAAAAATAATAAATATAGCAGTTGAGTTCAAAAATAAATAGTTACACTTTAACACCTCAAAATTTTGCCTTTTCTAACATTGACCCTAAAACTTTATTTTGACAACTTGATACCCCAAATCTTAGTTTTTTCTGTATAATAATATTTAGTTACTCAATCTATTCTATTTTCAAACTATAGCTTTTGAATTGAGTTCGTAATAAAAAAAACTCAAGTTAATCATGTCCTATTTAAACTTTTAAGTTTTAAAAATTAGCTAGCAATAATTGAAAAGATTTAAACTAAAAAATATAATTAAAAATATACAAAAATATAAAATAAATTTTTTCATTGCGCCAATTTTTTTTTGGTGTGCCAATTTTACGTTTTATAAATCAACAAGCAATAATTGAAAAGATTTAAATCAAAAAATATAACTAACAAATACAAAACAATATAAAATATAAAATAACCAATGAATATAGTACTTAAAAATTCAACTGTATAATAAGATAATAATAGTTCTAATGTAAATAAATTTGAAATTTTATCTAAAACCAAAAGAAAAGAAAAATTCATGCGACACATCCAGATTAATCACTCAAATTTAAAAATAGTTTAAAACAAAGTTAAAGAGAATGATACTTGCAATATGAGTTCAAATTAAGAATCTTAATTTTAAAAAAATAAAATAAAATTACAGTATGATAATAAAATAAAATTGAAAAAATGTACCTGTGTAATTCATTGTCTCACTGTCTCTTTGATCTCGAATTAGAGCATGTTTATTTAGATAACCGTAGTTAAAATCAAATAGAACTTTAAAATAAATTACACTACAATCAAAGTAATTTCGATGACATTACCTGGAATTCTAAAAATCTTTGATCTTGAATTCGAGGTTATATATTTAGATAACTATGGTTTGAATCCAATATAACTTTAAAAATAGTTAAAAGTCAGAAAAAAATAATCATGTAACCAAACTTGAATAATTTTAATAAAATTATCGCTGAAATTCAACTTTTGTATATTGTAATTTATTGCACAAAGAGATTAAGTAGAGGTGAAATAAGATTCATCTGTAGCCAAAAAAACCTTACCAAAAAAATAAAATTACCGAATATTTTGCTATCCCTCGTTTAGTTTGAATTCAAATTTATCTTATTTTGGGAAACTGAATGGCCTATCTATTATATCTATTATTATCTGACACTACTGTTATTTATATTATTATTATATTTTATATAATTACGAAAAGAAATAGAGATGAAAAAATCTGGTAAAGAAATAATTTCATAGATATTATTAAATACTATATTTTATATAATTATGGAAGGAAATCAGGATTAAAAATTTGATAAAGAAAAATTTTCATAGATATTATCAAATATGTATGTATAAGGAAATTGGGAAAAAATTTCAAATATTAGCAAACAAATTAAAAGAGATTTTTTGAGATTGTTATGTAATGGAGATTGTTACGGAATATGATTCTCCATAGATTTTGTTGTTACAATTATTATTGTTAGTATTTATGGCCGGTAATTTTGTGGGACTTAAAAATTATTAAAGAGATGGATGGATGAGATTAAAGACAGGTGGCAATTAAATTAGAGAAGAGGGATACTGACGTGTCAATTTCTGGGAGGTTTTGAGGAGTAGTGTTTTGTTTTAAGGTATACATAGAGCAACAGATAAGTGCACATATTTTTTTATGTGCCTCATGAGAAATTGTGTGAAAGTGACTTTCGGGTTTTTGGTTGGAGCGTGCATGCGCAAACATTTATCTGGTATTACAAAGTTTCGTGGTAATTGCTAATAACTACATTTTATAAAATTAGGCTCCTTAGGCCATATTTTTTGCTTATCCCGAAACTAATGATACTGTAATTTTACATATTATAATCGTGAGAATATTCTGCTCTAGTACAATGTTTGTTTACCTACTATGAGAAGTCAAAAAATTCCGAGTAAATTAATATTACCATAATTATAATTGTTGCGGAGGATTTGATCATCATAGTAAAATTAAATGACCAAACTGAAATTATTTTCTGAAATAGATCTATCTTCAACAGTGAATACAATCGAGCGAAGGAAGAAAGAGACTAGTTCTTCTTTTTGTTGTGCGATATGTTCATTGGTTATGTGTGGCTAAAGGCACAATGTGTCCAGTCCACTAACCAATTGATTGACCCCGTCATAGGATCCGTGAAGCCCTTCCTACTGATATATGTGTGAACATGGGAGACGTCATGGGCCCCGGGTATGTATACTTATCCGCAGTATGGTGTGGTCCTTAGTTACATTACAACAGTAATGTTGTTGAGGGGCAAAAAAAAAAAAAAAAATTCATACTGACTTACTTAGAAAATCATGAAGGAAGCAGAATATCATATGCGTCTCAAGACAAAATTTAAAATGATAATTTTACAAATTTTGAAGTATAGATTATATTATTCAGTACTTGGTTTGCAGTCACTTTTATTGATTATATTGATTTTGTATAATGACTGCACTGATTAAATTTCACAAACTTCTATTTAAATTTGGTCATTTTTTGAGATAGCCATCCTTCAATTTAGAATTGTCACGTCACTCCTCTTAGGTTTTTTCAGATAATCCTCTAACTAACATCGGTATATCTAATTGTTCAAGTGACCAAATATCCCAATGGACAAAACTCTTATATCTCCTTCTAAACAATTTAAAGGCAACTTTCATGAAACCTCGCTAAGTCTAGTTTGATTTTGAGATAACCCCCTCTAATACTACCCCTTTAAATGCCAGCAACCCCCGGTCCTCATGACGACTAACAATGGCTACCGAAAACCCATCTCCCTACCTCCCTACATCCCTTCCTCAATCTCACCCAAAATGTTGCCAACAACGTGTTGGACATACTTCATGGTAAAAGGCAATATTTGCCTTTGAGAATAGTCCCACATCGGATTTTGAGATGAATAGTGAGAGGTTTA
>JBAKGM010000001.1:25856191-25866458 GCA_037177215.1 Asparagus racemosus
TGTATATATCATTTGCTACTTGTGCCCAAATCATGAACTAATACTTCAGAATATATGAACAAAAAGATTTAGTAACACCTAACAAATTAAGATTCAACTACCAAGGAGAGAAGGACACAAAACCGCTCATCCTCCCTTTATTTCCTTATTTAATTTCCTACCGGTCACACATGCGTACCAGGTCTCTATTTTATCTGACCTAGTTGCAAATTTGAGGAATTAACCATGACACTGTTATATGCAACGCAACAGATCATGAAAGTGTCAAGGACATGTATAGGGACTGATTAATATTTTATATATAATTTTTCACAATTGAGTGGACCCTTTAAAATGTCTTGTGAGCATGCAATTTGTATTTGACAAGTTACGGACGTCAATAACGAACTGTGTCAAGCTCAAACTGCATGAGAATTAGTTGGTAGTCTACGCGCTTTAGATTGCTTGACACTTGAAAATTTGACGGAAATTGGCAGTGGAAAGGCTTGATGGTTAATTAAGGAGAAGACTCAATGGGAAATTAATGTTGGCATTTTATAGTAATTGTTTGGATGAATTTCAAAAAACTATTGTAAATTATTAGAGATTAATTTTGTAAAATTAAAAAATACCATTAAAAAATTCTATTGGAGAATGTGTCATAAACTTTCAAATTTGTAAAAGCCCATTTTTTTGAGCTAATTTGTAGCAGTTATTCATGTGGATGATTTGAAAGCAACATTTATCATCCATGATTTAATCTGGCTATAGTATATCTAAACATGCTTCCATCTTTTGCGGCTTAATCAAACCTTAAATCTGTCTTAATTTGGTCAAAACCGACAACTGAATAAAACATATATAGCTACCGGTATTCTGTCATATTCCTCCATTTTATGGAATGAGCAGACATTTGTGTTGCTAACCACACCTTGTTGACACCATATTGTGGTACACACTAATTGGACTTCACTCTTTCTTGAGTCGCAATCTAGAAGATTAAGATTGCTATCTCTTGTTGCGGGAGAAATCAGAACACTCAAGAGTTTAACATGCTTTAAAACACATCAAGAATCAAATTTGTTAGGATGTTGTCCGTACAATATCTCTTGTTTGAGTAATAACAAACATTCATTTGAATTTAATATGTGTTTGAGATGATCTAGTACATGTTTATACATGTATGAAACAAGAACGGGGCGATCACTGTTAACAATTAGCTCAATAGCTGATTTCAGAACACTGTTCATCAATGATCGAGAATCGACCATCGATGACCTCTATGGACCAACGATGGTCATCCTAACCACCAATGATTCAATTGTCCAGAGATGTTCAAATCATCTATGGCAACGTCAACCATCGATGATCATCACTTCACCATCAATGATCAAGTTAGAACACTGATGGTCCCACGACCGATTCCAGATTCAAGATTCGATCTGAGCCATTCATTGCTAGAGGTATATAGGCTCTTTCCTCATATTTCTCATAAGAGATTCTTGACCTAAATTAGAGAGAAAAAGAAAAAGAAAGAGGGAGGGAGAAGAGGGGGGGTGAGGGGGAGAGAGAGAGTGCTCAACTTTATTGAAGGGATCTTCTTAGAAAGCATCCTCGAAGTCATTCTTCATCATTTGATCATCAACCGTTTGAAGACCGATGCCCATGGATCTCAGTTTCATCATCGCTCTTACAGATCTCCTCAATATATCTTTTAAAGAATGATCTTAATCAAAGAGAGCTGTAAGGTCTTTCTAGTTGTGATTAATTGATATTTGTTAGTTTTTGGTTTAAACTTATTTTTACGGCATACTCAAGCCCAGGTGAATTGAGAATTTACAACACACTTAAGCTAGGGTTAATTGAGTATTTGGCCACTAGCTAGGGATAGGGATACTCATGTGTGAAGAGTTTAGATAAGACAACTAGTTGGAAGAAACTAGGGTTTTGGTCTTGTAAGTCTACTAAATCGGATTTGTGATTCAGAAGAACTTTCACATAGTGAGGAAGTGCCTTTACAAGAAGAAAGAGTGGATGTAGGATTATTGATCTGAACCACTATAAAATGTCTTTTGTGTTTTGGCTATGATTTGTTCTCAGTTTATTTGTTGAGTGTACTACTTCAATTATCTGTAATATTCCGCTGCATATTATCTGTAATCAAAAATTACCAGGCAATACCTTTCAATCCCCCTTCCCTCTACGCTTGTACTCAAATCTAATAAGTGGTATTAGAGCTAGGTTACTCAAATCCAATAAGTGGTATTTAATTATTGCTTTTTGAGTGTTTGTTTTTATCTTTGTGTTCATATGAAAACAAAATAAAAATTTCTCCTTTCTTTTCTTTTTTGTTTTCCTTTAAAAAAGTTCTTTCCATGTGTCAATATTGTTAAATGGTACACTGGATTGATTATTACCTGACAATCCTATAGTTTTCTATATCTATATTTATATATCTATGCTTATGTGTTTGATATGATGGAGACTATTTACTATGGATTCACTTCATCACTTCATATTCATACACACGTGGTTCATATTATTTGTATGTGGTATGTTGTTAAGAAGTAGCGATACCAAACAAGTTTTATGTGAATTTATGAATATAATTCAGTGTATCAGGACCTTTCTAGATTTTGGATATTGCATTAATTATATCTTGATTGCTAATGTGCATCCTTGCTTAATTGAATAAACATTATGAGTTGTATTTATTAAAAGATGATCAAATATCATATTCATATAGAATCCACATGAAAATAAGTATATTCATTAAAAGATGGTCAAAGACCCATATTTTTGAATTTTTAATTAATGCAAAACTCAATGGGTATCCATCCTACACAGCTACACTACATGTTCAATATATTTTTAGATGGTGTATATCGCTCACCAAATAATGTCATTTCTTCTTCGTAAATTCCCATATGGTTAAGATGATAGAATGATATTTTGGTCCTTTAGATAAAGTTTGAGTTAGTCCACATTCTATTATTTGCTCGTATATTACTGGTTATAGGCATAGTTCATTTGCACCCTTGTTTGATTATCACACCTTTGCAACATTCTATTTTTGTGTTTATGAGTTGCATATTTGTATATGGAGTTCAATAAAGTGCTTTTCACGTAATTCTTGTTTTTCATCATGTCAGCTATCCTCTTATGAATTTTTTTTGGGCATTTGCTTGTGTTATATCTCTCCTATCTCATTTGGATGATATTGTGCTATATTAATTATCTCTTTTTCATATCCATTTAGAATGATTTGATTGTTTTGCTAATAACAAAAGGGGTAGAAATGATGAAAATTGAAAACTTATTTGTTACTAGGGAGGAGAGGAGTTTTGAAACATGAGAAGCTGAGTTGTAGGGGGTGCTTGATAAGCTTGGATTTCACATTTCATATAGCCACGAATGTAGGGGCATTGTATATATTTTGTTATATCATGAAAGTAGATGTGTGCTTTTCACTATCTATATACCTTAAGCAATTCATTGTAGTCTTTTTCAAACTTTAAGTTTGTTATTATCAAAAGGTGGAGATTATCAGGACGTTGTCCATATAATATCTCTTATTTGAATAGTACCAAATATTTATTTGAGTCTAACATGTGTTTGAGATAATCTAGTACAGGATACAAGTATGAAACAAGAACGAGATGATTATTGTCAAAAATTAGCTTAATAGCTAATTTGAGAACACTGATCATTGGTGATTGAGAGTCGACCATCAATAATCATCTATGGACCATTGGTGATCATACTGGCCACTGATGATTCAAATGTCTAGAGAGGTGCAAATCATTAATGGCAACCACCATCAATGATCATCACTTAACCATCGATGATCAAGATAGACCATCGATGGTCGCACGACCAATTGTTCATGGGTTCTTATTGGGCCTGAGTTATAATTCTAATTGTTTTGGATATCAAAGTCCTACTTACATTAAAATTTAGACAGCCAATCATATTAAAGTTTTATTTCTACTTGGACTCTTGTTGGGCTTTAGGACATGTGGACTTCTATTCCTATTAGAACTCCTATTCCGTGGACAATAAGGAGTTGGGGTCTTCAAGGCTATATATGTATAGTCTTTTAAGCCAATTAGAATCATCAATATACAGAACACCAACTAAGAAGAGAGTTTTTTGTGAAGCCTATTTGATTTTTTTTCTTTTGTTCTTTTATTTGAGAGAGTTGTATTAGGCTTTTAGGGTGTTATTTGAGATTGAGTGATTGAGAGATCTTCACATTGTATTCCTCACAATTTAGTAAAGATATTCTCCTCCTTCGCCCGTGGATGTAGGCTACAAGCCGAACCACGTATATCTTTGTGTTCGTGTGTTCTCGATATTTTTCTTGTTTTCATTTGATTGATATTATTTTATCATGGGGATTTGTCATAACAGAAGGGATCTTCTCAGGCTTCTAAGAAAGCATTCTCTACTTTGTTCATCATCATTCGATCATCAATTGTTCAAAGAGTGCTACCCTTCGATCTTAGTTTCATCATTGTTCTTCTAGATCTCCACAATAAATATTTTGGAGAATGATCTTAATAAAAATGGACTGTAAGATCTTTCTACTTGTGCTCAATTGAAGTTTGTTTTTTTTTTGTTTAAACTTATTTTTCGGTGTACTCTGTAATACCCCGCATCATCGAGACCAAAAAATAATTTCATATTTGATTTTCTAATGATAAGAGATGAGATATTTATTTTATTTTATTATTTTAAATAAGTTTCAATGTCTAAGATAAAAAAATAGAGTTTTTACAAGGGTTTATGTGTTAAAAAGCCTAAACGAGATTTAACTCAAAGCGGTCAAACTATTTGTCAATTCGTTAAGCCGAGAGCCCTTATATAAAGTCTAGATAACCCTAGAAATTAGAATGTTTATATTTTTGACACTAAAGGGCTATCCAAGCATGGAGAAGAAAGAGGAAACTTTTTAGCATACGTTCACCAGCTTTGAGATCATCTTCTAGGTAGAAAAACCCTCAAGCAAGTACCCACTTGCTTCTTTCTGCCTTTGATTCTCAAATATATTTATTGACAAGAAAATCGATACTAAAATATGTTTAAATTACTTGTGTTAAATGCATTTTGATCCAACATGATTATTTATAATCTTCATTGATCTATTTTTGAGTTTGCATTGATATTTTTGGTGCAGAATATGCACATATGTAATTTCGACCCTAGAGTTGTAGAAATTTGATGAAAATCAATAGACTATATTTTATATGTAAGTTTTTTATTGATAAAATGTGTCATAATTCATTTAAGTTTTTTGTTGGTAAAATTTGTCGTAATTCAGTTTGTACAAATATAACAAGTTTTAACGATGTTTCAGCAAGTCTTACAAAACCCTAGTTGACAAAAATCATGTTTTTATCCAATTCATGACTATGTTATATGTTCTAAATATGTTAGATTTGTATTTTACATTGGAAAGATTTAGTAAAATATTCTTAAGATTAGTACAAGTAAGATACAAGAAACTCATAGTTGAAATCTGAGAAAAACTGCTGAAATTCCAGATTCAGATGTTTGGTTTAGTATCTTAGACGTTTGGTTCAAGTTTTAGACATCTAGATGGAATTTTAGAAGTCTCTGCAATGTTTCTTTTCTAAATTTGGTTTTCTATTATTCGAAGATTAGACGTCTGGTTTTAGAAGTCAGATGTATGGTTCATGTTTTAGATGTTTGGGTCACAATTCAGAAGTCAAGCTCAATAACTCAGATGCTGAAAACATGCACAGTTTGTTTTGTTTTGTTTTATATGTTATTTGACCTTGTAACTTCTTTATATGACTTCCATTGATGTTGAAACTTTGTGAACATTTTGCTCGTAAGTTTTGAGTGCGTTTAAAGTTTTATTTGGTATGTGTGTGTTACGTTTTGGTAATTATATAGTTGAACCAAAAAGTCTGAAAATACGAATTTTCTTTGAATTTGAGTCTTTAGGCCAAACTCAGCACGGAGATGTTATCAATATGAAAATGAGTTTCTTTGTAATGATATGGGCTATATGTTACTGTGACTCTTATGAAAATGGTTCAACTGTGAACGATAATAGTTATACCCTTTTTTATTACACATACAACCCACAGAGATTAAGAGTTTAAATATTGGATGATTATCTCGATCAACGTGGTAAGCTTTTAGCTGAGATGGTGGTGAGTGCAGTAGGTGCAAATTTATTGCCTAAATTGTGGATATGGTATATTGAGAATAGATAATATCGCCGGATAGTTACAATCTGATTTTACCGAACTCAACCTCTGTGCTTTTTTGATTGAACTTCTCACTCGACAGTTAGTCGTGCAATATAAAAAAGCTAAGATTAGACAACATCATGTGTGATCGCCTTAAAATGAGTTGATATGAAAATATTAGGCTCTAATTAGGGAGAATAAATAATAACTTAGCTTTTTAAGGTGTGAGATTTGAATTGGCCATTTTGATGAGTTTATTTCCAGAATTCCATTATAGATTGCCAAGTTGTGATTTTATCATCCGTGTTAACTTGATCAAAATAATAATTTAATCTCAAATAGCATAAAATTAATTTAAGTATGTTAGGAATTTGAAATTTGTTAGCGCATGCCTGTATGGTATATATGTATTACACATGGTGAGTAATGCAGTGTGTTTATTTTTTTTTGCATATCAGTGTTTTTGAGAATTCGTACCACCGTGAGCTAACCTATGAGTTCCAGTACATTATCCTTTTGAGAAATACAACAAGTAGAAATTTCCTGACATGGATGTGAGAGTTGTTCTTAATTTTGATAATGCTTAGTCAGATCTATCTTTCTGAACTTCATATTCAGTGTTTGGTATTATCTCATTTTTGAGTCGTTGATGAATATATCATTTGAGCTTTGTTTCATTTAATTTTATTTGCATAGTGATTCATATTTTCACTATCTCATCCCTTGGATCCTATCCTTCGACGGTACTTGCTATTATTTGCTCTAACAGACTTTTTTTGCTATTTTTATTTCTATATTTTCTTATATTTTTAGGTGGTTCGTATATTCTGGAGTGGAGAGCTATTTGAGTGAAGAGCAATGGATATACATGTGTATGTTGGTTGTTTTGGTTTTGAAAGTAAATTTTAGCTTTAAATATTGTTCTCAAAAGATCCTAAAATAAGAAAATATTTATATGATATGTTCCATAAATCTATATTTTAAAAAGAAAAATTATGCAGATAAGAGGCTTAAGTACAATAGTTGGATTTTGTTGTCAGCCAAGTGGCATGTTGTTAGCCTAGTCACATGTAGTTTAGATCTTGAGACATGACATACTCAAGTCGGGGGTGTATTGAGGGTTTACAACGCACTCAAGCTGGGGTTAATTGAGTAATTTATCACTAGATAGAGTTAAGGATACTTGTATATGAAGAGCTTAGGTTAGAGTACTAGCTTGGAGATATTACGATTTTGGTCTTATAAGCCTACTAAATCGGGTTTGTAATTCAGGAGAATGTTCATAGAGTGAGAAAACCCCTTTGATAGAAGGATGAGTGGATATGTGATTGTTTATCTAAACCCCTATAAAATTCTTACGTGTTCTGCTTGTGATTTGTTCTAAGGTTTTTTACTGTTTTAATTATCTAATTTATTTTTGCTGCATATTATCTGTGATGTTGCAAAATAGTAGGCAATACCTTTAACCCCCCCCCCCCCCCACCACCACCAAAAGGCTTGCATCTCAAATCCAACAAAATTAACTTAGAAGTTTATATTGTTAATGATTAACCAATTTTCTTTTAAGTCCATTGGTCTTTTCTAATAGGCTAAATATCATAACCACCTCCCAGCTAATTTTCAGAAAGCCCCCTCTAACGTTCAAAATATCACAAAACCCCCCTTAAGTTTAGGGGTCATATGAAAATCCCTTTAATTTTGAGATTTTATTAGAAAACCCCCAAATTTTGGGGGTTATGATAAAATTTTTAAACTAGAGAGGGTTTTTTTTGATAAAATTTGATAGTTAAAGGGAGGTTTTGTAATAGTCCCTATACTTAAGGGGGATTTTCTGATAAAATTTGAAAGTTAGGTTTTGTGATAGTCCCTATACTTGGGGTGGTTTTATGATATTTTGAAAGTTAAGGTGTGTTTTCTAATAGGTGTCTAAAGTTAAGTGGCGTTTTCTAATATTTATTTTTATAATATATCCAAGGAGAAATTTTCAAAATAGAGCCAATCACAAATTTATTCCCAAAAATCGATCCTATCTAGTTTTATTACAGAAATCGACCCAGTTTTGACCACGTCGGCATCGTGGCCAGAAACTAGGTCGTTAAAGAAAAGCGATCTCCTAATTAGTCGGGGTTGCCAACCTCGACTAATTAGAAGCATTTCTAATTGATGGTGGGATTAGCAACCCGATGTTTTGGGGCTAAACTATTCGAGGTTGCGAACCCCGACCAAAATGGTCAGGGTTGAAAAATATGAAAGTAAAAAATCAACCGACACCTTCAATTTCTAAGAAGGAACCAAAAACTGAATTTAATTAAATTAGCCAAGTTGAGGTCCTTCCCACCCATCATTTTCGCATCTCCTGTTGCTTGCTAGTATATGATCTTGATCCAATCTGACTAGTAATTCATTCTTATAAATATCAATAGTAATTTCAAAATCTAATTACAGTAAATCCATCTTTTATATATATTCATTAAAATAAAACACATGAACACTATAACACCACTTCCGCTCCATGTTGTGCATACTTTTCCAAGTAATGTCATACGTGTACCTAGTTCAGCTCGTGCCTCAAATTATCTTTGACTGGATGGTAAAGTTTTGAATAGTTAGACAATGAAACCGCTACTGAAATTACCAACAAATTTGTATAGTTAACACAGTTGATACGGTAAACATTAGCTAAATGGCATTTAGATATCCTATCGTTTCACTATTTTTATATTTAAATATTCTAAATTATAAAAAGAAGCATTTTAATAACGTAAGCTGTAAAAAAATTAGCACATTTTCTGCTAGCTGTCATGGAAATATTCCTAGAAATATGGCTTGACAACTAGCAAAAAATATTAAAGTGCTACTTTATTATAATTTGAATATTAAAATGCTACTTTGTTATAATATAGGGTATTAGAGTGCCAATTTTTACAACTTAGAATATTAAGTATAAAGATGGTGAAACAATAGAGTATTTAAATATCAATTTTTTTTAATAAATTAAAATATTAAAATACTATTTTTTAATAATTTAAAGTATTAAAATGTTATTTTTACAGATTGAAGTATTTAAGTATAAATATAGTGGAACAATAGGATGTTTGAGTGCCATTTTAGCCCATAAACATTGGACAATCTCAACGGTCTCGTGATCACGCTTTTTGTTGTTGACCAGTAACGGATCTATGTCAACAATTGAAACTGTCAGATTTCACGAAAAGTTGGCAGTCTACATGTTTTACATTGGTACTCACATTGGGGGAAATGGCAACAAAACTTGTTTAAAGAATTCTATTTATAATTAATTACCAGAGATTAGAAAAGATACACAACATTTCATGGAGTATTTTCACAGTTTTATCATATTCACATTTATATCTTGGATACAATTCAATGATTCTTTTCACGTGACACTAAACTTAAATTTCTAATATGTTTTCATGTAAATGGGGCGAAACATATAATTACAGGATTTTAGTATTTCGTGTGAATAGAGTGTAAAGAATTCTGGAATGTAAAACTGAAGAGTCACGAATTATACTAGTTTTATACCACTAGATCCTGAAAAAGCTAAATCTTTTTTGTTTAATTCTAAAGAGATATTATGAGTTTTTATAAACTTCACTTTTATATCTAATTGAGCAAGTACAACTCTTGAAGTATGGTTAGCATTTCTCAAAGAATGAAATATTTTTATACGACAATTGTGAAACTGTTTGCAACTTGTGACTAGAAAGATTTTAGTGCAATATTATGTTGTATGCAAATGTTATTTGTGAAGCCAGATTTACATGAAGAATACACATTGTTGTATTGAACTTTTATAGAACTGCATCACGATTGTAGGGAGCCCTGGAAGAGTGGTCCCTTTGATCGGTAAGCGGGCGAAGGTCCATGTGGCAGCGTTCCTTGGCTGGCATCTTTGAGGGATGCACCTTTCGGGGGAAAAAAGTTGAATTTAATGGCCTGTTTGGATGGAGGGTAGAGAGGGGAAAGGGAAGAGAAATCTAATTTTAACCTTGTTTGTGAGTTCTATTTAGGAGGGGAATGGAAGGGAATGGAGGGGAAAT
>JBAKGM010000001.1:25870510-25892760 GCA_037177215.1 Asparagus racemosus
CTCAAATGGGTACACCAAAACTGATTGGTCTGAAAGAAATTGTGCTTTGATTTAAAATTAATTTAGAGAATTTATATGAGAAATTTTCTAGATCTCCCTCCCTTCTCCCTTGGCGGCTCTCTTTCCCTTCCCTCCCACTCTCTCTTCCTTATCTTTCAAGGCGAAATGACATTGTTGAAAAATTAATATGAAACAAAGAGTTAAAAGGAGTGTGTATCGTGATAATTGGTAAAATCCAGAAAACCATTGAAATAGTTACCGGAATAAAAAAATCTCATTGTATCTAGTTGTTGATAAATAACCCTCCGAAATTGCATTATTTAATCTAATCAACTTTTTTTTTCCTAAGTTACTGCATGTCCTATTGCAAAATCATCTTCATCTCCTAGTTTTTTAACCATTTAAAATTAAATCAGGGTTTTTTACTTAATTAATTTTCAAAGTTTTCATAAACTAAGAATGTTATTAAAAAAAATCTTTAGTCATTAGTTGATTAAAAACAATTTTCTACTAACGTCATTAACAAAGCGCTCTAAAAATGACCAACATATCTTTGATATTAACAAGAATTCGTAATTATTAATTCAAAGAAATGTTTTAATATAATATATAATCCAATTTACAAGTCATGATACTATGTTATAAGTTAGTGTACTGTAAATTGAAGGCTTGCATTTTGAAACTATTTTGATTTAGTAAGATGATTTTTTATTTCATGCCTTTTTTTTGTGTTCTTATGAAGCGATGTTTAATTATCCATTGCCTCCCTAAACTAACTAACACAACCATCTGGAAGAAACAATGAAGAAAATTAATTTTCGTAGAAATCACATTTCAAATAGGGTCATTCTATAAAAACCATGTTTAATTGTCAATGAGTTTTGTAGCAATCAACTACGTGGACTCATTTTTGAGTCATGTTTTTTTTTTTTTTTTTGCTATAATAACTAGTTGTCAAATACCAGATATATTAGAGAGATGATCCTTAACAGAAGTTAGGTGGGATCAATTATCAAAAAAATTAACTCATAATTGGTTCATATGGTTGATTAGTGGGATCAATTATCAAAAATATTAACTCAAAATTGGTTCATATGGTTGATTGAATCTAAAAAAGTCTCTAAAGAGGGTTTATGTATAAATTGAAAATCAAAGGTGGTTTCTATAGAATGACCCTATTTAAAGGTAAAAAAAATCAAAATCAAATAACTGATAATGCATAAAAATCCTATGTTTATGAGATGAAAGTACAAACAATCAAAGCATGGAGTTCACGTACGAAACAAATTGTCAGACACATGTTTTCCTTAAACACTAGGATTTGAGTAAGCGGTATTGATCTAGCTGCTGGGAATCACGACATACAATATAGGAGGAAATATGTATATCATGAATTTTAACCAAAATTAAATAAAAATAAAAGAATACATGAAACAATTTCCAATCCTTCAGGAACATTGTCCCAGATCTTCAGAAGATAGTCAAGAGAAAAAGTCTTCAATCGAATCTACCTGTCATGAAGAGGATGAAATACAACACGGAGATTGATAGGATCTCCAAATCTTATTTTCTAACTTAATTTTCATTTCTATATTTTTCTTGTGTCTTCTTCATATGAGTACATAAGCCTTTCTCATATAGCCTTAGGGCATCCATCATGTTAACAGTTTTAACTGATATCGAATTTGTAGGCGGTCAAAAAGTACATTTCGTTCAACAAAAGATAAGTTATACTTGAAGATGAACCCCTAGAGATATTGGGGTCATATTACGCAAACCTAACAAAGTCAAGGAAGTGGGCTAAAAGGAAAGAAGAAGCTAAAACTCTAAGGATGGGAGGACATAACCCGGCAGAAAACAATTTAACGTAGACTCAAAACCTCTTGCGGACCTAAACTGGCGTATACACTGACAATCAGTGTGGAGATAAGCATGGATCAACCCCACGGGCTGTACAAAAGATGAACTAACATGATTTGACCTCTCTGTCAATTGTCTAATCGCAACTAACATCCATTTAATTCATTGACTTTGGTGAGCGGGCAACACATGTAAGCCGAGGTGCACGGTCCTGAGACAATGCACCGCTAAACCTAGCATATCGTTCAAATTGCTCAATGCTGAGTTTGGTGGTCGTGGTACGATGGATTGATTGGATAGAAATAATAATGACAATGACTTCTTGCAGACTGTGAAAGAATAGAGAGTTACACCGCATTTAATTCGAGATGACTAAAGAGACGGAGATCATAATGACGAACAGGACCCGCAGGATCTCACGTCTGCAGCACATTACTTGAAAATCTAGTAAAATGGTGGATATGACAGATTGGTAGCACGGCTAATGCACGGGCACGAATCCAGCTAACGCGCGGGCACGAATCCAACTGTGCGCAGACGAACTCCGTAGGCAGTACAATATGAACCCTTTAAATACCCCTCTTCATTTAATTTTGAGAAGAGAAATTTTAGAGCATTGATTGTGCCATTACTCTCCTCCACCTATTCCTCAACTACATGAAGCTCAATCCATGCAGGGAAGAAGCTCACCTTGTGAGAATCTTGTGTCAGCGCAGGCATATGGCAACCGATCTTTGATCATTGTTGGCACTATTTTCACTTGTTCAACGAGACGAACCCTTCATAACAAGTTCATTCTTCAACTCCAAGAAGCTTCAAAGTGGCTCATTTCAATAACACGAAATTTTCTAAAGAATGGATTTATTTTATTCGTGTGGTGCTACACAAAGTCGAAGTCTAGTCTCTACCGGCATAACTTTTCAGAGCATCAATTGTAATGAAATGCACTATAACATTATTTGTTATTTGCAAAAGTTCAATAAAATATAATGACTATTTCATTGTCGCGAATCTTTGTGAATCTTTTGACAGAAAATAAATGGTGACTCCGTTGGGGAGTGACTTATCCTCTAATGAGAAAGTCGTGTCGCGGTACGATAACATAGCCCCCTGGACGGTTGTCAAAACCATCATTTAGGTGTGGGGTGGGGACTAATCATCGTTTCTTTTTATTTACCATTTCTTCTTTTTTTTTATTTCATATTGCTTTTTCTTTTCTTTCCCTAAAAAAATTTGTCACTTGCCAACTTGATAAAGTCAATTAGTAATTGATTTACTTGATGAATTTTTTTAACTTTCTAATTATTGGTTAGTTTTATACTCAAGTTATCCTTTTATGATAACTCTAAATAAATTTTTAAGAAATGATTTTCAAAATAGTATACTCTATCCTAGCTCTAACTTAGGGTTTTATTGGAAATAATGAAATTTTTTTATGCTTAACTTAGAGTGAATAACAGTTTCTCAAGTCCCCTCGATCTAATTATTTCTCAAGTTATGTGTGTACGTGTGTGTGTGGGTGTAACATGTATATATTTTTTCTTGGCAAGGTGACCGAATTTTGTGTGTAAATTCACTTCAAACTATCACGAGTTTACAACTCGTCCACTAGGATAACCTAGGGGTTTAAAAGCTTATTGTATATGCTAAATACAACTGTGCTTCCTCTGAAAGTGAGTTATGATTTTTCTTTCCTTTTTTTTTTGGCTAGAGGGTTAGCAAAGGTTTAGGTGTGGGGGTATATGATCATTATATTTTATTACACTTTTATATCATCATTATCTATTTTATTTTGAATGAAATATCTACTAATAAAGTGCTTTTATCTTAATTTGTAGGAAATGAAGGATTAAGAAATAAGAGCCCAAAAGAATTTAAAACTCCCTCATTTTGTAACCCTTATTGAAGCCTATGATTAAGCCAAAAGAAGCCCATAAAAGCCAATATAAAAGAGTCAAAGAAGTTTTTGTTTGAAGCCTATGATCAAGCCAAAAGAAGCCTATAGAAGCCAATATAAAAGAGCCTAAGAATTTCAGCCAAAAAATGAGAATTGAAGAAGTATCGATACTGATATTGATACTTGTATCGATATGGATATCGATACTACTATTGATACCGAGTAAGCAGTTCAGATTAAAGGTTGAAATTGTGTAACTTGGATGCTAAGTTTGATTTAATGGCTAATATTGATTTGTGTAATTTATAAATATGGGTAGTGAGTGAAGGTTTTGGAGTGCTGAAAAATTTTGTAAAACTCCATTATGGAGAGGAGAGCCACTCTTTATTGATAAGGCCTTCCAAAATTATAAAATTTTTATTCCAAAATTATAAACTTTTTACTTGCAATAAATTAAAAAAATTTCTCCTTCGTAATTTTTTTCTTTTTCTTTGATAATGTTGATGAAGATTTGCCTTCAAGGGGCCAACCCCTTTTAATGTAAGTTTTTATTTTCCTCTTTTATTTTCTTATTTTAGAAATACATATTTTAGGATTGTTTTTTCTTATTTTTATTTCATATTTGGTAGGGTAGATTTATTACTTTTTAGTGTAATTTTATTTTATGATTTGTAGTGTAGATTTATTTTTTTACTCTTTTATGATTAATTTTCTATTTCTTTCTTTTATTGCTTGCAGTTTATATTTACTTTGTTGTTCTTTTATATGTTTTAGTAGCTAATTCTTGTAAGAAATCTAGGATTGTATGAAACTAGTTTAATTTCTTTTATGATTTATGGATTGCTTTCTTTATGCTTAAAATGTTCATGTTTAGGATAATCAACTAGAGAACTAATGGGTAGAAGAAGAATTTAATAATCTATACTTATTTTGAGTGGTTTGATAGGTTATGCTTATGAATTCTAGAATTACTCTAGTTGCTTGTTCTTTTCATGAATGAGAATTTTTGCTTCGATAATAATTTGATAGATTATGCTTTCTTTAACTAGTTTGATAATCTATACTTAGGAAATCTAAAGTAAAATATGATAAAAATAGAGTCGTTCATAAATGCTAATTGAAATTAACTAGTGGATTTAATTCTAGATTCCTCATTCCTCTACTTGTTTTTCATCACTTTTTCTTGATTTGATTTTTCTCTCTTGAATCCCCTCTTCTTGATTTTATTTTGTTGATTTTTCTCTCTTCCTAAGTCCTTCTTTTGTCTTACTTTCTTTTTTTTATTTTCCCTTTTGAATTTCCTCTTTGTTTTCTTGTCTCCTTCTTTTCTCTTTTTCCTCTCTTCTTTTAGATTTTTATTTTTGCCATAAATCTCTCTCTACATCTCTGCACATTCTAGTTCACTACTTTTTGTCCACACTTTTCTAGGACTAAATTTAGAATTTTCAAACACGCACCTTCCTTGTGGGTTCGACATCTAATTTCTATACTATAACTTGATAGTTATTCTCTTGCAATTTTTTGGTACATGTTTTTATAAACTAATCACTAGCAGTCAAGTGCAAACAAAAGGAAGATCACTGCATGAGCTAATGATGGCTTTCAACACCATAGTGAAACACGACCTCAAAGTGAACTGGGCCAAGTCATTCTTTGGAGTGTCTAGTGGAAAATTTTTGGGATTCGTCATCACAGAGAGGAGAATCCATGTCTATCCAGACAAGATAAAGACGATCCCAGAAATGCCCCCTCCAAGAAATCTCAAATAACTTTAGGGTCATCAAGGTCGACTGGCATACATTAGGAGATTCATCTAAAATCATTTTGGTTAATGTTGACCTTTCGCCAAGTTAATGGGCAAGAATACTTTCTTTGTGTGGGATGAAGCATGTTAGAAGGCGTTTCACTAAATCAATACATACCTTACCACTCCTTCGATTTTGGTATCTTCAGCCATAGGAAAGCTATTTATACTATACATGAAGACTCCAGACCATTCACTAGGTGCCATGCTAGCCTAGAAGAAAGATTGGGGACACGAGTAGGTAATTTGCTACCTTAGTCGGATGATGGTAGGATTTGAGCACCAATACAGCCCGATTGAGGAGGAATGCTTAGCCCTCATATTTACAGTTCATAACATGTGACATTACCTGGTTGGGCAGACCATCTGTGTTGTATCACGGGTGAATCCCTTTCAGATCCTAATGACAAAACCCGACTCACTTAACTCGCAGCTAGCAAAAAGGACGGAGTGATGTGGATAAAAATATGCTATGTTGCAAGTGCACAACAATCAAGTTATAGTATTTATAGATATCGATCCACGGGAAAGGAGAGTATTAGAAAGACTAATCTGAAAGAGCTCTTGTAATGTGTAGGAACAAAGAATGAGAGTGTTTTGTGTTTAGGGTAGAGGGTTGTCACAAAAATAAAAGGCTAAAGCTAGAGGGAAGAATAAGAGAAAGAGAAAAATAAAATAAAAGCATATAAAAAATAAAATAAAATCAAAACAAGAAGGCAATGAAAAGATGGAGGGAATCAAGAGAGAAGACTAGAAATATAGGATTGGATCCACTAGTTAATTTCAATTTGGAAATAAGTGCTACTCTCTTTTAATTCTCATATTATTTTAGAATTTTTAAGCATAGACTATCAAGTTACTCAAAACAAGCATAAACTATCAAATTCACATCCAAGCAATATCACCATTCATGAAAAGAAATAAATAACTAGATAGCAACCCTAGACTTAAATAAGTATAGCTTATCAAACCACTCAAGGAAAGCACATACCATCAAATTTTTTTCTACCAATTAGTTATCTAGTTGATTATCCTAAGCATGATCATTATAAGTACAAAGAGAGTAATTCAAAAACTAAAAGAAAATAAAACTAGTTTTATCTAATCTTAAATTTTCTACAAGAATTAGTACCCATATTATAAAATATAAATAAAGAAAGAAAATTTATACTAGAAAGCACTAAAGAACGAGATAGTAAATCTAAACTACAAAGCATATAAAGACAAGAAAAAAAATCTACACTATAAAGTAATTAAAAGAGTAGGAAAATAAATCTACTCCACAAAGCATAAAATAAATCTACATTACAAAGTAATAAATCTAATCTACCAAACATGAAATTAAAATAAAAAATAAAACTCTAAAATATGCAATTCTGAAATAAGAAAATTAAAAGAGGAAATGAAAACTCATATTGCAAGGAGTTGGCCCTTTTGAGAAGCAAATCTTCGTCACCAAAGGAGAAGAAGAAAGAAAATGGAATAAGATTTTTTTATTTATTGTAAATAAAAAAAATTTAATTTGGAAGGTCTTCTCAATTAAGAGTAACCCTTCTCTTCAAAAATAGAGTTTTAAAAAAATTTACATCCAAAACCCTCACTCTCCGTCCCTATTTATAACCTATAGCAATGAACAATAGTCCTTGGATCAAACTTGGGCTCCAAGAAAATCAAAATTTGTCATTGATTAAAATCTGTTACAAACTAATTGATTAGCTTCATTGATTAGGTTGTGACAAAATTTATCTTTTTCTATTACTTGTTGACTTGATGTTTCTTAGGCTTTTGCGCTTCTCTTAAGCTTCAATTTGGTCTGAAAAAAATGAGGGAAAATGGTTTCTTTAACCTCTTATTCGATATTTCTTTATTACCTATAAATTAACATAAAAAATATTATTAACAAATTTATTTATTTAAATAAAATAGATAATGAGGATATAGAATTGCAACAAAAATACGATGATCAAATACCCCCACACCTAGCTCACTTTCGCAAGAATCACGGTTGTATTTAGCACGTACAACAAACCTTTAAATCCTAGGTTACCCTAGAGGACGAGTTGTAGTCTTGTGAGGGTTTGTAGTGAATATACCCATAAAATTCAGTCAACTTGCTAATATGAAGAAGTCAATATGTAATTAATTCATTTGCAGTGAACAAACCTTTTAATCAATTTATTTTCCAATCAACGATGATCTCATGATCTCAACAGCGCAGTTATAAGTAAAAGCTCTTGTTCCGAGTCGCTAGCTCCACCGCAAACTAAAAACAAAATATTTTGTTATTTTAAAAGTGAAAAGCACAATTTTCATTTTCATTTTTGTTAAAGTGAGACCGATCTTACTCTTAGCAATGAAATTGTCCCTGTTCATGAACCTAAAAAAGAACGCTATTCAATAGTAAACATCCTTGTTTAGAGCAAAACTCATCTCCTTAGAGTTCTTAGCTACTAGTCTATCTAGCTCTTAAAGGGCCAGGCACTGTTAAGCCCTGTTATTTGGTTGCTTGCTGCCATATGTCCTTGTTTTATTTAAAAATTTTAGGTAGTAGTGGTCATACCTCTTCCCATGTGAGTAGTTTATGAAGTAGAAGGCCATAACCATACCATGCATTACCAAGATTTTTTTAGAGGCCGGGGCAAGCCTGCAAATGAGAATTCGACTTTAAGCTGCAAGCAGCTCACTTCAGAGTGATCTGTGCCTTGATCCCAGGCCATGAATCAAAGATTTCTCCTGGCAAGCAGGGTCGTGCCATGAACGTGAAGTAAATAGCAAAATGAGGTTGCTTACTCTCAGTCTCAGCTACCTTATTAGAACAGAATGTTCCTTTTGCAACACAAGGCTGATATGTTTCCTAACAGCCAAGGGTTAGTTGATCTATTAGGTTCTTAGATTTTCTTTGTTCAGAGAAGAAAAATGATCAAAGCAAAAAATATCTTTGATTACGATTAAAAGGAACAATCTCAAATAGACCGACGATCCATATTCGGGGCATTTCTTGGTGAACATAATATGCCATAATATCTTTGAACCCTATATTTATGTGCCAGAATATAGAGAGATTTTGTAGAGAAGTAGGATAGTTTTTTAATAAAGAAAGGGGGTGGGAAAGTTGTATTCATTCTTTGGAAATGTCTGGTTCTCTTTGTCTTCGAGCTTTCATTCCTCAATCCATTGTTTCATTCTTTCATATACCTCCCTACCAATAGATAGATACAAATGGGAAAAACCGAACCACGTCTACAAAAAGCTAGTACCATGCAGCTGCTTCAAAGCCAACATGATGCTCCTTGGTCAGATGACCAAGATATTGGTGAATACCACATATGATCAAGAAAAGAGTACCTATAATTACATGAAAACCATGAAAGCCAGTTGCTAAGAAAAAGATAGAACCATAAATACGATCCGAAATTGTGGAGGGTGCTTGCCTGCTTGGTTATATTACCTTCCTTGGAAGCCAGTGGATACTAGAGCTAGAGAAACAGTAGCTACTAAAGCATAAACAACTCGTTTTTCCTTCCCCGCGAGGATAGCATGATGTGCCCAAGTTACCACAGTCCTGGATAAAGGGAGAATAGGGGTATTAAGAAAAGGGATTTCCCGAGGATCTAAAACCACAATCCCTTTTTGGGGGCCACATACCTCCGATCTCTACTGTGGGTGCCAAAGAAGAATGAGAAGAAGCCAAAAAAAAAAGGAACATAACCTTCGAGACTATAAACAGAGCCATATCAAGGTCCTAATTGTATAGCTATTGTATGATATCCTTCCAAGGTGGATTCACGTAGAACATCGCACCACAATATAAACATGGTATATAGAGAAATGGGTGCATGTACATCACACCTCCTACTATGGTTGCCAATGCTCCGAGTGAACCTGAAATAGGCCATGGACTTGGATCTATCAAATGATAAGAATGCCTCTGAGATTCCATTATAAACCACTTTGCTCTGGTTTTTGTAAACCCACCTTCACCACTAGAAAAAGAAAGACTCTATCTATTACTTTTCTTTTTCTATACGAGAATCGTTGGTTTGACCCACAAACTACGTGGGAAAATAAATAGACCTTAATTAATCCTTGGTTTGCATTTCCGCACTGACGTGTTTCTTGTTGGCATTAGCTTCTTCTAATGCCCTCTGCAATTCTAAGGCACGAAAGAAATTGTACCGCAAGCACCTTCTATTCATAAAAGATAGATCCTTGAGGATACATCGGAGCTTTTGGATGTCCATTGTATCCTTGGACGTGCCTTCAACTATTTCACAGATGAGAGAGTCCTCATTAAAAGGTTATGGAATGAACCATTTTCCTCAAGTTAGGAGGTAAGAGCATTGGCTTTGGATAGACCCTTATGCTAATTGTGTCAGTCATCTGACAGGTCCGCCAGATGATGGTTAGAGCGTTAAGCATATTCTCCCTCGATAAGAGAGTTGTGTCCACGCCAATTCCTCACCTCCTCATCGCCGACAGGCTCATTGCTAGCTACAATATAAAAAAGACTACCACACCAGCTTCTTTTCTTTTTTATCAAAGAAGTGAAAGAGTCAAAGTTACATTTCTATACGGAAGGTTGTTGACCCAACAAAAGTCAGGGTTATCTTGCTCACCTACATCTCGCTAACTACCTTCTTTATTCTTTTTTTCTCAACTTCTGGTTTTGAAACCTCCCAAATGAAATGACAATTCTGATAGGTACCAGTGACTCAAAGAAGGGATTATCGCAAATTCCCAGTTGCAATGCAAAGCCTGATAATGGATCAATTCCTTTCCATGATAGGTAAAACATCTCATCCTACGTCAACTCGTAAGACAGCCAGTTGATCGACAATAGGTTCTCTACCACTTTACGAACTGATTGACTTATCTTTCCAGTTGGGTTAAGACACTGCTTCAGAATTCATTGATTCCTAATCTGCAGCTACTGCACCATAGTTGACCCCAGTCGCCTTGTCCTTGGCCGCCCACTCCTCCGACTGGCTGCGTTTCCGATCATTTCTCTAAACATCTTGAGTTAGAGGGTTTGATGACAAATCTTGACCGAGGGGATGCATGAAATACGAATCTTTCTTATCCTTTCTGTGTTCGAAAGCATTAGTTGCTAGGCCCAGGAAGGCTTCAGTCAGGTGGGGCAGATCAAGTAATCCCTAAATTGTTCAAGTCTTCAGAGCGAATGTAGGGCTTGAGTCAACTACTCAATTTCATGCCCATCCCACTCTAGAAGTGAGGGGATCAGAGCGAACAAGACACCGAATCTTTGGTCTCGGGTCGTGATAGGTAGGAGGAGATCTTCTCTTTCTAGTTCTAATTCAATCAAATGAAAAAAAGGCCTTAAAATAAACAAAAGTAGGGAGTCGATAAAAGTTCTTCTATCTAAACTCTTAGCTGCTATTGATCCTATAAATCCAACCTCTATGATTGAGTTGAGACCAGCAAGCAACAAGAGGGAGGAGAGTTGACGTCTTGCCAAAGCCTGTGTACTCTTTTCGAACGTTGTTACGTAAGAAGTAAAATTTTGTTTCCTATACAACAGTCCGGCTAAGAAAAATAAAGGCACTGTTAAGCATCATTGAGGGGTTAGTGTTGCTGGATGTGTAAAACACTATTATAGAATGTGTATCTTGCTCCCATATCTAGTGGAAGGGAAAGGGTAGTTCCTCTATCATTAGCCTTTTTTGATTGACACTAGCTCTTTATCTAAGAAAAGTATGATACCTGAAAGGAGTCGAGTATCTTTAGGCATAGATCGTTGGTATTGGATGTCATTAAGTTGTGCCGTGGCAAACCAGCTCCGCTAATTTTTATCCGTTGTAGAAAAGAGATCCCTTATCCCCACTTTCCAAAATGATGAATATGAAGTCTGGGAGGTTGCAGGTACTATGGATCCTCTGACTCCCAATCAGGTTGTCTCCCTAGGTCTCGCCAGTGTTGCTTGTAGGTCATTATGTGCCTCGAGATGGCCGTCTCCCATTCCCTTGCTGGTGGGGAATCTGCTTCCAAGTCGTCACTCGGCTACATCTGGCTCGTCCTCTAGGCACCTTTGGAAGGTAGGGAGTGTGATAGCGTACACGCTTCCCCTGTCCTTCTCATCAATTGCAGGGTTTGGTAGCTCGAAATTGATTTGGCTTTGCCAAAAGGCATCATCTCCACAGCCCGGCTCACGAGGCGTCCCCCTCGTTGTAGGGAATTCTCCCCCTCACCTTGCTCTTGTGACATGCTATGTTTTTCTTCTCCATTCTAAAGTCAAGGGTGAGTCCCATGCTTTTGTGGATCGTGGTCTCACGCACTAATCCCTACTAGGTCCGCCACCCTACTTAAACCAATCATCATATTGGTCCCTAGGCCCCATTGGTGGGAAGGCTCAGCTTCAAAACTGTATGTGGAGCTTCAAACTCATACGACTCCTCTAAGGATGGGGGTAGGCCTAGCCTAGGCTTGTGCAATATAGGTTGTTGTACATGACCTCAATTGAGCATTTAGTTAGAGATGTCAATCGCAGGTTCACCAGAGGAGAGGTGTTGCGAGCAACATTGTACAAACAACAAACAAATTCCTCCTACCCGCAACCCCATTCTATAAATTAGGTTGGCCACATTACTGACAACTACAAAATGAGTAATGAATGACCAACACAAATGAATAGCAGAGCGGGGCGTCTTCGGGGAGTAGCCCTTTCCAAGATCTATGCTGTTTGGGAACTCTACAAGGGTCTTACCACCTTCTTTATTTACAATATTTGAGCCTTTGGGGTACTTTGGGATTATATTCCATGCCAAAGATTTGTGCTTGTGGGCTAGGGTGAATATAGCAGACCAGCGGATCTCGTGGTCGACAATCATTCGGTCTTAGTAAAGGTTGTCGTGGCACCTACAGTAGGACAGAGGACTTATCGCGATTCTCGCGGACTGATTTACTATGTCTCCATCACTGACATTTGTATAAGAGGCCATGTGGATTGGCCTGGGTCTTCTTCGGCTAATGAGACCTCGATCCCAAAGCCTTTGGAGTATCTCTTTGATAGGCGCCTCTATCTATATGGAGAATATGTTGCTAAAAGACCCTGCCCAGTGCCCCCCTCTTTCCCCACCACCTTCCAACTCGTGAGAGTATACAATGAAAACTTTCGGATACTCATGCCTTATCGTGAGACTGCATGTTGAATGTCGAATGGCACGTTGCTCTGACCTAAGCAATGCAACAACGAGATCTCCCTTGATCCTTGCTGGATGTGCTTGATGGTCCCCCATAATACGCTAACTCTGGGACTTCTTACTCTAGCTATTCCAAGAGTCTATGCTAGTTGAACTGTGTCTAGTAGACAACCTCTTCCGCTCATCCCCATCATCAGTTGTTTGATCAGGATACTATAACTTAGGTCCCTAAACTTGGAATGGTTGGCGGAGTGTAGGTGGCAAGCAATTATATGGATACATTGCTTTACCCGTAGATGCTTCTCCAGCTCTTTTGAAATGTGGCTAGAGTTTTTCTTTCATGGGCAACATCATCGAATCAAATCTGAAGGAAAACATAAGGGTAAGTCTTTCGATAGCATTCAAACTTTTGAGAAGAACACTCCACTTGCAGCTTTTCTCACCTTATTGTTATGCAAATTTGTAATTCCCTATGATCTAACCTATATCAGGTCTGTTTGTTCATTGTAGCTGTAAGAATGACTGACAATAAAAAATCTTATTCCCTAGCCATTCTGACTCTCTGCACTCTTTAACAAGAAATCAACTATTGGGTTACGGATCACTTGGCAGTGTCTTGCAATTGGCCAATTCATTACTTGATTGGATGAATTTCTCAATATTTTCCTAATTTATATGATCGGCTACCCGAAGATAAAATTAAAATGCAATTCCCTTCTTCAAATCATAGATCAAATGCTCCATTTTTACTACAGATTTCAGGAGTAGAAACTTCAGGGTCCCCTTATTTTGCTAAAGAGGCTAGAGAATTTCTTTATGAAGGAGATGATGAAGAACTTAAGTGGAGACCTTATCCATTCTCACATTCTTTCAATCCCACTTCCCTCGTGGATACACCTAAGTAGAAGATGTCAAGCTCTCATTCTTCATTTTTTTCCTTCAATCTGTTGAGGGATTCTTCCTCTTAGGATGGGAAAGAGGCTCTTCACTGAACCATATAATCTTCATATGTTTCCCTGTCAATTTGGTTATGATCAAGGAGTTCCAAGTCCTCGTTTGTCATGCACATGTATTGAACCAAACTTAGGCAAGATGTATTGCCATTGGAGATTCTTTTTTCGATTAGGGTCTGTTGAGCATTTTATTATTCCTTCTGATGGTCAAATGGGGAAGACTCTTCATGGTTATGTTATTTGGTATCAAAAGGAGTATCACGACTTCTTCGCTAAAGAAGTAAAGAAGCTATACATTCTCTGTTCTGAGCAAAATGAGATATAACTAAATTTCTAATCAATTCTTGATATATGTCAAACATATTATCTAATTTTTTGAACAGTCATCATCGTCATCGGAGGATTCAGCAGGGCTTACCCTGAACATCAAACAAAAAAGGCTCTTTTTTTATGATCCTAAGAAAAAGCAACAAGTTTCTTCTGATTTAGCGTCAAAAGCTGATTAAGCGACTTCTATTTCACAAGTGAGAAATAAAAGCACTAGTGCTAATAAGGTGGTTGTAGATTTAGAAGGTGACAAGGATCACATTCCACCCGCTTCAATTGCACCTCAAGAGCCTCAATCACTAGATAAGGTAACTTCAAGAGGAAATAGCTTGCTTATCAATCAATTACCTTCATACATAGCCATCTTGTTAGCTATAAATGATATGTATCACTTTATTATTATTATTATTTTTTTGAAGACTAGCTCCATCATAGTTCATACATATGACTAGTTTTTTTTAATGCATACTTACAAGGATTTTTTAGGCACATGATAACAATGTGTCCTCTACCAAGAGCCATGATATTATCAAAGACTACAGAGAACCTGAGTCTTCTAGCAACTTTTCTAATGAAGATGAGAATCAATCTAAAACAGATGATAGCCCTTCAAGCCATGAGGATATGTGAAAACAAGACACTCAAATTCAGCAAGCCATGAGGATATGTCAAAACAAGACACTCAAATTCAACAAAACTAAGTTATGGTTGTTCCCCAAATGAACAATGTAATGAGTGGAAGCACTAATTCAGTTGAGAAACCTACTCAAGTCTTTTTGGAGGAATCCAAAGATCAACTTCTATGTGTTATATCATCACCTCTTGGAGTTAAGCATCTCCCAATACACAGAATCTATCACATTAAGAGCAAAGACGAGATTTCAGATACAATGTCAAGGCTGCTCTATCCATGTACCTTTGATGATGGTTGATGAAAAGCAATCCTTAGGCTCCCTTAGCACTAGAAATTGTTGATGCTAGTGATAATACAAGTGAGGAAGGACCAATTGATCCTACTGTAAGCTCGGCTGCAGATGTACTACTACCCATTTTTGTGAGAGAACTTTATGAGCAAAAGCTTCGGGTCCTTCTCGAGCGGGACTTTGAGAGTTTTATCAAACTAATAGAGAATAAAATTGCTCTGTGTGGATCACTTGGTAACTCAGGTGGTAAGTTAAAGAAAGCATTTGAGAAAATCATAATAGTTGCCACAAAATATCATACATTTCAGCGAGAGTTAACTTCCAAGCCTGAAAACACCGATGTGGTATCTTCTCTAAATTTTTTAAATCATTGGAAAGTCATATCTCTTATGTAGAGAAGTTTTTACTTGCTCAGAATGTGGCTCTTAATCATAATCAATCATGTAAGGATGGTCTGAATTAAAAGATTCTAAAGTGGAGAAAGAAAGGTTCAGAATTTAGAGAAGAGCTAGCTGAAACAGAAGTAAAAAAGAATTGACACAACAGAAGCACGTTTGAAGAAGACCTTGGATAAATAAGAAAATTGTATGCAATTATTTCATTAGGCATAACAAGGATATCCTAACATACAACACCTCAATGCTGAATACGATGCATGTTTGACTACTTTTAAAACTCTTCTAACCTATGTAATGTCCTTTAAGAAATATTTTTTTAGATAGACCTTATTTATTTATATTTGAGATTAGACATTTTATTTCATAACAAATAGATATTCAGTATAAATAATGTTTCAAGATTTTATATGTGCATTTGTTACAATCACCTCTCAGTAAAGATGAAGTTATCACTGAATACACAAGAGAAACTTTTGTTTTTACTAAACTTTGATGGACAAGCCTATGAGGCATAAAATTCACTCAATAGATTGTCCTCTTAGAATTTGGAGACTATTGAAGACTTTTTTTAGTTTATTTTAATGAGATGATGCAAGAGCTCTACCTTGGACTGCATATAGGTCCACATTTGTTTTTGCCAAATCTTTGTGTAGAAAACTCTAAATGACTTCTCGTATGAAATGATAGATAAGATTTTGAGTCTAGTTTTGTACAAAAGTAATACTTGAATTTAATCCATATGTGGAAAGTTAACACCGAAATACCAAAGGATGGTTAGAAACAAATATTTTTTTCGAGTGTAGAAAGAGAAATATCATACTTTTCTTACCTTGTATAGACCATGCCTACTAATAGGTTCACTCATAGCTTATCCTCTTAGAGTTTAGAGTTGCTTCTAGTTTATACTCATAAAAGATTGGAGTTTTTTTCAGTTTATACCCTTAAAAGTTGGAGTAACTTACAGTTTGTACTAATAAAAGTTTGGTGTGTCTTATAGTTTATACTCATAAAGTTAGGGGTGTTATGCCTCTTTGATAATCACATTTTTATTACAATATTATACCTTCATTATCTATCTTATATAAATAAATATACCACTAATAATTGTTTTTATCTTAATTTGCAGGTTAATGAAGAAATAATGAATAAAAGCCCAAAAGACTCAAAATCCCTGATTGTTATTGAAGTCCAAATATGAAGACAAAAGAAGGCCCAAGAAAGCTCAAGGATCCATGACGAAATCAGGTCTAAAAAGTTAACAAAAAAAATCAAATCTGCGCAAACCAATTGGTCGGCCAACCGATTGGCCAATCGATCAGCCAACGGATTGGCCAACCGACTGGTCAACTAATTGATTTGCAACAAATTTGGTTTAATGGCTGATGTTTAATTCCTTGGTTGCCAAGTTTCATCTAATGGTTCTCCTTCATTGCTATAGGCTATAAATAGGGGTAGAGGGTGAGGGGTTTGAGTGTGAAATATTTTGTAAAAACTCTAACTAGAAAGGAGGGTTACTCTTAATCGAGAAGACCTTCCAAATTTATAATTTTTTGTTACAATTAATAAAAAAATATTTTCACCCATTCATATTTTCTTTTCTTCTCTTTGTCCAATGATGAAAAGAGGATGAAGATGAAGATAAGATGAACATGACGGTTTGCTTTTTATTCAATTCTGTTCTTTTCTTGTAATATTTTCTTTTTGTGCTTATTTAATACTTTGTAGAGTAGATTTACATTCATGTCTTTACTTTCATATATTTACTTTCATGCCTTTACTTTCTTACATTTATTTTCTAATTTAGATTTTATTTTCTTTCACTATTCACCTTGAGGCTAGAACCCTCTTGAGATTAGTTTTATTTTATTTACTTTTCTTTTCCTTAATTCACCTTGAGGCTAGAACCCTCTACGGAATTGCCTTTTTTGAAATGTGGGGCTAATATTTGTGAGAATTCTAGAAATTGCTTGAAACTAGTTTTATATCCTACTTATTCATACAAGATTGAGATTAGCTAAGTGGATCTATTCTAGATTCCTCATATGTTTAATTAATCATTCATATTTTACATTCTTGATCTTCCTTTTTGTTCTTACTTTTTATTTATTTATTTTATTTTTCTTTATTACCTTCTTTATTTTCTTTCATTTTATTCATCATTCTTTCTCCTCTCTCAATTTCATTCTATTTTTATTTGCACTCAATCATAAACACTCTCATATCTCTCCACAATCCATCACCTTTTTTTATTCACTCCTAATTGTCACACACACAACATTAAAATTGATATTGATTAACTTTTACAACACCTTCCTCGTGGGATCGATAACTTTTAATATTATAACTTGATAGTTGTGCACTTACAACTTTAGGTTCATATATCTTAAACTACCAAGTTTTTGGTGCCATTGCCAAGGAACGGTGTTTACAAGTAAGATTTTTCTATTTTGGTTCTTTAATTTGTGTGTTTTTCTTGTGAAGGAACCACTTTGAAGCTTGAAGATCAAGGATTGAAGGTTGAAGATTGAACATTTGCCTTAAAAAGCTTGGATGTTTTTGCATGGGTAACTCCTCTTTCTACTATTTTCAATTCCAACCCTTTTAGTTAGTTTCTTACAATTAGAGACATTTAGGATCTAAAAAGAAAAAAACATATTTTACTTTTGTCAGCCATAATAAAAATTCACCTTCCACTTGGACATTTACTAACAAGATAATAAATTCAAAATCTCCTTTTCTCACATCTATTTGATTGTTAACCTTAATTAAAAAACAAAAAGATTTTTTTGCATTCTCTTATAATTGTTTTTAATTCTTAGGATTGCATTGCATATAATAGTAGGAGTTCACTAAAGTGATTTGAGCATCTTGATTTGACACTCACTTAAAAATATTCTTAAGGGCAAAAACCCACTAATCAAGATAAGGTGAGGGATTTCATCACCCTTTCCTTTCACCACCCTTTTCTTAGCACACAAATCACTAATTTCTCACTACACAAATATAAGCCTCTTAAAACTTATTAGACATTGGCCTCTAAGGATTCGAGCTCATTAAGGAACAAGAAATGCTTAAGTAAACCAGTTCAAGTTTACTTAAATCAGTTAGTGTCTAAGTTAAGATTTAGAGGTCGCGTAAAGCGCTCCGTAAGGAAGGAGGTACTTAATTGATCTTTGATCTTCCTCTAACACTATCCTTACCTGGCTAACTGACCTAGTAAACTTTGATTTTTTTTTCACTAAAAGAGTTTTTCGTTAAGAGCTGGTCTAGTGAGTCTAGGCGTAGCCCTAGAATTTAAAGTGATTGACACAAGTGATTGTATTGATTTGTTTTAGTTAGGTTTTTCCTTTATCTTTCATCTTTTTCTCATCATCTTTTTTATCTTTTAGTTTTTCTTAGAATTAAAAAAATTTAGAAAAATATTTTGTTTTGGTGTATGCAAATGTGGATTAAGGATAATACCAATTATTTAATCCGTATTGATTCATCTTTTGAGACTAACAAAATGGTCAATCCTAATTCACCATTCTTCAAGATGTGTGTTATCCAACTAAGAATTCAATCCCATCTTGCATTAAGCTCCCCGATGTCAATGGAACTAATTTTGAGCTTAGATCGCATTTCATAAACATGCTTCTAAAATTCTTCAGAACTGAAACTGAAGACGCTTACATTTTTATCTCTGAGTTTGAGAAAGTGTGTCTCATGATTAAGATGAGGTACTTATCTGAAGATGTGATTAAGCTTAGATTCATTCTATTTTCTCTTAAGGACAAAGCCAAAAAATGGATATATAGCTTACCTACAAATTCTATCTCAACTTGGGATGAATCTATTACCATTTTTCTAAAGAAATTTTTCCCTATCCACAAAATGGTTAAGCTTAGAAACAGCATTCAAAACTTTAAGATTATCCCGGGAGAGCCATTCTGGTAATATTTTAAAAAATTTTAAGGATCTTCTTATCCAATGTCCTCACCACGGTCTTGAAAAATGGCGATTACGCCAAATCATCTATGAAGGATTGGATTATTCTTTCAAAACTTTCTTAGAATCAATGTGTCAAGAGGATTTCATGAAGAAAAAAGTCGATGAAGGCTAGAATTTTTTAGAGAGTTTATCTGAGAAAACCATGCAGTGGGAACACTATGATGATAGCGTTTCATCAGTTTCCCAACGCAAATCCAGTGGTTTTTCCTTAAAGACGAACATAGCCTCTAAAGCAAGGATAGCTACAATCATGTGCAGGTTAGAAACCTTAAAAATTAAAGAATGAGCTCCAGCTCAAATCAATCAAGTTTCTATCTCAGGTTGTCACAACTGTCTTTCTCCATCCCATATTTCAGAGGAATGTTCTCTCTTAGAAAACAGTCCACCACTAGGTCACGTAAACACTGCATTCTAGCATCCTGTGAATGATCTATTTTCTCTAACTTACAATCTAGGTTATAGAAATCATCTGAATTTTACATGCAATCAAGGAAACTACTTCGGAAATCAAAATTTTACTCCCTCTTCAACCCAACAGCTTCCTAGGGGAAACACAGTTCCTTTCACTTCTCAAACTAATTTTTAACAACCAAATCTGCCATATCCAAATCAGTCTCCTCATCATCAATCTATAAATCATTCTCCTCCAAACTCTGATCATGATATATGTCTCAATGTTTTGGAAAAAGGTATGGAAACCATGATTAAAGATTCTATACAGACCACCAACTTGTTGACTTAAAAATCCAACACTTTAAATTCCTTTATGCAATTAACCGGACAAATGCTCAATTCCAACAGTCAAACTATAGCTAGGTTAGAAACTCAGCTTGACCAAATAGCTAGTGCTATGAGTGAGAGAGAGAGAGAGAGAGGAACATTTCTAAGTCAATCCGTGACCAACCCTAAGAACATGGGATCAAGTTCAACCTACCAAGCTCAAGTGAATGCAATCCATTCACTGCGTCGAAGAAAACAAGTTGATAATTGAGTTAGAATGCCTTCAAATAAAACTCCTGAACCAGAACAAATTCTCTCTCCTTCTGATGACTCCATTTAGTAATCACCCACTTCCAATAACCAAGAGCCTGAATCCAAACCTGAGCCTAATTTTAATAGTTTTAAACTAGTTGCTCCCTTTCCAGATAGACTCAGACCTAGGATATATTCAACTCAAGAGGAGAATCCTAGAAACTTTCAAGCATGTTAAGGTCAACATTCATCCCTTAGATATAATTGAGCAAATCCCATCTTATGTAAAATTCTTGAAAGAGTTGTGCACTAAGAAGAGAAGAATAAATATTCTAAAGAAAGTCTTTCTTTCTATCAATATTAGTGATATGCTCTCAAAGCCCATCCCTTTGAAATATAAGAACCGAGATTGTCCTACTATTTCATGTGTGATAGGAAATACCGTCATTGATAAGGCACTCTTGGACTTAGGGGCCAATGTCAATTTGTTTCCTTTTGTGGTCTACTAGCATCTAGGGTAGGAGAACTCAAACTAACTAGATGCACCTTACAGTTAGCTGATAGATCTGTCAAAGTCTCTATGAGTGAGATAGAGGATGTTCTGATTAAGGTTGGGGATTTTATTTTTCTAGTGGATTTCATAGTCTTAGAAACGCAACCCATTTCGAATCCCAAAGGTTAGACAACAGTCATTTTAGGAAGACCATTCTTAGTCACTTCTAATAATCTAATCAACTATAGAACTGGTCAAATGAAGCTGTCCTTTGAAAATTTAATTGCTGATCTTAACATTTTTAATCTAGGAAACAAACCAGCTAATCAACCTCTAGAAATAAATTACATCCAGAAAATTTTAATAGAAGAAGAGAATAAATCAGATCTTAGTTTTGAGGAAATCTTTGGTATGGAGCTAAAGATTTTAGAAAAATCAGATCAAATCTTTCAGAATGATGAAACTATGTTAAACATGCTTCTTTGATCTAACTTTTGAAGAACTCTTTGTTGATGAACTTAGATTCTTGAAAAATAAACAACTAAAATTTCAACCCGCAGGCATAAATCTTGTATTTGAGAAAATTTTTAAAGAAGAATTGGTTGTGTCAGGACAAACTTTCATTAGTAAGAAATCTAAGTTCAAATTTGAGGATGAGAAATTCAAAATGCATAACACCATAAATACCTACCTTCAATTGCTGCAAATATCATTGAAATCCTTGGAGTATTCAGACTTTGAGCACATCATTAATTATATTATTTCAGATTTCTTTAAAATCCGGGATAGAATTTTCAGTAATAAGGTAGGATTTGAAGTAGAGTATGAGCTTTTCATGTTTAATCTTTCATTCTACATTTTTATTTTTTAAATAATAATAAAAAGAATTTATTCTTCTCTCATTTGAGAGTTTCTTGTTCTTTTTGCAAAAAAGAGATAGATATTTGAAAAAAAATACAATAAAAATTAAAAAAAGAGCAAAAAAATAGAAAAAAAAATGAAAAAAATTTGACTTCATCCTCCTCACATCAAAAGTAAATTGCAGTTTTTATCATTTCATTATTGTTCTAGGTCGACCAAACAAATGTAAATGCTTCATTTATTATCTGTTTTACTTTGTGTGTTATAGAGTTTGCATTGAGAACAATGTAAAATTTAGGTGTAGGGGTGAGAACTAGTCAATTTTCTTCTTTATCGTTGTCATTTTTCACTTTATTTTACTATTTATTTTCTTTTTCATTGAAATATTGTCACTTGCCAACCTAATAGAGTTAATTAATAACTGATCTATTTGATAAAAATTTAAATTTTCTAATCGTTAGTTAGTTTCCTACTCAATTTCACCTTTTATGATAACTCTAAATAAATTTCTTAAGAAATAATTTTCAAAGTAGTATATTTCACTTACATCTTAACTTGGACTTTTAATTAAAGTAATGAAATTTTTGCATGCTTAGCTTAGAGTTGAAAATAATT
>JBAKGM010000001.1:25928954-25946849 GCA_037177215.1 Asparagus racemosus
TATATAATATAATTATAGTATAAAATAATCATTAATGTATACTTAGATATATTTTTAAGTGTATATTGTTATTAATATATACTTACATATATATTTTTAGTGTATACTATATATAATTATAGTATGTTATTATCATTAATGTATTTTTATATATATTTACATATAATATATAACTATATACTAATAGAATATAATTTTTTACTACTTAGTAAATACTTAGTATGATTGATTTTTTATCAAATTTCACATATTTTATTATTAATTACCCTTAAAATTTTAATTTTTTATAAAAAAATTAATTTTTAAGTCAAAAAGTAATAAAATAAAAAATATAAAACAACGGGCCGGACATAGCGTACTGGGCCTGAATCCAGGTACCCCTGTGCCCAGCCTGGTCCAGAAATTCGGGCCCGGCTCGTTTGGACGGGTCCAAGTAATTCCAAAGTAGCTAACAAGAATCGGAGACCTACTAGCCAGTACGATGATTTGAGGGGCTAGTTCATAATAATAAAAGTGCAAAGGGGTTCAAATAGGAAAAAGCAATAAAAAACGAAAAGGTAGAGAAAAAATAGAAAGGGGGTTATTTTCCCTTTTCGCCTCCTCGCCCGTGAGGAATGGAAAAGAGAATTTAGAGAGGCGAAAACATTTTCTTGCTGTATAAAATTCTTCGGCTTCTTGAAACCCTAAATAGGAATTAAGCAGAACCCTAAATTCTTCGGATCCGTACGCTGTTTCAAGATCGCCTGAGTTGGATTTTTGCAGAATTCGTTTGATTCCTCGCTTCGAAATCTGGACCTCAGTCTAAATAGGTGAGTTACTGTTTTGATTTTGCCTTTGACTGATTCTAGGGTTTATTTTCGTTGAATTGAAACTTAGATCTTGGCAGCAATTTATTAGGTTTTCAGAGTTACAATTACAATTGGAAGTTTAGCCCCATTTGCAGCTTTATGCTGTGATTTATAGCGATGGAGTACATAAGTATTGATTTTTGCTATTATTTTGATATTTAGATCTGGATCCTGACTGTAATTTTGATAATTTGGTGAAGAAAGGAGAGAATTTGAGGAGAAAATGGCTAATCGAATGAAGGAGGATGAGAGAAACGAAAAGATTATCCGAGGGCTTATGAAGCTTCCGGCGAATAAGAGATGCATTAATTGCAATAATCTAGTAAGTTTTGATTTTTAGTAGATGTTAACTTTCTTGCCTAATTTGTTTAATTCTATATTTCTATTAAGTTCTACAGTTTTAAGTTGTCTAGATAAAGTTGTCTTTCTTCTTGGTTGCTAAATATAAGTCCTTGATAAACAGACATTACAGAAATATCCTCCCATTTACTTTAACATGGAAGTAGATAAGCTTCAAAAGGGGCATATTACTTTATTTACATCCTTAAGTTTCAAAATTATTGAATGAATTAATTAAAATGTACTAGTTGGTGAGATTGCTAATTGGGTGATTGAGAAGTGATTCAAACTTCAAGCGTGGGTCTAATTTATTCAGTTCTAATGCATCAAAAGTTCTTTTAGGTTTGGCTGATTTTTTGGAAAGGGAAGTGGGAGCTAGGACAAAGGCATTGGCTTAGACTGGAGGGCAGAATTCAGTAGGAAAAAACAACATAGTTCTTAAAAATAGTAAGAAGTAGAAAAGTCGAAGCAAAATAGCCATCTAACTAATAGGAACTTATGAAAATAATCAAGTATTACTGAAGTCTTTAGAGATGACTAAGCTTCAACCTTATTTCAGTTTAGTTGAAATGTGAACTTTAAGATTAATGAGGGGCATTGCAGTCTAAATCATAGAGTATAAATTGAGTGGCTTGATTTCAGTTGAGATTTGAGCATAAAAGTAGGGAGAACAGCTGATGTGGTTTGAACATATTGTAAAGGAGCAATAGGATGATGATTGGTGTATAGGCAAATATGAAAAACAAAGCTTATGGATGGCAAAAAAAAAAAAAAGATCGTTAGGTTAACAGGAAGATGAGCCTTGAGACAGTCAATTGAATTTCCTACCTAGCCAACTTAACAGATTTGCATAAAAAATCTTTCTCGTTATTTAGCTTAGACATAAATAAGGGAAGATAATGAGGAAAGTACGAAAGTGTTGAAGAGATGCGACAACACCAAAGTTACTACGGTTAAAGCAGCCTTTATGTGGCCTTTTTCCAAGCAAGCTCCTCGACAAAGTATGAAAGTCTTGAAAAGATGCTACAACACCAAAGTAACTACGGTTAAAGCAGCCTTTATGTGGCCTTTTTCCAAGCAACCTCTTTGACAAACTGTGCATGAAGAAAAGAACAAGGTGTCTAGGGGAATCCTGTATTGAGCCACAGTAATGTGAAGGAATATATTTGAGATTCGTGTTGGACTTAAGTTGAGGCTAGCAAAATTGTATACCTTGTCATCAAGTTGAACCTTATGCCTAGTTGCTACAAAGTTTTCTTGCATGCTTGATAACAAGTCAGCACCCTACCGAGTAAAGTTAGGGAATGAAGCCTAACTTAGGTTATAGAGTTGGAGTTTTGGAGTTAAAAGGTTTTTAGGACGTGTTTAACATTGTCGAGGCCAAGTGTCCTCACCGCTTCTAAAGCAAATTAGTAATTCAACAACGAATTTGGATATCTTGTAACTGATTCGAAGAAGGATTTCTATGAGAAGTTGAGAAACTGCTTGGGGAAATTAGACTTTTTGACTACTTGCAACTGTCGGAGCAGAAATCCACCCATCACTCTTTCTCTCTGATTCTGTTAGAAAATCTCCAATTATCTTTCTTTTATTGAGTAGCTTGTCTCCATTTCTCTAATAGACCTTATCCATAGCTTCTCTCTCAAATTTTATTATTGTCTAAGGGCTAAATTTCAAGAAACAATTTATGAAGTTCAGGTCATTTTTAGAAGAGTACATGGTCATTTTTAGAAGAATACCATGTACATTTCTTGTTCATTTAAAGTTCAGGTAAGTTTCCCGAAAAATCAATGCAGTTTTTCTAAAAATTGTATATGTATTTGTGGTATTTACATGGGTCATGGGGGGAAATTTCATGGTAGTTTTAAAAAATAGCTGAAATTTCAAGGTAGTCTCTTGAAATTATCCTTATCTGGGTTTCTTTCTCCAAGTCTAATTCAAAATTTTAGATTGTTTATAAACATTTGAAATTTCTAAAATACAGTTTTAGATCAACCCCAACCCCCCGGCCCCCCGTGAGAGGAGTTTCCTATATCCACATACATCCTTATTTTCTGTGCTTTTCGTTGAATCTGATCAAATTGGGTCAAGACTGACAACAATACTCCTTCTTTAACTTCATTTTTTGTTACAACAAATAATCAGATTTTCTTCTGTAATGCTCTACTCTGCACCAACTCCCGAATAGTTGGATAGGTAGAACTTTAACTGTCTCTATGTAAATTGGTTTTATGATTATCTGTTACCCTTGCTTTTAGTCTTAGCCAATTTTCAGCTATGAACCTCCTTTTATGCTATCAAGGAACCCTTTTTCCAACCCAAAAGAATATAAAGTGGAATAACAATTTGAACTGGATTTCTTGTTCCTTAAACCGAGATCCTTTTCCAAACCTTATACTGGATAGTTCTGCAAACTGGTAACATACAGTACATACTACTGACTACTGTGATACTATTCACTCATTTCCCTTATTTAATCTTTTGTTCTGCTAATTGACATTAAGGGTATAGCTTTGTTTGGGGTTAACATTTAAAGTTTGATCAATTTGGGCAAGCTCTTGGCAATTTGGTAAGTGAGGAGGCAGAGGCTCTTCTTACCCATTTTTATTTCCTTTAACATTCGAAGATGTATCATAGATCTTGTATTAAAATTGTTAACTTGGATGATTGGTTGTCATGTCAGTAAATCTATTGTTGAAGAAACAAATCAGTTTATTAATCTTCAGACTCCATTGTAAATTCAGGTCCCTTTTTACTGTAGTCAAAATAATGGCTCAATCAGGAAGGTAAAAGGCTTAGTGTTCCAGTGAGCGTAGTCAATGTTTTCATAAGCGTTAGGTGCCATACCTAGCCCCAATGCCAAGGCATCTAGGCAGGCATCTAAGCAGGGCCTAGCCATTTTTTTCTCGCTTCATTCTTTAAGACAGGTTTTTGCCACTATGAGAGGCATAGGAAATGAAGAGAGAGGAAGAAAGGAAAAAGAAAAAGCGGAAGAAAATCATGACGCAGATGAATTTATAAGTATTCTTGTACACAAGACTACCGTAAATATTTTAAAAAAAGACTTCTTGAAAGTGTGGACAACAATTGGAAGTGGCCTAGCCTGTGGTTGGGACCCAGCTATCCTAAATGATAGCTATAAAAGCGAAGAGGAAGGCTAAGAGAAGACAATGGAAGAGGAAAAGGCAAAGAGGAAGGCTAAGAGAAGACAATGGAAGAGGAAAAGGTTTTCTTAAAGATTCAAAATCTTAGCCTATGTGTTATCTAACTCGGATTTGGTTTGATCCAATTTGTCCAACCCATTTTCTTCATGTGCTTTGAGCTTAAGCATTTTTTTTAAAGTAGTGTGGCCCATTTAAGTGCTAGGTCACTTGGGTGCCCCATGCGCTTAGCTAGGTGGTCTTGGTACTGCCTAGAGGCGGGCACCCAGACCGCTTTTTAAAACAGTGTGTTGTTATGTTTCTTTTTGATGATTTGTTGTATTAATAGAGAATCTTTCGCTATTGCTTATAATTCATCAATGTGTGCATCCTCTCTGATATAGAGTCCATAATGTTTCTAAAGATAAATTTAGTTTCTTCTAATAATATGATTTTCACATGTGAACAGGGACCACAATATGTATGCACAAATTTCTGGACCTTCATCTGTACGAATTGCAGTGGACTACAGTAAGTATTCATATTCATTTTATTTCTCCCTTTGACTTTAAAGTTTCCATTTGCATTCTGTTGGTTGTCTATTTATTCTCATTTTCTTTTGTGGTAGATTATATGAGAATTTTTTATGTACATTTATATAGGTAGGTTTTTCACTCCATTTATGATAAGGGTTGCTCCTTTTCGAACTACGGTGTTTTGATTATTCAGCTTCTTGCTTTCAAGTATTATTGTATTAGTTTCTGTTCTCATTACATTGTTGTCTCCTAGTCGGGAATTCTGTCACAGAGTGAAATCAATATCCATGGCTAAATTTACTACACAAGAAGTTGATGCTCTTCAAGAAGGGGGAAATGAGGTAACACGTGGAAAATTCTTCTTTTCTTCTTGTTATCTTATTTTATTGAAGATGCAATCTCATTAACAATATTGGATTCATTGTTCAGAGAGCTAAAGAAATTTATTTTAAGGAGTGGGATCCACAACGAAATTCATTTCCTGATAGCAGGTTATTTCTGATACCAAAATTTTTACTGCTTTATCTTCTTCATAATTATAATGCTGATAGCTTTTTCCCCCTTGTCAGTAATATTGATAGGCTCAGAGACTTCATTAAGCATGTTTATGTGGACCGGAGGTTCTCTGGGGGAAGGAATATGGACAGACCACTTCAGGGGAAGGTGCTGTTGAGTGCTTAAATGAACTTTAAAAAAATTGCTTCTGTGCTTTATGCTAACAATATTATGAACTTGCTGAAAAATATTCCTGAAGTTTTACCGTTCGCCTTGTATGTTATCTCAATTATCAATATTGGTTTATATTTGCATGTTGCAGGCTAGTCAGGATGACTCTAATGACAATAGAAGAGGAGATTCATATCGAAGTGCCTCAAGAAGTCCGTCGTACGATGACCGTTACAGCGAGCGCGTTGGTAGTGGTGGTAGAAATGGTGACAGAAATATTAGATATATTTATGGGGAAAGAAGTCCTGGGTATGACTCAAGTGGCAACAAGAGAAGCCCTCGCCGATTTGAAGTGGTGGATGACAGGGTACGAGATGATAAATATGGAACTGGAAACCAAATCAGGAGATTTGAAGACCGAAGACTTCCACCTAAGCCAGAGGGATCATCACCAATCCATCAGAAAGATGTGTCCAGCCCCCCCATGGTTCGTCCTGTAAGGGATATTTTAGGTGATGACATTCCACAACTTAATGTTGGTGACCCTGCTAAGGCCAATGATACCAAGATTGCAGATACGTCTGCTCGTCCACAGGTGAGGTTCATATTGATAATTGAAGGTGAACTTTTCCATATCTATATGGTGTTTCTTGGAAATTGTTACTTATCCTTCGACTTATTTCTTCCGCATTTTGTCATGGTATCATCTCATTCATGTGAAAATTGCATGACATTAGTGAATTCATGATAGATTCTTTTGTTATAACTGCTAGAAGGCGATTGGTTCCTTCTGGATGATTTTTATTTTAGAATTCTTTAGAGTATATAGAGCTTTCTGTTCATTTTAACTAGGGAGATTACATTCTTGCTTCCTTATTAGTTCAAGTAAAATATGGGTCAGAAAGGGGAAATACGCAAGCATACTTTTTTTTAAGGGCTTTCTTTGTGGCTGTTGACATTCAGAATTGCCTATTGTCAAGAAAGTAACTATCCTGCATTATACTTCTTGACTAGAGTATGATTACAAGTTATTAATCCATAGTGCTGTTATAGTAAATCGATACCAATAATCAACACCTTTAAATATTTAATTTCCGAGGTTTGTCTATTTTACCTTTACATTCTAAATCATTTATTTGTCAAATTTCTTTCTATTGTTCAGTGAAACTCCTGTCTAGAAGTAATAATGTTTTAAACTCCTTAAGTGACAAGTACCGGAAGCTGTATCATAATTCAGCTCTCCCTTTTCAGGCTTTGTTAATTTATCTCAGTTATTTCAGGTAATTTACCTATGGCGTGTTTGGATCTTCCCCAATCAGACTTGACACATCAATTGTAGAGCGTCTATAAACCATGTGAATAACTATGAGCATGAATTAACTTGTTTGGGGTCATCAAATGTTGGTTTCAGTGCTGAGCAAATTCCAGCACATTCATTTCTTGCCGAAATGAATGTGCTGGAATTTGCTTAGCACTTATATGCAAAATTATAGAATAGCCAGCTTTTGTTCCTACTAGCTTTAATGTTCAAAATGCCTCATTTCCTGAACCCGTATGTGTCTGCTACTCTACTATATCATTCAATACAAGCTTAGTCAATTCCATTTTAAAGCTCATCATGTGCTGTTGAACCGTTACCTGGACCTTATTTCAAACTCTTGAAGTTTAAAGTGTACAATCAATTTATGGGCATTTACTTATTGCAGAGAACTTCATCCTTAAGTAGCACGGGATCTGGTGATGAGAATTCATTGCAACAGAAGAAGGTTAACTTAGGAAGTTTGATAGATTTCGGTGCAGATCCTGAGCCTCCTGTTGTCGCTGCACTGGAGCAGCCTACTATTCAGCAAAACGCATCTCCACCCTCTGATAGTGGAAATTGGGCATTCTTTGATAATGCAGGCCGACAAACAGCACCTCAAACCAGTGCAAATCCAGGGTCTTTGGAATCTGCACTAAATCAATTATCAGCACCTGGACCCGCACAGACAGCCTTTGTGTCTACCCTGCCTATATCTGGTGTTGGTACTTCCCCCAATGCCAATGGAGGACAATATCCCTCGATGCAGCAGCATCAGACTTCTTTGTTTTCATCTAATCTCAGTCAGCCTACAAGTCCACCTTTCAATGCACATGTTGCTGAAGGGCAGGCAAGTTTACTTGTTTCATTGTTTGTGTAAGATTGTCCTTGATAATTAAGATGTAACACTGATGCTATTTGCATACTCAGTCTTGGGGTTCGTCAGGAGTACCAAGCATGCAAGTAACTATGCCTAATTCAGGTGGACATTCATCTCAAGTTGCCAGCGTATCACCTCAAGAAATAAATGCGGGAGTTCCTTCACAACCACCTTCTATGGAGGCTAAGCCTACAGGAAGAAAAGAACTCCCAGCAGTAATGTCTTAATACCGACTGTCCAAGCCCTCTGCTCATTGTTATTACCATTACTTAATGGATCTTACCCAATCTGCAGGATCTTTTCACTGCACTTTATCCCTCAGCACCTGTGTCGGTACCAGGCTGGCAAAGGGGTCCCTATCCTGGCATTGGGTATGGGTTGCAATATCCTATGGGAATGGTGAGAATTGTGGCATGTTTTGTTTTTACCTTTTTAACTCTATCCCGATGCGACCATGTTTATTTATTTAATTTTGTATGCTTATTTGTTCATTTTTTCAGCTTCAAACAATGCCTGCATTTCCTCATCCGTCAACATCTAGAAACCCCTTTGATTCCGGCAGTGAGCCTGCTTTAGCTCATGCTCCAACGGTATGCGATGTTTTTTTTTCTTCCATTTGCTATGGTTCTCAAGTTCATTTTTGAGGTTATTTAGCAAATATAAAAAAAGTTATGAGTACCTTATTAAGTTTATATTCTTTGGAAATTTATCTATACACAGATAATATGTTGTGTGATTTAGAATAGGTTTTGTACATTGAAGAAAAATTACCAATTAAAAGGATCTAAAAAAGTAATGGATTACAATTGTTCTTGAAGGAAATGATTTAACAATATATATTACCATATAAGAGAAGACTGGAATAGGAGGCCTATCATCTGGTGCCAGGTGTCAACTATAGCACATAATGCTACTAGAAGATATCTTGATTTGTTAGATGGCGTCAGGATTTGTTTCATATGATCCCATTTTATCTACGCCGTTGCTTGGAGACATGCTTAAGTTTGAGTATTGCTCGAAATTGAGCAAACTTATTTGAGATTGCACGAAGTCTATAAGACCAACACGTTTCTCTTCATGTTTCCTATCCAAGACCACCTTTATGAGCATGTCTTATAGTATTGCCTATATGGCCTAATAATAGAGCCTATACTCCCTAATAAAAGATATAAATCGTTGCAAACAATAGCATTTATTGTGAATAGAGTCGATATAAGAAGGGAATGTGAATTAAATATAAAAGAAGAAACAAGATAAATATAAAATGGGGAAATCTTTTTGGTATCGCAAAATAGGAAAGGTAAAACAAATTATACATGTTCCCTTACCAAACTAAGTGCTATCATGTTGGTGTAGAATATAGATTATAGAGTCGATAGGAGACTAAAATTCGAACAAAGGAAAGAGATAAAAATATCTCATATATGTTTTTAAGGGCACATTTCTTTGTATTTTAACATGCGGATGAGGGTTTTAGTCTCAAAACTGACCCAGATAACTTAAGTCCAGATCCAAAGCATTTAGAACTGGGCCAGAGAGCCCATTCCCACCCTACATGCAAGGAGGATGATACAAGAAGAAGATGCATAGTTTCTAACTTTTAGGATAGAACCACATGTTGTTTTTTACAATTAGAATGACATCATATTTTGATTTAAAGCCAATACATAGATTTGATATTTGTATCTCAAAAGTAGATAAAAGGATGAAATTTGTTTGATGTGATCTGACCTTTCTTAATTACATCCTTATGCTTGTGTCCTGCCTATGTTAGCTAGGTTGTGGCGGTGGTTATATATGCCTAGTACAAACTTTTTTAAGCATGTCAATATTTTTTAAGTCCTAAATCTTGATTTGTTTGCAGCTTGTCATTTTCATGGGGTTCTGAGTATATATGGGTAATGCCTGTTTCTTGTGTGTTTGTTGGAACTTGCAAGACATTCTTCTCTTTCACTTTCGTTAAGCATTTATCCACGCACTTGAAGATTTGTGCCTTTTCAGGTTATCCCGTGTTTCCTATTTGACCATGCATCTATCACAATGGAACAACCCCACACTGCCCAATAGCTTTTGTGCTTGCTAAGACCCTTGTCCATTATCATTAGCTTGCTGTTTCAACTGATATTGACTAGAATCTCTGCGACCAGATCCATGACCTGTAGCTTCAAATGCTTTATTCCTAGCTGCGCCAGTGGCATGAAATAGAATGCCTTTCTCATAGCACCATGATCTTGATGAGCAATTTCTCTTCTAGTCTTGTTATTGTTTTCTTTTAGCATAGCTTGTCTTACTTGTGCAGTCTCTACGGTGATAGCATGCATAATTCAATCTAGTGGCCACATGTGCAGCAGCATAATTCTTCTTTTTGAAAAGTACTGATGGCGAAGTGTGGTTTTCCATATATTTTCTTATATAACTTTTGAATGGTGTATCATCTGGAGACTGGCGTACAAATATATGATAGCACTGATGGTAGTGTGGTTTTCATATATTTTCGTATAGTTTTTGTATGGTCTTTGCATCTGGCATACAGGTTCCTGATCGCATGGCTCATATAATTTTTTGTAGTGATGGTGTATCTTCATATTGCACGATCTAAGTTAGTTTAGAACATTGATATATTTCTTTTCACCTGCCTTAGCTGTTCATGAGTTGAAAATTGAAGAAACATTGTTCCTCTTAAGTGAGTTGTTGAGATTTTGTGGATGTCGGAGGGAAGTTCTTCGCCAGTTAAAAGATAAAATTTTCTGATTCATAATGTAGATGTGCTGGTTTAAGATCATATTTTTTTAACTCGCTATATAACTGTATAGATTCTGATACATAGTTGCATTTATTCACATCTGTGGAACATCACTAGGTTCTTATGTTATCAAGGCCTAGAACTGCATGTCAGGTCTACTATGTTTTCTGTACTGCCTTTTTCTTGTATTAGGCAAACAATGATGACCTAAATTACTCTTCCTCTGTTGCATAACCATTACTCTAAACTGCTGACATCTAAATCATTCGAATGTACGTGCCATTTGTTGAAATTTCAAAAGATCACAGTAGCCACTTTGTCATGCTTCTGTATGGCACAGTGGATTTGCTTATAGTCTTCTTGTTGATGGTTTATTGACATCATATGCTGAAACGTTAGAAAGATATATATGATGAAACTTGTCTTTTAATTCATCATACCAGCGAGGTTTCTATATGCTGTGTCGATGACTAATTATGGTCCGCTGTTGTTTGTGGTCTTTAAAAATTAGAACCGGCAAGAGATTTGTTGGTGTACAGGTTTATTTTGTTTATATTGGAATAGCTAATCAATACAACATTGAGAATTTCTATGGTTTGAGAATTATGGGTAAATCATGGACTATTAGGTTTTGGCAGGAAATTATATTGAGCTTTGTTTTTATTTAGAGAAAGCTACCAATAATTTGAAATCAACAAATACTCCCTTAATGCCTTAATGACATTATGATGCTATTAAAAATACTAAAATATGCCACATTGTCAAATGGATTAGGGTGAGTGTAGTTATATATAAAGTAAAAGGGCAAAATAATCCCAAAGAAAACCATGCTTACCTCGTGATCCTCCCCTAAAAACAGTTAGACATGGGAGCTTGTTGAAAATATTTTGTGATTGTTTTCTCCAATAAAATAGTTTAGGGTAGTTTCCTGCAATCCCTAATATCTTGCTGTATTATTTTTTTTTGAAGTTTATTTGAAAATTATCTTAGATTTTCCTACACATTTTTTAAATGTTGATTCTCAATTAGCAGCATCCAGAATCTATTTCTCCTTTCCTCCCTGATGATCATGTAGTGGAGGATAGATGTATCAGAAGTGAGAATCATGTATCTGCTGAAGAATAAACTGGTTTTGTTTTGGCATTGTCATACATCTAATACTTGTGCCACATTGGTTACACTGTTGATAACTGGTGCTCTCATCTGTTTTTTGATGGGTTGCTACCAGTATTATTACCAAGCAGCTTGGGTTCTGCTACTCACATCCCCTTTGTCATCAAATTAACTACGTTTACATGCTAATTTAGAAAACAGACACATAAGCTTCCCATTACTCTGGAAAATATAGGTGAGAAATAGCCAGTACATAATATATGGTTTTCCTTCTCTGTTTTGATGCAGTTTCCATCTATGACCTCTCTGCATGGAGCATTACCACATGTGCCTGCACCTTCACCCTTAGTTCGAAGCTCCAGCTTCGGGAATCCATCTGCTCAATGGGTTTCCCCACAGCAATCATCTTTTCCACCAGCTATGCCCCAAGGTAAGTCTAACTTTTAGTTATTCGGTTCTTTTAATATTCTCCATGTATAGACGTGCTAATGATTGCTGAAACCAGGTCAATACATGATGCAGCAGGTTCCTGGTAACATGCCCCAGATGATGCGTAATAATATGGTTATGATGGGGTAAGTGTTATAATGCTCTCTATTGTTCCCTGGCTAATTCTTTACTAAAATAATTCTTTGAGATTATCACAATAGTGCTTGAAATTTTGTGCTCACCTTTTCCATCACCAAGTGCCATACTCTTGATTCTACCCTGGGGCTTTTAAATGTGCCTTTGACTCAATGCAATCCCTATAGCAAACTTTCCATTTTCCTCTCCTATACCTTTTACCGATTCCAGGAGAATATGGATGATGGATAGTGATCTTTTTAGATTATAGCAAACTCTTATTCTTTATAGTTAACTTGGGAGGATTTTGGCACTATCTAAGATAAGTTTGGTGTCAAGCCCATAGCTGACCCTATGTGGATGGGAAGAGTTTTAGACGATAATGTTAAGTGACATATATTCAGATCTGTCTGTTTTTTCTTTGTTTAAATTCTAGTTACTCAAGACAGTAATTCTCCTAGAAGGTCACTTTTTACCTCTTTTTCACTTTGCTTTTGTTGCAATTTGATATTAAACCTCACTTTCTTGCACTGAAATGAGGTTAACATTTGACCAGTACTGTCTACGTTGTAATTTGATAATATAACATGCCTTGGTATTTTACTTAAAAATCACTATAGCTGGTATTTTCATGTAGAAATCTGTTCTCTAAGAAATATAAATGACATCAGACATGTACAACATAAAAGTAACTTTGATGTTTGGATATTCTATATCAAAGATTGTCAAGGTTCTCAAACAACACCCTATTGTGGCCCTCTAAAACACTTTATCTTCAAAATCACAATAGCCAGCGGGTCTCTGTGGAATCTGTTTCTAAGAAATATAACTGACGTCCATTATATGTACAACAGTAACTAACTTTGATTTTTGGATATGCTATTTCAAAGAATTCTCGGGCTCTCAAGCAACTCCTTATAATTATCCTGATCTTATTGTTGTTTTGTTCCCTATAATTGTAGACACCAAAGTACCGGAGGTGCAGGCAATCCAAATGCTGGGCTTGGTAATTTGGGCATGGACCAGCATCCCACTGGCAGATACTCTTTACCGAACACCCCAAGTTCTTTTGGTTCCACTGGAGGAAATCCTTTTGGCTAGTCATCAAAAGAGGTCCTGCTATTGTGTTGTAATTTTGTGACATATTGTTATTCTTTGCCTGTTAACAGCTAAAAGTTGATCTGTCCCTCTGGTTAAGGAATAAGAAAAATCAACAGCCCAGCGAGAAGTATCCTCCACTTGTGCGGTGAGATCACAAACTGTACCCGTTTGTGTACAAATTAATGTGAAGAGAGTGCCATCATTGTGTTATCTTCCATTTTGGGTGGGTGCCGATGGAATTTCTATGAGTTCCTCATATGTATAAATTTATATTGGGTGTCATGATGCTCATTTGCCTTGGGCTTGGCTTGACATGCGGCGGAGTTTGTTGTAATAGTTGTTCAAGAGTTTCTTTTGTTCCTCTTTGTATTTGAGTTTGGCCCTTTTTCCATTTAACCTTTTTCATCCTTTATTTCATCATCTCCGAGAGTAATTAGTGTCACTTTGCGACTTGGGTAGAACTATGTAATATTGTATCAGGTCATTTGACATTTTCTCTTTTTGTGCTTTATTTGTATTAATTATAATATAATTAGAGACAAAACATTCTTTGAAGCAGTTTATTCTTCTGGTTATTGATTTTTAGATCCGTCTGAGTTGCACAAGTGTAGTTGCCTTATATAATTATAATCATATATTGGGCTGTGGGTTGGTGCATTGTGGGGGTGGTGCTCTAAGGGTTAAGATCCTCTTCAATTAAGTGGTAATCGGAGAGATGTTACACTGATCTAAAAATATCTTAGGTTCTAGAATAATATGGGAAATGCAAATGTCTAAAAATATCTTAGGTTCTAGAATAATATGGGAAATGCAAATGTTGAATGACGGGGCTTTTTGCAGAATTCACAACCCTGACCTGCATGAACGCCAACCGTCCACCTTGATTGGATGTTACCACCTTGATTGGATGTTACCGGTGAGTCCCAACCAACAGGGGTCACCGCGGCGACCGAGGAAGGGGTTAGTGGCCGAGCTCTGGTGCTGAGCAATGTTCAAAAAAGGGGGAAAAAAAGAAAAAGAAAAGGAGGAAGAAGAAGAGTCGGATCTGGAGGTTTAGGCGGGGTGGGGGCGGGCATTGAGCCTAGACCCTTAAGTTGATTATAGTTTAATGTTAAGCCCAACTAATTAAGAGAATGAAGGTTTTGACTAGGAAAAACTTAGTCTAAGGGTGTGTTTGGTTCACTAGTGGAGAACAATAGAATTAGGAATCCCTTTATTTTTTTGGATTCCTACCTAATCTATAAAACTTTTATGGATAATTTTTGGATGACATAAAATTTTTGGGAATCTCATTTTTTCACCTTTCTATGTTTGTTTCAAAACATAAAAATATAGAATCCAACTTTATGGAACCCCTCCAATTCCTATTATTTTATTTGGTTTGGAATGATAAATTTTTGGGATAAATGGATGATATCACCATAGCTAAATTTACCACTCATTTATAGACAATTAGAAGGTTGAGGTAAACTTACCCATTTGCCTTAAATTCAAAATCGAAAATATCAAAGGCTCCAACGGCTAATTATTACCCATGTGCCAAAATTCAAAACTGAAATTTGAATCCCCTCTAACGGCTATCCACAACCGCTAGTTCCACAACTTATTGCAAAATAAGAAACCGAAATTGCTCATGGCCTCCAACAGCTAGTTCCAATGGCTAGTTCCAAGTCAATGAAAGCTATAAAAATAGATTGAGGGCTAATGTATCCCTCATTTTTATCATCAAATTCTCATAGTTTGCAAGTTTCATCTCCTCCATAGCAACATGAGATCAAGAGAAAGCCCTCAAAATTTTGAAATTTGGTGCGATTGCAATCTCCTAACAAAAGTGTGCAAGTATGGAAAAAACAAGGGGCGGCTTTATTGGGTTTGTGCAAAATACCCCAATAAAGAATGCAATTTCTTTGAATGGGCGCATGAAGAAGGAGTTGAATGCAACCAACAAAACCAATTTGCCAAAGATAATAAGTTTGGAGATAAATATTTTTTGAAATCAAAGAGGCCGAAGAAAGAGTTGAAGCTTGTTGAAAACCAACTTGTAGCTTGGAAAATTTCTGCAATTTTAGTAGTGATATTTTGTATTATTTTAATTATTGTAACCTGCATGCCATGTACTTGTACTTGCAAAAACTATTGATTATGTAATGAAAAATTTGATGACAAAAACTTAAACTATCATTACAAATCTAGTTGATATTGAATGCCTCAAAAAGAAGTCATTTTACAGAATCAAAAAAATTCTAGTCGCATATTTAACAGTAATTAAATCCTGAAAAACAATTATCAACCGAAATGTAAACCCAACAGTTTTAAATTTAATGGACTGGAACAAAATTTAATGAGTTTTTCATTTTCCATTTTCCAGTAAGATTACAACACAACTCAGGCAAATTACAAAAATTCTAGTCACAAATTTAAACTGGAAAATGAAAATTAAATCTAAATATTGTAATCACAATTCACAAGGTAATTCAACCGAATTTGTTTTCAGGAAGGTCGAAACCGAAGATCACAATTCACCAGGTAAATACCAACCTAACAAAATTCTATTTATCTATAAATTCATCAAAACAAATAAAAAAAATTGGGGGTTAGAAGTATACCTGCGCTTGCAAAGCAATGGAAGTTCGAAATCTAGGAAAAAGAATGAAACCGAAGATCAAAACCCTAATTTGAATTCGAAGCTCAAAATCTAAGAACGAGCCAACAACAGGAAGGTTGAAACCGAAGGTCAAAACCCTAATTTGGATCCGAAGCTCAAAATCAAAGAAAGAACCAACAACAGGAATCTCAAAATCCAAGAACCGAAGATCAAAACCTGTTTTTTGGTTTCGAACTGAAAAAATAGCCGATCCGTGAGTTTTAGCTAGAGAGAAGAGGCACGGAGAGAGGCGGGAGGCAAAGCGGCGGTTTCTAGGGTTTGAGGGGAGACGGAATCCGAATGAGAGAGGAATTCGGGGCTGTGTGAATAAATAATCTGCAAAAAAACAAGTTTGTCAGCTTTTCAACCTAAATCCATCCAGAGAGCTCCGATTTTAGATTCCAGAAAACACCCCTTCACCATCACTTTTATAGATTTAGTTATCTGTAAAATTTTATTGAACCAAACTCAGTATTAGGATTTACTAGGATTTACTTATTTACCAATCTATCCCTATCAGATCCAAATCCTATTCCTAATCTATAAAATTGGTGAACCAAACACCCCCTAAGTTCATCTGTTGACTTTAAATAAGTTTATTGTTTGGAAATATCTATACGACTCTATATATACTACTATATAAAAAAGATTGTAGGGGTAGTACAAAGTGGAGAAATAAGCTTTTATTCCCTCAATGTGGGGAAGAATTGGAGGTGATTTGGGGACAATTTTCGGTAATTTAGTCATTTTTCCCTATCATTTATTGATGTAGATCCACTATCTCTCTCCCTTCTTTCCCTCTCTTTCTAGAACTTCTCTCTCTAAAAAAATCCATGAAACTCTCATAAAAAATGTAATTGATAAAAAATAAAATTTACAAAAATGTAAGTTATGTAGTGACATACACAATGTAAAAAATATTTTTAGAAGTTAAAAGTTACACTTATCATACTTAGGTTAATAAAAGTTCACATATTAATGACAACTTTTATTTCTTATTTTAAAATTAATATATTCTCTTATTATAATTGAGAATTACAAAAATTAGAGAAAACATGAAATAAATCATTTTATTTATATCAACTAATACTCAATAAAACTATTATCCAATATAATAAGACCAATTTCATTTCTCTTATTAAAATGAAGGAAAAAAGGTTAATTGCACTAAAGTGACCTATTGTTTCCCTTTTTTTCTTTACTTGAATGACCCCATTCGTAAAACGTTGCACTTAAACGACCTATAGTATTTTTCTGTTAAAAAACGCTAACGCCATTATATATTTCTCATTAAGACCAAAATAAACCCCCACACACCCTTGTTGCACTGTACAAATGAGGGGGGTTATTTGCATTTTAGCCAATGGTAAGACAACCCCAATTTCTCATTTATTCTAAATTTATCATGATTCCCTCCATTAAATTGAAGGAGACACGATGTACAAACTTTAGCTTTAAGTCAATTTGGGGATGAAGGAAAAGAATATAACATGAAGGTAGTTGGGTGTAAATTAATGATATACAAGGATAATAAATGACTCCATAGTGACACATGACCCCCCACATGGCAATATTCCTGGCATCTTCTAATTAACATTTTAAACATTAGGCTATTAAACTGAAATTTTTGAAAGTTTTGGGTTATTTAACTAAAACAATTTACAAGTGAGGTCATTAAAGTGAAAAAACGTGAAACAATAGGTCATTTTTGTGCAGTTTACCCTATCTTTAGATCATCAAACTTTAAGAAAGTAAAAAATACATTCTGAAATAAATTCTAAAATAAATATAACACATTACACCACTGTCTTTTTTTCCCCCTAAATACGTTACACCTCTATCTACAGATATATAATTATTTTATTATTTGCTCATGTCCAATATGCACATGCATCTTTTTAGTATAAATAAATTCCATAAATACACATTGAATTGATTGGATATTGTTGATGCTCAAACTTGCGCTTGGATCAAACAGTCACTGACCGCGGTTGGATCAGAGTTTAAGGATGCGAGGCCCG
>JBAKGM010000001.1:25962636-25977453 GCA_037177215.1 Asparagus racemosus
CCCCCCCCCCCCCCCCCCCCCCCCCCCCCCCCCCCCACAACGCCGACCATCCTAAAATTATGTTTGTTTACATTTTTTTTGTGATGAGAAGGATTGAGAGTTAAAAAGATGCAAATTTCGTCACTTTTGTAACCCTCCTAAAGTGGATGGGCTGGGAGAAGAGGGGTTGGATTTTAAGTGAATTGCTCCCTTCTCTTCCTACTTTCTACTCTAAACAAACACGAATTAGTTCCATCACTCTTCCCCCCTCTCCATTCCTTAGTTGTCTATCCAAACACAATTGGTTACATCACACTCCCTTTCTCTCCTTTCTCTCCCCTAACGTTTAGTTCAATCATCCCCCCCCACCCTCTTCTCTATCCCAACCGACCAAGGGATAGGGTTAAGTACAGTGTGAACAAATGGTGAATAAAGAATAAGATTAAAGGTTATATAATTATAATATCTAAGATTGGGTGTCTGAATATAAATTCTAAAAGAATTTATTTTTATCTGAACCAAATTAATTACAACTTAGAGGACAAAATGATCATTTCCCCCTTAAAGTATTGGTGAACTCTCAAGTTGCCCCATAAAGTAACAATTTACCTATTTTATCCATCAAACTATATTTATGGTTTCGATGTGGTCATTTTCTGAGTCTACAGTCAAATATTTAACAGATCAATGATGTAACAACGTTTTTTGTATTTCTTCATGCATTTTCATCTATTTTTTCTTTTTTCCACAAACAAAAAATATATTTTTTTAAACTACTTTCTCCCAAAACTTTTACCCATTAACTTTTTTATGAATCAAAAAATCACTTTTTAGATTGCAAAAAATACGAGAAATGCAAAAAATACTATCACACCATTAATTTGTTAAATATTTGACTGTAGGCTCACAAAATGATTACATTGTCCACACACATATACTTTACGAAGAAAAATAGGCAAATTGATACTCTAGGGGGCAACTTGAGAGTTTACAAATACTTTAAGGGTGAAATGATCATTTTGTCCAGTATAATCGGGATTGAAATATAAATCTGAAGAGATAGGATATTTCGTATCAATATCTATGTCCTAAAAGATATAAATGTGAATTCACTTCAATTAATCTGAATCAATTTACAAGTCCACCAGAAGTGAATGAGCGATCAAAAACTTATGCTTATGTTATTTATTGATTTGATAGTTAGTGGCCAAATTGAAACAATTTCTTTAAGATGTCAATGAGTCAGCAAACGGTGGAAATGGAATTCCCTTTATAATGTATATTTTTAAGTGTGTTGCCATGATGGTTAAAAAACCCATAAGAGAGAGCACCAGTGTAAATTACTTGATGTTGTGCTAAACTTCACCTTTCTTATTTTTCCAAATGATTCTATTCATATTCGTAGAATTGAATCGTGTGTCATGACTTTGAAGATTTGAAATAGCATAAATGTCATCAAAGAAGAAGTGTTACGTGCAAGTAGTTGAAGTAGCATATTATCATGTCATATTTGGCACTGCCTTAGAACTTTTTGTTCTGACAAACTAAACATAGGATCAAGGGGAAGCTAAAAGATTTGACTGTCAAACCTTCTAATCAGTTATTTCTATGATGCAATTGTAAATTAATATGCCCATTTAATATGGTAGATCTGAAGCTTAGTCATGTATTAGCGACAGCATGCAATGAAACTGATACAGAATAAAATCTGATGCTAGAATATTTTATATCTCGAGCATTCAACAAAATTCAGGAGTTTAACCGCAACCGATGCGCTCTACACATTGATATGCTCTGAGCAAGAAATTTTAGGGATTTAACTATTATTGGTGCAATGTCCACTTTGTTATGCTTTAACTATGTTCATTGTAGCGCTTTGGAAATTGGAATAAATCACAAAACCACAATGATAATTCCTTGAAAAAAAGAAGAAGAAAAAGTATCACAAGATTTTGGATAAGACACAGAAAAATAAGAAGAGAAGTTGATAGGAGATGAAGAAGGCAAGAAGAATCAACACAACTAGATAAAGAAGGAAAAAGAGAGGAATAAGAAGAGTAAAATGGGCACCGGAAGAAGCAAAGAAGGGAAGGACGGAAGATAGATGGGTTCTGTTAAATAAAGTGGGGAAGGTAAACAGATATACATTAGACAATAGAGCTGTTGTAGGGAGGTTTTAGATGGCTAAGGTTGCAATCTTGCATGCAAACTTTAGTAGACAATAGAAAATACATTGCCCTCCAAGTACCCTTTGTAGTCACTGCCTTTTTTCTTGCCTTTGGATTTAATACACTTGATGAATTAGAGAATCCTTTGGGTCATTATTGCAGAAAATACCAATCACCATGTGTACAAGGCCTTTCATGGCACAGATATGACCCGTAGAATAGAATGTGATGCCTGCCTTTTCAAATGGGTATTCGGCATAACTTGCAGGTATCATGTAGGTTGTGTGAGGAAAAAGAATACAGCCCATAGGCGCATAAAATACCAATCATGATGTGAACAAGGCATTTCCTGACACATTTAATACCAGTAAATAGACCATGGCCTGCCATTTCAATTGGGTTTGGGTATATGGGCATAGCTTGCCGGTATTATTCAGTTTGAGTGAGGAAAAAGAACACAGCCAATAGGCACTTAAAATATGTTTGCAAAGATGATATCAACCAAATATCAGGTTGTCCTCTCAATCTCTGGGTCTAAGCTGTCCATCGGTCAAAGTGCATCAATAAACACATAAATGCAACATGATATGGGTATGGTAAAAGTTGTAGACCCAACTGGTGAAGATATAGTAGTAATTAAATTATACCCAAAGGTTGTATAATGTAAGAACCATAGGACTCAATCAAGTTGCAATATCTTTCCATCAGTTGCAGCAACAGTGGTGGAGATGAAAATGTATAATGAGAGGAGACGGTGATGGCAGTGGTAAAAGACACAGGTTCAATTTTTTTTCTTTTCACGGTGAGAATCAGTTCATTGTCAGATACAACTTAAGCATGCATGACAGAAATGCAGGTACGTACATGTTGTATGCAAATTTAACACGCATATATAGACCCGGGTGGATATCCATGCATCCTAGAAGTCTAGCACATAGTCAAGAGCTAAAGACCATATTATGGACCAGCAAAATGATCCTTTCCACTTGTTTGAAGAGAGATAAATTGACACAGATGTCAAAAGGCAAAGTTGAAGAATACTAAACATTAATATCATTATTGAGGCTAAATATTAAATTATCAGATACCAAAGAAAATAGCCACAACTAGCATACACCAATAATAATCAGTTTGATAGCAATTACATTCAAAGAATCAACACTATAGAGCAAATTGGCACGGATGAAATTGAAGAAGCACCAGTATTTATAGATTTGTTGCAAGACTTCCATTAAATCAAACAGAAAAATCACCTTAGGTCTGTTGTTCAACTTCCCTATTAAGTGGCACCAAAATCAATTGTAAATACATTTAACTAATCTGAGAAATTTCATTATTAGTCAAGTAACGTGTCTCTGATGTTGATCCAATCAACGGAGTTCTCTATCATTTTAAAATAAAGAAAGCCCTAATAACACCAAGTAGTGAGAGTGGGAGTTATTGATATTGGAGTTGGCCTAGAATCCTCACTCCTATTTGGATAAGGATTTGTTGCAGATAGAGTGTTTGAGTAGAGTCTTTTTGGCAATACAAATGCTATTTGGATAGGGATTTAGGAATTCTTATTATACATGAATTTAACCGTATTTAAGGAGTTGAATTCTCAAATCTAGGGCAAGAGAAAAATTGAGAGAAAGAGAGTATCTCAAGAGAGAACTCAAAATTGATAGAAAAGTTTTCCATCTTTTGAGAGGGAAGCTGAGAGATCATCGACCTCATTTGTGCGAGTTGTAACCTCTCTTCTGATTTAGTGTAATTTATATGCTCTTGCCCATGGACATAAGACTTGCTCTAAACCATGTAAAATCCTTGTGGTTGCGCTTGTGATCTATACTGTGTTTTAGTTTGGTTATTACTTTGTGACCGCGGTCGCCGACACATTTTCTGGAACAATTGAAGCCCACACCTATTGCATCACTGAAAGAGGCTAAAAGGCTACCCGAGCAGTAGAATAAAGGTCAACTAAGTATGTTTCCATATGCTCAAATAGCCATGTATTATTTTCTTGAAAAACTTGTAGTAGTAGGCAGAGATTATCCATCATACGTGTTAATATATTTTCTACTGTGTTTTTGTTGATTCCTTGTAAACCAAAAAAAGTATCTGCAAGTAGATTTCTAAACGGTTTAATGAACATGCTTATAACAAGGCTTCACTATAAGACGCCTGACTTATAGTCAAAACATTGCCTTAGCACCATGAACTGACACACCAAGTACAATGCAATAGCTAGGTGGAACACATATCACGAGTGACGATTTATAGGTGGATAATAGTTATCTTCATATCAGATGCTAAGCCCACAGGCTACAGGTGATAATCAGCATCCTTATTGAGAAGTCAACATTAACTCTTACTGTTATCAGTCACGTGTCTTGATTTACAAAGTATTCCATCCCTCCTGCAAACAACAAACCCCTGTGCCTTGGCTGCATACACGAGTAGATTTTAACTTCAAGTGGCAAAAAGGATGAATACAAAACGAGAACATGATTGAGTTGAGAGGAAAAGTGAAAGCACGATAAGGAACCTACAAAGTTTTTGGAACACTAAAAGATATTGAGGCAAACACGATTTGGTGAAATCTGTCAATGATGCTACACTAACACCTTATACTATATTTATATGGATAAGGATACAAAAATAAAGTAAACTTCAGCAGGTAATCAACGGTATGAAAAGAGTAATCACGACGAGAAATATTTTTCCATTTAAAAAAACTAACATAGTACGTACAGCAACAATATACAACTTTGTAAACTAAATATGATAGCACCTAGCATAGGACTATAATGATAATGCAAATCATGATAAGAAAATATGATAATAAAATTAACATCATAATAACATGGTGGTGTTAATCAAATATACATGGTGCAGACATTAAAGTCAGAGCAATATACGTTTCATTTCTGCTAAATTATGATAAATAAATTCCAGAAAAATGCATCGTGCAATTATAAAGAGTATAAGCTGCAAACTGGACCTTCAGAAGAGCAACATGAAGGCTGGCCAAATCCTCGTTCGGAGTTATCAGCGCCGTCTCAATCTCTTCAGCTGAAATCTTCAAGTCACTACCAATAACAGGCTTAAAAACCTAATATTCACATAAAAATCATAACTTTTAGAACCAAAACAAGAAAGAACAATAAAAAAATCACAAAGAAAAAAAAAACTAAAGAGAACAAAACTCACATGAAGAAAGTTAAGAACAGAAGCGAACTCCCATCGCTGACGAATGCGTCCCCTAGCGAGCTCAACATCCGACACCGAGGGATCCGCCGGCGTCGGATCGTCTCCGCTCCGTTTCCCGCGCTTTTCGGCCATTTCGAAAGAAAAAAGCGCGGGAAAATCGCCGCTGCTCCTCTTCGTCGAGATCAGAGGTTGGAGGAGAAGGGAGAGCCGAGATCAGGGTCAACTGTAAACTAGGGTTTCCTCTGTGAGATTCGAGAGTGAGGAGAGGGATTTTGAAAGATCCCGCCGGAAAATTTAACGTCTGGGGTTTGATTTTTTTTGTGTTTTCCCCCTTTTGTTTTGTTTTTCTGGGGTGAAGTCGTTTGGATTTTTTCTAGGGTTAGATGACGGTGATGGTTTTTCTTTTTTTAATAAATTATATATTATTATTACTACTTGGTCCTTGTGAGTACTTTTTATGGTGGGGAGTGATTGTGAAGGGGAGTATTTGATGAGATGACATTCGATTGGAGTTTTATTTGGTCGGTTTGCAAGACCGGTGTAGTGGGCTAGGATTGGGCTCTGCTGGACTGGTCCTTTTCGGCCCATCATTCAAACTCTGGAATTCCAATAGATTATAGCCCGCGTAATTATACATTGTTGAAATATACCGGTCTGCATAAACTACAATGCCTGTAATTTTATCGTAAACCCGCCGCCTCCTTAAAAAAGAACAAGGAGAATATGAGCCCTCAAAACGCAGGGAAAATAGCAAAATTGGACAGAAAATAAGGCCCCCGAGTTGCAATGAGATGTTTTAAAGAGATTTTGTGGGGAAAGTAAAGTTTTGGGGAGGTTATCCGATACACTTTTGAGTTTTTAGTGGTTTTGTCATGAAAGTTTTGGGGTTTAGTGACAAAGACAAACTTTGGGGAGGGGTTCTATGGGAAGCGCCCAATGTTTGGTGGTTTTGTGAAATTCATCCTAAAACCGAAACGACTCCTTACAAAACCATCCCCAAGTAAAGGCATGTTGGGCAACCCTTACAAAATTGGATCAAAATTAAACATAGCATCATAAAGATCCTGTTTAAAAGTCTGCTTCTTATTTATTTGTTTATTTATTTATTTAATTGATCAAAGTCCCATTTTGGGTAGTTTGTAAATAGGCTCAGAGTCTTTTGGTCAATCTCAATGCAGACCTTTCTTTGCTAATTAGTTAATTGGCTGTTTTTTACACTAGGCCTTTTTCATTTTTAATATGTTTTGAAATCAGCATCTCAAATCATATGAGATATCCAAAATCTTATAAGCCATCTCGAATATTTAATTTTCTAATAGCTGACTTTATTCTTATGATCTGTTTCAAAATTCATCCTTTCGAGTGAGAGTAGCACCATCAAGGTATGAAGATTAACGGACCTAATAGCAATTTCCAATGATTTGAAAGACGGGTTAATTCAGAATATTAGAAAGCATCGCTAAACTTCAAAGGGGTTCCCATGAACCCTCAATATTTTATTTCCCATAAATTATTGTTGGTTTTGGGTGTTTCACATGATTCTTATGGAGACGCTCACTGGAAATGACGAGTAACTAAATATTCTAAGAACGTGTTTGGCAACTCTTCACTAACCTGGTTTAGGCCTTATCCAAGTTTGATTTGAATTAAGTATGATGTAGATCAACCCTAACCGGTTAAGGCCAAATGAACTTACAAAACTAGGCTCAGAGTTAGCCTTGTTTTCGCCAACCAGAAACTAAACCGCTTATTCAAGTTAACTCCATCAATCTGGTTAGCGAAGGAGTTGCCTAACACCCTCGACTGCACTTTATATCAGAACCCCCCACCACATGAGGTGTTCTGATCTATTCAAGGGGTTGGTGAAAATACCCACATTGCCCCCCCTGTTTGGCACATCAATGACTCAGAACCTCCCGCACATCAATGCCCCTATGTGCTGGAGGTTCTAAGAGGATGCGTACTGTAACACCCCCTAGAAGACAAATCTCTAATTCAGGGTGAAGATAGTTCATTTTATGTAAGTGACAATAACTACTTTGAGAAATTTTATCTAATAAAATTTTATTAATTTGCCATTTATAGTCACGTGGTCCGTTGGAAAAATCTGAAAGTAAAGAAATTCTGTGAGATGTGCAAAGTTCTAGGGGCTTTGCCCGGAAAAGAAATAGTTCAGAAGGGCTCAGTAGAAAACATCTCAAAGTGCAAGGGGTCCTGTGAAAAATTTCCCGCATTCTACTTCCCACGCAACTCCTGCAGACTTCAGATCTTTCTGGAACCCGTTCGTCCAACTCGCCGGCCACTTCACCCCCCTCCTACTCATCACCCCGATATTCTCCCCCCTATTTAAACTCCAAAACCGAACACTTTCCCCCAAAATCCAACCGTTCATTTCCGATCCCCACGAAACAACGGCGCGATCTATATCAACCCTCTACAATCCCCTATTTTCTCTCTCAATTCTTCGCACTTTTAATTCGAGGGTTCTAGAAGAAGCCACACCCTCCTCGGCTCCCTTATATCTCCTCCCGATTCATCCCCAAATTTGTCAAGGTATTTCTCCAAAACCCTAACCCTAATCCCTCAGATCCATTTGCGATTTCTCTTAAAAGATCCCAAAATTTTCCAGATCTAGGTTAAGATCAGCGAGATCCGAGGATGAGCGTGGTCGGGTTCGACGTCGGCAACGAGAGCGGCATTGTCGCCGTCGCTCGCCAGCGAGGCATCGACGTCGTGCTCAACGATGAGTCGAAGCGCGAGACGCCGGCGATCGTCTGCTTCGGCGAGAAACAGCGGTTCATCGGCACCGCGGGCGCCGCCTCCTCGATGATGAACCCAAAGAACACCATCTCGCAGATCAAGCGCCTCATCGGCCGGAAATTCTCAGATCCTGAGCTTCAGCGTGATATCCAATCGCTGCCTTTTGCTGTTACCGAGGGCCCTGATGGTTTCCCGTTGATCCACGCTCGGTATCTCGGCGAGCAAAGAGCTTTCACGCCGACTCAGGTTCTAGGTATGGTTCTTTCGAATCTGAAGGTGATCGCTGAGAAGAACTTGAATGCTGCGGTCGTTGATTGTTGTATTGGGATTCCGGTCTACTTCACGGATTTGCAAAGGCGAGCGGTGATGGACGCAGCGAAGATCGCTGGATTGAATCCGTTGCGGTTGTTTCATGAGACCACGGCAACTGCTCTGGCTTATGGGATTTATAAAACTGATCTGCCTGAAAATGATCAGTTGAATGTAGCATTTGTTGATGTTGGGCATGCCAGCATGCAGGTTTGCATTGCTGGGTTTAAGAAGGGGCAGTTGAAGGTTTTGGCTCATTCTTTTGATCGATCACTTGGTGGGCGAGATTTCGATGAGGTTTTGTTTAAGCATTTTGCGGCGAAGTTTAAGGAGGAGTATAAGATTGATGTGTACCAAAACGCGAGGGCTTGTCTTAGGTTGAGGGCTGCTTGTGAGAAGTTAAAGAAGATGCTGAGTGCGAACCCTGAGGCTCCATTAAATATTGAGTGTTTGATGGAGGAGAAGGATGTTAGGGGGTTTATTAAGAGGGATGAGTTTGAGAATATTAGTGTGCCGATATTGGAGAGAGTTAAAGGGCCTTTGGAGAAAGCCCTTGCTGATGCGGGATTGAGTGTTGAGAACATTCACTCTGTTGAGGTTGTTGGGTCGGGGTCTAGAGTCCCGGCTATAATTAGGATATTGACAGAGTTCTTTGGCAAGGAGCCACGGAGGACGATGAATGCAAGTGAGTGTGTAGCTCGCGGATGTGCACTTCAGTGTGCCATGCTGAGCCCCACATTCAAAGTGCGCGAGTTTCAGGTAGAACTCTTTGTTCAGTTTGTATCACATTTTACTGTCCTATTATTGTGAAGATGATTGGTTTTGTGCAAATCATACATCTCTTCTTTTGTAATTTGTTTTAGTCTGTTAAAATTGGACCCTTTCATGCAATTGTATCAGAAGTTAGGAATTGACATGCATGCATTCATTTACTGCCAGTTGCATGAATGTTCACTGGGAGTTGCTAATCGAATTTGTGGGATTACCATTTTGTTAATTGATTAGGAAAATACTTGTATATAAACTAGGCATGCCACTTTTTTGTAGAAAAGAAGGATAGTGTTAATATACATGCTTGAACTATCCTGCACGATATAATCTATGTTCATCTCCCTGACTTCCCTGAAAAATAATCTGTCCACTTTAAGACTACTACAATCCTGCTCTTCTCGCTAGCTCCCCAAGAAAAAACCAGCTGATGCACAAACCACCTGCACGTACATGTATGCTACTAGTCATTAGCTGGATCTAGAGTGTGAGATGAGGCTGTGATAATTGCATGGTTATAGATGAACCTGTTGCACTTGGCAGATTTGTGCATTTATTGACTCATGCTTTAATATGTCTACAGGTAGTAAATCCACGGTTGCTGTTTTAAGCCTTATTGTTTTTAAGCTATGTATATACTTAAATCCAAGAAAAACCAGCTGATGCACAAACAACCTGCACATGTATGCTACTAGTCATTAGCTGGATCTAGATTGTGAGATGAAGCTGTGATAATTGCATGGTTATAGATGAACCTGTTGCATTTGGCAGATTTGTGCATTTATTGACTCATGCCTTAAATATTTCTACAGGTAGTAAATCCACGATTGCTGTTTTAAGCCTTATTGTTTTTTAGCTGTGTATATACTTAACTGACTTTTATGATATGCTGACTTGTTATTTGTGTATTTTAAAGGTGCATGAGTGTTTCCCCTTTACGATTGCCCTGTCATGGAAAGGCTCTGCTGCTGAAGCACAGGGTGGAGTGGCGGAAAATCAGAGTACAATTGTATTTCCCAAGGGTAATCCAATTCCAAGCATCAAGGCTCTGACATTCTTCAGATCTAATACATTCTCTGTTGATGTGATGTATGCTGATGCAAATGAGTTACAAGTTTCGCCGAAGATTAGTACCTATACAGTATGTTTTAGATGCTATTCGCTTGCTAAATTATCTCAAATTATCGATGTGTTGTTTACATAACTATTGTTCTGTTGATAGATTGGTCCCTTTCAATCCACTAAAGGTGAGAGGGCAAAATTGAAAGTCAAGGTCCGCCTGAATCTCCACGGAATCGTTTCTGTTGAATCAGCGACAGTAAGTTTAGGTGATGGACCACAGAATTTGGTATTTAGTACTATTTTACATAATGATATGTATCTTTCATATGTTAGATGTTAGAGGAGGAAGAGGTTGAAGTTCCGGTAACAGCTGCCAAGGAAGCACCTGCGAAGATGGACACAGATGAAGCAAAAACTGACTCATCTGCTGCTGAAAATGATGTCAATATGCAGGATGCTCCTGGAACTGGGGCTGAGAATGGTGCGCCGGAGCCTGAAGACAAGCCTGTGCAGATGGAAACAGATGCTAAGGTGTGCAACATTAACTACCACCATTTCATGGACAGTCTTGCAATTATCATTTTATCATTCATATTACATGGTACCTGTCATTACTTTTTTATTTTCGCGGTGTTTACTGATTTACACTATTTTTTTGCACAGCCACTTAAATTGATTGATTTGATAAATAATAAAGTATGGACTATTGTTCTCAGATTTGTTTGTAGGATTACATATAAAAGGTTGTGAGGTACTCTTTTAGCGGTAGCAGTGGACATAACCAATCTAAAGTTAGACTAGTTTGTATGATTACATATAAAAGGTAGTGGGATTCTCCTTAACAGAAGTGGTAGACATAGTTAGTTAGAGTTTAACCAACATAGTCAGAATAAGATGATATTTCTTTCTTTATTACTGTTACTTTTATTGGATTTTTGTGGTAGATAGGGGGAAGAACTGGTAAATGTTTATAGTTGTTTTGCTTAATTCAGTGTCTCCGGTTGTAGATATGGACATGGTCTTACATATTTAAAACTGAGATTAGATACAACGAGTGGAGCTCAAATACTGCTACTAGAATTCTGTCATCCAAAAATCAAGTGATGCAAAGTATAGTGCAATCTCAGCTTACGGCCGTGACTTGTAGATAATAAAGCTGGTCCTGTGGTTTTTAAGCATTTTTTGCCTTTATGCAGTTACATATGGCATTTTTCTTACCACTGACCAATGCTTGCAAGATATACGTCTGAAAATGTGAGCTATTTTAATGAGAGTGTGATCACCTTACCACCAATGTTTTTCTAAAACAATTCTTAAACTTGAAATAACCTGTTTAAATACCTTTAATTCTAGGTAGTGCAGTTCAAATTGGTTTGGGAGTTAGATTTGATTCACGATTCTGGTGATTAAATTTTAATAACTTAAACATACGATAAGTTATAATAAGTTATAATAACTTAAACATATGGTAACGGAGCCTTCACATCTTTAGAGTTTGGTTTATAATGGCTCCTAATGTGGAGTAAGTTACTCAAGTAGCAAGTGGAGTGGTCTGGCTGAACTGTGATCCTCCCCAGGCATCATGGGCATGTATTTTTCCTAGTTGTTTATGATAATTGGACTAGTTAAATTGGTATTCAATGGGCATGTGATGCTGCATGCTCGCTCTGATGAGCTGCAGTCCTGCCTTTGGGTTAATTTTAGAAAACCCCCCTCAACTATGGGGCTTATCTCAGCAAACCCGCATCATCTATTTTATCTTTAGAAAAACACCCTCAAATTTGAGGGTTAGATACCCCCCCCCCCCCAACTTTCAAAATATGACTAAGCCCCCCTTAACTATGGGGTCCCCTCAACTTTCAAAATATGACTAAACCACCCTTAACTATGGGGTGTATTACAAAACCCCCTTATCCATCTTGTCTTTTTTCAAATAACCCCCCAATATTATTAATTTGAAATATGCAATGACTAAAATATTCTTGGTTGAAAAAAATTCATGTGTGTTTAAAAACCCAACCCAATCAAAATATTATCGTTTGGTTTGATGGGTTTTGATGAGGAAACTAATATTCAAAAAAAATTTAAAAGTTTCAATTGTTTTAAATATTAGAAGCATGGATACACAGAAGATAAAAGAAGTTTTAACTTTTAAAAAAAGAAAGAAAAAATTAGATTTGCACGTAAACCAAGCAATGAAGATAGAGGTATAAGAAGCGGGGGGAAACAAAATGAAAGTTATTTTTAATTTAAAATAGTTAAAAAGGAACAATATGGTAAAATATTTAATGTCATTGGGATAGTGTGGGCATTTTAAATCATTAATTCCTTTAGATTTAAATTATATTAGTTTAGGGGGTTAAGTGAGAAGTTTTTTTTGGGGGGGGGGGGTAAATAATATTTTGAAAGTTGAGGGGGGTTATCTACAACAATTCTATACTTGAGGGGGGTTTCAAGAGTTAAATAACGGGTTTTCTGAGACGAACCCTATAGTTGAGGGGGGTTTTCTAAAATTAACCCCCTGTCTTTCTCAACGGTATTCCATATTGCCTTGAGGCTTAAGTAAATCATGAATCTTTCTTAATGAGATAGAGACTAAATCAAATCCTCGATTTTTTACCAGTTTTATGTTTTTCGCAGGCTTACAGCCTTGCATTTTATCCATCTTGCTGACCTACAGTTAGATTTTGCCTAACCATTTGAAGTATATCGGGTACTTCTATGATGATGCAACGACACCTTTTTCTTTCTCTTGTTTGTCATCTTTCTGCAGTATAAATTTATATTGAAAAGAAAGGTGGTGGGAGGTGACCACAATAACTGTCCTGTGATTTGTGACATCTGAGTTCTTGTGACATCTGAATTCTTGATCTTGGATTCATGTCTTCTTTCTGGATGTCTTTGTGTTTAAATTGATCAATAGTGTTTGGTAGGTCTATTATGAGTTCTCTTACATTTCACGATCACCATGAAACTGGCTTTCTGCTGTCTACATTGTTAGCATTAGTATTAAACTAATCCGTAATGCAAGCAAGATATCATAGTTGTCTGGAATTTATTTAATTATTTGATGTTAGTCACTTCTCAAGCACATTTTAAAAGTCATCACTGCATCCAGTTAAATTTTGTAAAAAGTAACCTTATGAGTGTGCGCATTAAGATATAGTTTTTTAATTGAACGATTCTGATTTTGTTGCACATTAGGTTTTAATAACTTATCGTTGACTAGTCAGGTCGTGTTATACTCCAGAATACAGGTTAATAATTTCTTTATTCCCATATCACAGAGATAAATAATATTGTACAGGGTGTCACATTATATGGCTGCAAGGGGTTTGTGGTGAACTTGTTTATGCTGCCCTTGTTAGTCCCGTCATCCGTCCATTATAAAGTATATTTATTTCAAAGTACATCCTTGAGATTGATATGGTTCCTATTTATCACACAATTTGCATTGGCATATTACTCTTGAGTACGAGTTTGCGGGTTAAAATTGATGCTTGCCACTGTGATCTTCATGAAAGTAATCTATATTATTGTCATCACAGGCTGAACCTTCAAAAAAGAAGGTAAAGAAGACCAATGTACCAGTTGTTGAATTGGTTTATGGAGGCCTGGCGACTGCAGATTTGCAGAAAGCTGTTGAGAAGGAATTTGAAATGGCTCTTCAAGACCGGGTTATGGAAGAGACCAAAGACAAGAAGAATGCCGTGGAGGCGTATGTCTATGACATGCGCAACAAGGTAAGCAATTAGGCTTAAACTAGTGAGGAAATGGTTGTTTGATGTATCATAAAGTGTTCTACAAGCCTAATCTTTTTCCCTTTCGTGCAGCTTCATGACAAGTATGAGGAATTTGTAACGACTGGTGAAAAGGATGAGTTAATTGCAAAACTTCAGGAGGTTGAGGATTGGCTGTATGAAGATGGTGAGGATGAGACAAAGGGTGTCTATATTGCGAAGCTTGACGAGCTCAAAAAGGTACTTTGTCTGTTATCTTATTTCTCCCATGCAAGTCATCTACATGTCAGGGTATTTAAGAAAACTTGTCGAAAATGCAGCAAGGTGATCCTATTGAGGAGCGTTATAAGGAGTGGACGGAGAGAGAACCAGCTAGTAATCAACTTAACTACTGTATCAACAGTTATAGAGAGGCAGCACTATCTAAAGATGTGAAATTTGATCACATTGATTTGACAGAAAAGCAGAAGGTAATATCTTTCACCCTATTTGATGTATGTTGCATTTTATGCTGGTCGGTTGTTTCTCAGTCTGCTTTTTACAAACCTACTTTTAGGTATCGACATGAAATATTTTAGTTTGTATTAGAAATCCTGTTGTTCCAATTCTGTTCAGAAAATGAGCTGCCTACAACAGCAGCCGATAATCTGTTAATGCTATTTGCGTATGAACTTTTCACTAATAGTTTTTAGGATTTATTGTTATTGGATATGCTGTTTGTCTCCCTAACTTTGCCAATGTCTTGTGCTATTGCGTTTTTTTGTTGTAAGTCCTCTTTGTTAAAATTTTGAATATTCCTCACTATTTGGCATGTGTTCTTTAGTCTTGGTGAACAT
>JBAKGM010000001.1:25985993-25999972 GCA_037177215.1 Asparagus racemosus
ATGGTGGTCGAAAGGGGATGAAGAAGCAAAATACTGCTGATACTACTAACGATTTGAGGGGTTTTAACAAAGGTGAGCTTCCAGGGAATAAGAGAAGAAAGAGATGACTTGTTTATCTCTTTGCGTCGTGTCTTATTCAGAAGATCTTGTGGAAGTTTTGGCTGTGATCTTGCTTTCAATTTTGTTATTGTACCTTACTGTTTTTGTTTATGGGGTTTTCATTTGAAGCTCTTGCTATTGTACCTTTTGTTTTGGTAATGAAGTTTATCTGCTTAAATCTTTTATTTATTGTGCTCTGAGCAAAGTTGAGTAAGCTGAAGCACAGTTTGTTATGTAGTGTGTATGTATGTTGTCATGTACACGCTCTTGCTGTTTAAAGTATCTGGAGCATCTCAAATTGCAAGTCCTGGAGCTCTATTTTTGATGCATTGAGGGACAAATCCTCCAGCTTTATGGTTTGCTCGCGCCCATTTAATATGGAGATTTCCTTCATTATTGTAATCTTGGGTGTCATTCATTGTTTTAATTAAGCCTTTAGTGGTAAAGGTATCAGCAATATCAGCGGTTTTAACAATTTCAAGTTGCAAGTATCAGTTACTTTGATCACGAAATTATCATTTATCAATTTGTTTTCTTTTAGTTTTCTTTAATTAAACTAACTATCAAATATTTTTGTTTTTTATTATTTTTATTTTTATTTTTATTTTTTTTGTTTTCAAAACCTTAAGTCATTGATGGTTGGTTTGGATTGAACCAGATCAGCATTTCTTCAATACATGACTTTGAACCTGGAAATTTTATTATCTCTATGCTTGCTGAGCGACTACAGGTTTGAGTTCGTTTGAACTTTGTACTGTCTTCTTATGGTTGCTTCATTTATCATTTCTATTTTCGTTAGAAATATCCTAATTCTATTTTAAAGTTGAATTAACATAAGTTTGGGGAAAAAAATTTGGTTGATTTAACGGTAAATTTAACTAATATTGTTAATTAAAAAGCTCTGAAATTAGCATATCATATGGAAACATTCAGGTGAAGTTTCCACGTTTGCGTGATCGATGGTAATAACGTACAAATTTTGAAACTTTATGGTATTTTCCTGCATCAAAATACAACTTGTGATATTTAAGTACAACTTACCAAAAAAATATATAAAACTTTGGGATTCTAAAGAATTCTGATTCTATCATAACTTCAAAACCCAAAATTGAGAAAATCAAATACTTTTTCAAAAGGCTAAATCAAATACTTTTTCAACAGGTTAAGTTGTGCTAAAATACCTTATGTTTCACTCATTTAGCACATATTTACCCTCAGTTGTTTTTCGAATCATTTATATATCTTGTTTAAATTAGCACTTTAGTACCCTCTGTTATGCAAATGTAAAAATTTTCAATGAAAGTTCCTACATAACATTCACATTTTAATTTTAGAGCTTTTTAGTCATTAATATCTATTAAATTTACTATTAATCCTACCCAAATTCTAATTTAAACATATCCTGATTCTATTTGAAAAATAAATTTGGATAGATTTAATAGTAAGTTCAGTAAATTTTACAGTTACAAAGTTATAAAATTAGCATATTACTATTATTGGAGAATTTTTGAATGAAATTTTTCACGTTTTCCTAACAAACGGTTTTTAAAAAGTGCTAATTTTAAACAACTCAAGGTATATAAGTATTTCAAAAACCAACTGAGGGCATATAATTGCTAAATGAGTTAACATAAGGCATTTTAGTGGGGGTTAATTTTACAAAACCCCCCTAAACTTTGGGGGGTGTTGCAAAAAACCACCCTAAACTTTTTTTACCTCCCTTAACCCTCTTGCACTATGGGGTGTCTTATAAAACTCCCTGAGCTTTCGCTTATCTCACCTAACCCTCCCCTGCTTGTAATATGCAAATAACTACAATTTTCTCAAGAGAATAAAACTCAAACTTTAGGGGAAGAAGAACGTTGCATTTAAATGACAGGTGATAATGTTTGGGAATTTTTTTCACTCAAAGACATTATTTGCAAATTACAGGCAGGAAGTTTAGGTGAGATAGCCTAAAGTTCAGAAGAATTTTGCAAGACACCCCATAGTTTTAGGGGGTTAAAACAAAATTCAAGGGGATATGCGTAACACCCTCCCAAAATTCAGGGGGGTCTTGTCGAATTAACCCATTTTAGTGCAATCTAGCCTTTTCAAAATAATTGAACTTCGCATACATCAAAGTACTCACTAGAAAGTTGAAATCAAAGTTCAATCTCTACCGTCCATTTCATACACGAAACAAAATCAGCGGCAGATATCAAACTCACTCCCCCAACTCTCTGCCCCTATAAAAGCCTCCATCTAATCCACAACACTCCCAAATTCAACCCGAAGTTTGTGTGGCTTCTTTGGAGTCCACGACCCCAAAAAAAGTCCAATCTTTGGGGAGCTCCATCAGCATCTCACTATGGCCTCCTCAATGGCCTCCATGTCTCGATTTCTCCACAAAGATTGCTCCTCTCTAGCGATCAATGGCCTCTACGCTCGCGCTTCTTGCTCTCCCGCTAGAAGATTCCAGACCCATTTTGGTATTTTGTTTTCCTGTAATGGGTTTTTGATTTTTTTTGTGTAACTTTCTTGTTTTTGATGATGATGATGATTAGATACTGGGGGTGGGTTTTTGGCAGCTGGGGAAAGGAGAGCTCTGGGTGCTGCCATTGTTTCATCGAAGGCTTTGTCTCTTGTTCCAGTTCACAGGTGCTGCTTTTATTTTTGTTAATTTGCTTGGATTTGGTAATTTAGATGTTTGAATGTTGAGATGAGAGCATTATGGCATTTGAACTGGGGAAAATAAATGCCATCATTGAGTAAGGATCGTAGAGGAATTTTAGTAAGGCTCATAGAGGAATTTTTTTGATTAGTCTTAATTTAGTAATGTTGAAGAAATCTCTTCCGAGGATCTAGTATTTTTCTTTCTGAATTTTCGGCTAGTTAAAATATGCTTCAAATGTGTAGGGTAAGCAAAGAAAAATTGCAATTGTTTAGGGTTAGAGTTCAGGGTGATGTAAGTATCAGGAGTCCTGCAAAAGTAGTCGAATTTAAATAATTGAACTTATCTTCATGAATTTTTGTTTTGTATGCAAGAACCGACTTGTTCTTGGGGCAAATAATATCTGGTTTGAGTGTCTAAAATTTTCCTTTTACTAAATCACAATGAGCTAAGGACTGTGGAAGTATATAAAATATTACAAGGAAGTTTCAGTATACTAGCATTTGTGCTTCGTAGGCCTGTTGTGTGAAGCTTAAGCAAATTTGTTGGACTTAACACATAATTAGATTTTCAACTGATGTTAAATATTCAGGTCGCAACAATTTTTGTGCAAAGCTGAAGCAAATTTATCTGGAGATGTTTCTAGCAGTGACCCTGCAGAGATGAGCCAATACGAAAGAATTGTCGAATTGCTCACTACCCTTTTCCCTGTTTGGGTATGTTGCTAGCTGTTCATAGCTCTACTTATATTACTCTTTACAACAACGGCTAATTGAACATAACCCCCTATATTTTATTAGCATTTACACCTCCTGAACTCCAAATGTCAGTATTTCCCAAGTTAGGTTGAGATGGCATGTGGGAATCACATGATGATAAATTACCTTTTTCTCCTAAAAATAAAGGGGCAAAAAGTTAACATTGTCTGAGATTCAGGGGGCTTAAGAACTAATAAAAAAGTGTAGGGGATATAAGTGGCTACAACACCATACATGGGGGTATATCCTCAATTAACCCTTATAATAATGGTGAAACTTTTAGGACTAGTATTCAATTTAAGACACCCTTCACATATATACATACCTTTTTTGCGTGGCAGGTCATCTTAGGCACAGTCATAGGCATATACAAGCCATCGGCGGTAAGGCCATAACACTAGCATTATTTAGTCTATTAGCATGTATTTATCTTTTAACTTCCTTTCTTATTCCGAAATAGGATGCAATTTAACTATCTAATGATTGTCTGGCCCATCCTTCAGGTTACTTGGTTGGAAACAGACCTTTTCACTGTTGGCTTGGGTTTCCTCATGCTTTCAATGGGTCTCACATTGACCTTTGAGGATTTCAAGAGATGTATGAGAAATCCATGGACTGTAAGAAATTATACCTACTGAAGTATTAACTTAACACTTCATTTAAAAAAGGAATGTTTGTTGATTATGTGATTTGTGTTTCGCACAATACAGGTGGGTGTAGGATTTCTTGCACAGTATCTAGTCAAACCAGTACTTGGGTTCGTCATTGCAATGGTAAATATCTGCTAGCTTATGGCACTGAACAATAAATCTGTACTATCTCTAGTTGTTCCATATCACACTCAAAACTATGAATATTTACATCCTTAGCTTCAAATTAGTTGTTTATGAGACATGTACATACAAGTTTTATGGATGCAGGCATTGTATGTAGAGATTCAAATTAGTTGTTTATTACTCTCCTGTACTTGTTCTCTTTTTAAGAATTTATGACTTAATGATAACTACAATTGACTAGCTGAAATAAAATGATAGATTTTGTGTTGCATAGTGGTAGTTGTGAAAGTTTTTTAATCAAAGGGAATTGTATTCAGATATGCAACAGCTCTTATTATATGTACACTAGGAAGCATGAAGACATGGACGCATTGTAAATCCTTATGAAATAAGAAATAGGAACTTGACAACCTGACAATATATGATATATGCGTGTTCATTTGTCTGTGCATATTGTGCATCTAAACCCATCATGAATAGGACATGCTTTATTAGATAGAAAGGAATTTTTTCATTAATTTAGATTACCATCTTCTGTTAAGTAACTAAACCAAGAAAAGGAATTTAGTCTGGTACAATACATCACGTGATACAAGTCCATGAAGCCCCAGATATGATGAAGTCAGGAGGCATAACACCTCACTGATTATTATGCTTGTGTTATATATGAGGTTATGGTATATATATTCTAGATTCATAGGAGTTTGCTCAAATTATTCATGGTTGTATGCAAAACCTGCAATACGAACACTATATATAGTATATATAGACGAAATAAAAAGTATCTGAAAAAGGTGGATGTATAGAAGTGTGATGCTAGTGTTGTGAATAACATGTGGATGTTATTATCTTGTTTTGACTCTAGTGTACATTGACTTGTGCAGAAAGGGGATATTTCTCTTTTTATATGTGCAAAGTATAGAAATCAGTTAATAGTGGTGCTATATGTAAAACTAACACTTGTGGGATATGTAAGGACACGATCATTTGCCGAAGAAATTAGTCATCCAAAATTTCAGGCCTCATTCAATGCGAAATTGGGGAATTTATAGGGGTTGATAATTTAAAACTTATGAGCTTTTAACATCTAACATTATAATTCTTCCAGTCTTTCAGTAGATAGTAGGACACATAGAAATGCATGCAAAATGGTAATGCTATAGGCTAATGGAAAAAAGTTCAAAATCTATGCAAATATCTAGTACTGTAGATGTGAACCAATGTATACTAAAGGGCTCATGTGTGTATCAGCACAATACCACAAAGTCTATATAGGGCCAAAGTCGATTTTGCCCAAGACGCATGTGTGCATTGATTGATACATGCAGGGGATAATATGGCAAAAGATCTGAAACATTTTGTTAAAATCGGTACATATCAATTGTAGTGTGAACAACAGTGACACTATGAGATGGTAATTTTAACAGACTGCAAGTTAACACCATTTATTTTGTTCCGTCTGTATCTAGCATGCGGTTCTCATACTAATCCGATCTCAATTTCTTTACAGACTTTAAAATTATCTGCCCCTCTTGCAACCGGTCTTATTTTAGTCTCGTGCTGCCCCGGTGGTCAGGCATCAAATGTTGCAACTTACATATCCAAAGGAAATGTTGCACTTTCAGTTCTGATGACAACGTGAGCAACTGTTTAATCTCCCATAATCAGTTTTTTTTCATATTGGATTTCCTTATGATTTTATTTTCTTACAATCAGAACATATCAAGATGCCAAAGTACAACTAGCGAGGGTTCACTTATCAACATAGTCATCAATATTATTGCTGTAGAGTTTTGGCAAAACTTGCCTAATTGACCAAATATTTCTAATTTTCACCCTGGCATGCTGTAAATGGCTGCTAATTCTTTTAGATAAGCTGCACGGTGTTGGGATCCAGACCGCGCTCAATTCGACCTTTTCCCCTATTTTTAACAACCTTGTTATTTTCGCGAGATTCATGCAAGGGTTGCATTGACTTTTCATTAGGATTTTTCATTTGCAGTGAACATCGTCTTTCATTTGGTTACTACTACTTTATAATTATATTGTTTCTTTGTCATTTTCTTTAATATATATTCTGAACTTTTTGTACCGTAATATTTTTTCCTTTCCAAACAATATTTGAATGTGTTAATATACACATTTTTACTGTTGATATTTTATCAATTTTTTGGATAGTTGGACTGTATTTTTATATGGTTCCCCTACCATATTGTTAATATATACTTAATGAATAACAAAGTCAAGCAAATAGGTCACCTTAATGTTATGCATAAGCTCTTAAACTTGCAATCAAATATTTGAATTTGCAGCTGGGATTTGGTAGTGTTGGTATTGTCTTTGTCAGATTCATGCTTGAGTTCATCTATATCGGTTTGCTTCTGGAGTTTAAACATTTAAGAGTCTCATAATCTAAGAATCGGTTGAAATCTTTCAGTTGTTCAACAATTGGTGCAATCATCATGACCCCGCTCCTTACAAAGCTCCTCGCTGGGCAGCTTGTTCCTGTTGATGCTGCGGTAAGAGCATTGTAGCTAATTAGTTCTTACATCATATTTCTCATGTTTTGATAAATATAATCAATTTTCCATTTTTTTTCCTTAGGGTTTGGCCCTCAGCACTTTCCAGGTCGTCCTATTGCCAACTATCGTTGGAGGTAATTAGATATTTTTATCAAAGTTATGTTTTAAGATAGTTGTCCTTTCTTTTATTATAAACTATCTTATTCTTGACATTTGTGTCCATGAGGAATCTATAATTTTTTGTGGCAGTGTTGTTACATGAGTACTTCCCCAAGTTCACGGGGCGAATAATCACACTCACCCCATTGATCGGGGTTATACTTACTACTCTTCTTTGTGCAAGCCCAGTAAGTTTGTAGAATTGTATTCTGTGAACCAAACTGCTATTATGATTAGATTTATTAAGGACTACTGGACGTTCATTAAGATAGAGCCTTAATTTGCTCATTGGGTTCTAGTTTTGGCATTATTTATTTGCTGGATTATTTGCACTTAAATACTACAAAGTTTACTCAAAAATTTTTAACTTTGGTACCCCAAAGTTTTTCCCCCTGAAAGAATAAACCAAAGTTTACCTTATTTTTAACTTTGATATCCAGAGTTTTTCCCCCAAAAGAACCATCGCAAGTCCCAACAAAATTTAACTTTGATTCCCCAAACTTTAATAAAAATTTGACAAGAAATTTAAGTTTGGATATCAAAGTTAAGTTTTGTTGAATTTTGGGGTATCAAAAGGTTAAATTTTGTTGAACTTTGGAGTATCGAAGTTAAAATTTTGTTGAACTTTGAGGTATAAAAGTTAAATTTTGAACTTTGGGTACTTTTTGGGCAAGAAAAACGTTGGGGCATCAAACTTGAAGTTTTTTGAACTTTGATTAAAAAAATTCTTGGGCAAAAAAAAAACTTTGGGTATCAAAGTTAAAAATGAAATAAACTTTGGGGTATGTAAGTGCAAATAGCCTGTTGTTTATTGTTTGCTTGTTTCTTCTTTGTCTAATTGGAATTTGACTTAAATCTAGAAAATAATCTCAACTTGTGTCATTGGTGCTTTTAGATTGGCCAAGTATCAGAAGTTCTGAAGGCGCAAGGGGGGCAACTTATATTTCCTGTGGCTCTTCTACATGCTGCTGCATTTGCTCTTGGTTATTGGCTTTCCAGGTTTTCAACTTTTGGTGAATCCACTTCTCGTACAGTTTCCATAGAATGTGGAATGCAGGTACCACCTTTATATTGATCTACTCCAACTTGTTAATTAAGTAATATGGAAGCAGTAGGTAGTATACCAACTCGTTTTACGTCTATTACAAGTTTAGCTGTTCTATTATGCATATATTTAATCTCTATATACTAAGATATTTATGCTTGGGCAACTCACATCTAAAACTTCCGACATTTGATGGGTTCGATCAAGCACCAAATTTCTAGTACCGGCCATGTGCAGTTCACTGACAATTAAATTTTAAATGGGTATATTATAAATTTTGTTGTATTTTTCATTACTCTCTTTTTTTTTTTTTTTTGGTTCTTTTCAAAAGTATGGATAGAGAACTTGATCGTAGTAAGTCAATGGAAATGGGACTTCAGCTCTGATTTGTTCCGCTCCATGAACCTGAAGAGTCATGGAGTGAAACTCAGCTTTATTATTAGGTGGGGTTATTGAAATCTGTTGAATTGCGAATCTAGACTTGATTCACATTAGGTTCTATGAATTGGAATCCATTTATTTTGGAAGTAAACTGGCTGCATGTTTTAAAGGTGTAAGTCTGCAGCCTAATATGCACCGGGAGAGTAATAAAAGGTGAAGCACTGACAAAGCTAATGTTGCCTCCTATGAGAAATAAGGCCAAACTGACTCTATAATTTGGTAATCTCCTTAATAGCTAACCTTCTAAAATTTCACCCCTTAGTTAACAGCAATCCTTCATTTTCTTGTCTTTCCTGAAATCTAAAAATGCCCTAAAATTAGTCAAATGTAAAAAAGTAATTTTCTCTCTTTAACTTTCTCCTCATTCTTACTTCTTTTTCTAACTTTCCTCCTCTCTTAAATTTCTTGTTTTAGAAACACCTCAGGGGCATTTCTGTTTACTCTAGAATATCAGAAATATATATTTTATTATCAATCATAATCTAAAGTATATCTTATTTGGAAATTGCTGTGCTTTGCTAAGGATTTCTGGTTGCTCACAAATATTTAATAGAAATATATTAGAATATTAATATCCACAGCTTCTGGTAAATTATAGCGTCATCAACAATATCATAACTGAAGCCAATGTTAGCCTCCATTTTCATGATTTGTGTTGTTTGTATCATCATCAATCATTAAAATGAAGAAAATAAATTAACTAACATTGCCTCAATTATTGTGGGCTGATTTCCTTCATTATAAATGGTGAAGAACAATGAATCACTTGCTTCCTATATAAAGTAATTATAGTGATTGAAAAGCACATTTTATACAGATGAAATTTGTTGCTGAAAAACTATATGATGAATTAGAAACTCTTGTATATTTCTTATAACAGTAAGAACATAAATTAAACATGATATGATCCTTCGTGAGCCTAGCAATTATACCTTAAAATAAATATTAGATCATTGATATACTATGTCAATTTTTTTCTACAGAGTTCTGCACTTGGGTTTCTATTAGCACAGAAGCACTTCACAAATCCTCTTGTTGCAGTTCCTTCAGCTGTCAGTGTTGTTTGTATGGCGGTATGGATTATAAATCGAGCATGGAAATAATCTCATTTTTATTTTTTGGGTAACTCTGAAAAAAACTTTTCTCCCCAAGCCCCCCCCCCCCCCCCCCCCCCAACCCATCCACTTTCATTATTAACCATATAGTAAGGATACCAAGAAAGCACATAACATAATATCAATATCCCATGCTCTTCTGAAAAATTCAAGGCAAGAATGGTAGTCTATCCAAAATCAAAATAAACAACATTAACTAATTTATGAGAATTTTAGTTATCATTTCATCTTTTCTCTTACAACATTTTGATACTTCTTTTTCTTTTTCTTTTTTTGATAGCTTGGAGGAAGCGCTCTCGCTGTTTTCTGGAGGAACAAGCCTATTCCAATCGATGACAAGGATGATTTTAAAGAGTGAACCAAGAATTAAACAACTTTTATCAACTTTTAGATCGTTTGCTTTGGTGTTGAGTAAACCGTAGTGTCGGATTTCTATTTAGTTTGCATTCTAGTAGTATTTTCTATTTGCTGCTGTGAGGAAGCTAATGAACTTAGTTCTTAGCTTATGATGTTGTACTTTATTAGCTAATTGGGGGTCCTAGGATGCGAAAAAATAAATCCCTGCAATTTTATTTAGCAGGCTTTTTTAGACCTTTTTATGCAGAATTTATTAGAGAAATATGGGGATTTAGAAAGTTTATAATTAAAGTGTGTGCTGGACTTTCTTTTCTTTTATTTTTCTTTGCAAATCTTCACTATAAAGTTTAGTAATGAAAATATTGAGTAGACTGTGAATGGTGATATTGAATCTCTCTTTCCATATGAATCTTTCTAGCGTTCCATAATTTGTTACGCAAAAAAATCCTAGTGTTGGGTTATTTGTTCTCATGCATGTTGCTCCATGAAGTCTTGTGATCTCCATACAAATAAGTTTATCATCTTATATTAATACAATGGCCTTTTTATAATGTCTATTCCTTAATTGATTGATTGCTCTTTTTCCCTTTTTTTTTTTTAAAGTTAAATGTAGGATTCTGATTGATTTACTTATAATTATAATGTTGCAATACAGACTTGGATTAGGCTTGATGACTATGTTTTCTACATCCCCGTGGGCTCACAATTCATGGTAAGCCTGATTCTTCAATTAAAGTTGTGCACCGATTGAAGTTGTGCGCTAGGTACCACAAGATCAAGCCTGAGTCTTTGTAAAGTATTTTAATTATAAAAAAAACTCACAATTCTGGAGCTCTGAAAATGATCAAGCTGTAAATGAATGTATAATTACTTAGAACTTACCCAAGCACTTGCTAAGAAAATTCCTTTCCTGGCTATCACGAGAAATTATTCTACATAAGCTAGCTCTAAGCTAGCTCCGAAGTTCTCTGTTGTAAGCTCATTAATAATCGCAGACCCCTTAGAATGCAAACTAGTTTAACTGCAGAACATATGCTCAAAGATGCACATGTTAATGAATAATTATGTTTATTATGTGATCAAACACATTTAGGACATAACTTATAAGCGAAGTTTCCCTCTATCATGCAACAATGATTTTTGGAACCTATCCTTCCAATAATTCATTCAAATATCAATTCCGTCACTCAAGTGCCAAGTGGCCCAGTGCTCATTATCATTTTCTGTCATCGTGTATTATATTCCCAAATCATCATAGTTATCATCCACAAAATATATATTTTGTTAGTCACAGTGCATATATTAGGCTAAATATGAGGAAAACCCTCTTAACTGTGGGCCATCATCACCAGATGACTATTCATAACTTTTAAAATATCGGAAAACCCCCGTTACATTAAGAGATTATCAGAAACTTCATTTAACTTTAATATTTTATCATGAAAAACAAAATAGAAATAAAACGTCATTTTTCACAATGATGAATACATTTATGTGAATGGGTACTTTTCCGATGAAAACTAGCCCATATATTAAAGGCATGTTTGATTGTTTTACTGTAAAACTCTTGAAATTTAATGTTGCTATGAGTTGAATCGTCCTAGTCATTCTGACAGCTACAATAATGCAATGTCAAAACAGATCAAAATGGAGGGCATTGCTTAAAACTTGACACTTAAATTTGTTAGTGGCCAACAAACAAAAAAGTTGATCTAATATGGTAATACTCTGTCAGCTACAGTATAACTCCACCCAGGAAAAACCCAAACAAACGGAACCGCGAAAACAATGAAAACGATCCTAAGCCGTCCAATCATCGGACCGTCTATCCTACGGATAAGATACTACCTCGTTGCTCGTGCGAATTCATCCCCGTCTTTACCTTGAATGACTGTATTACCCCAGTTCTATTTTTTATTGTAGTATTAATGGAGGGCTATTATTGTCATTCCGCAATGAGCGTGAGAGAGATTGTAGGCCTTGGTTCTAGGAGCAGACTGACATGAGCAAAGCTGACGTAAACTGACTTTATCAATGACCAAAATAGCCTTGTACAGTCTTGATTACTGCGCCTAACCTTAGAGGTATAAAGGTCATTTGAGCAGTTTTTAATCAACGGGATGGAGTAATCCGACACTTTAGCTGCAAGTCGCATGTGCGGGCCCAGCTCGGCGCCGATCTTACCATAATACCCCCGCAATCCGTTGGTATTGGTCCTAGTGGACATGATAATAATCATAGGAGAATTTTTTAAAAAAGAATCTTTTTAAAAAATAATTAGTAAAAACAATTTTTTTGCTAAATAATTAGCAAAACCGACCTCTTTTTGGCTAGCCTTAAAATCTCTTTTTGGCCAGCTCACTAAGACTGGCCAAAAAGACTGGCCAAAAAGAGGTCGATTTTAGAAAATTTAGTGTTGAAAACACACGGGACTGCTAATCCCGTGTGTTTAGCATTCGCTAATCACTTGCCGAGTATAATTAAAGAACATACGGTACTAATAGTCCTGTGAGTTTTCACCTCCATTTCTCCACATTATCAGCAATTGTTGGGCTTCCACCTCCATTTCATACAATCCATATCTTCTGTCTCATTCTCTCGGCAAGTGAAGAAAAGTAGATATTGTTAACCTTTGGAGCTTGCAATCGTTGGGTTTCCACCTCCATTTCATAAAATCCTCATTTTCCCTCTCATTCTCTTGGTAAGTGAAGGCATCATCCACATAAGGATGTGATCCGGGTGCATAAAGAGGACACCTCCCCTCTTCATCCTTCACCCACCTCCCTTCTTACAAATTACACCCGTTCTTCCCATTTCCCCTCATCAAAACTCCCTCCTCAGGTGTCAGGCTAATGAGATTGTCAATTCTGCTCGAAACTCCCTCCTCAGTCCCCAATAACGAGGAGGAGAGAGATTGAGGATCGAGCTGAGATTGTCGATTTTCCTCGAAGCTCCATTGCCTAGCTCTTAAACCGTCGGATCGATATTCGAGGGAGATTCTGAGGGCTAAGATGGTCGGTTGTTGTCGGGGTCGTCGATCTCTGTGGATTGGGGCTGGATCTTGGTGGAGAATGATTGATGGACGAGGGTGAGGGGAAGGGATCTTTGAAAGAAGAAGAGGAGAGAAGAGAAGAGGAGAAGAAGGGGCAAGCAAGATACTGTGGATGTGCTGTTCTTTTTAAAGCTGGATGAGTTGGGAGAGAGTGAGAGGGATGAGAGCGGCATTGGGCATCGAGAGAAAGACTGAGGATGTGATTTGCGACGCTAAACACACGGGACTACTAGTCTCGTGCGTTTTCAACACAAAATTTAGCAAAATCGACCTCTTTTTAGCCAGCTTTGATGAGCTGACCAAAAAGAGGTCGATTTTGCTAATTATTTAGCAAAAAGATCTTTTTTGCTAATTATTTTCAAAAAAGGTCTTTTTTAAAAAAAATACTCCTATCACATAAGCTAGTTAGCACTTAAATACCGTATAGTTTCCCATTTGTACTTATATACCATCGCTATTTGTTGGCAGCATACATGTATAAATGCGCGAAGTTTCCCCCGTTTTTATGCGGCACTTATGAGCTAATTTTAGAATATCTTATCCTTTAATGTTTATTGAATTTTCTATTAAAACATACCATGATTCTATTTTAATTCTTCCCACTATTATATTTTAAAATAGAGTTACAATGAGTTCAACATCAAATGAACAAATATTAAAGGGCTAAAATGTTCTAAAATTAGCTTGCGAGTGTCATATTGAGAAATTTAGGAGAACATTCTCAAGTTGCATAACACAATATATTAAAATGTAAATTTTAGAAACTCAAGGGGTGACAAGTGCTGCCAAAAATAAGTAAGTGTATGTAAGTACAAAACAAGGAGAAACTATAGGGAATTTAAGCACTAATTTGCCTGTCATATATGCATCTCTTACTAATTATAGATACGGATACCAACACATATAATTCGATTAGAAAAAGTCTTAGTTCATATATTTTAAAAAACAAATGGATACAGATCATACATAAGACATATCTGAGCAAAGTAGATTATATATATA
>JBAKGM010000001.1:26013851-26030965 GCA_037177215.1 Asparagus racemosus
TTGGAGAAGGTCGGTTGAGACCGTCTTTCAGTCTTAAATTCTCATGTGAGGTGGCACCCAACGATTTTCATATAGTGTTTAAACAAAAAATCTTTTTGGGTACCAACACAAATATTTGGTGTTTTGTTGTCTCCATAGCACGCCAAGCTTTAGAATAATTAACTTTTAAACCATATTGAGAGTGTAATTCCTTTCTAATGTCAGTTAGGGTGATATATAGATGCCTCTTCATAATTGACTGCAATGTACTAGCAATCCACCTTCTCGATGCTCTAGAGCGACCAACTGTGCTGTTATGTTGTCCACAAGTATGTTAAGGAATAAATTTTTTTATAGCAAAGGTCGACACATGGCTCAATGGTGAAGCGTAAAGCATCCACGGACATTTTATTTCTTTTCTGAACATGCTATTAGCACGAATGCATTTTGACTCATGCTAACATATTTAAAAGAGAACTTCTTAACTATAGAGTAGTATATAAGAGCAATTCTAACTTCATTTACGCTTTCAAATTGCTGCTCTTTTCCAGTAATTGCCTCGTGCCATCATGTCGGGATTCCTGTCGAGTCATTTACTATGTCATCCATCATCCACACGTGCTCTCATTGAGGATTGTCATTTGGGATCCTCTCTAGTTGCTCGATATGCTCCGATGACTGTGAGTTTATAGTAGAAAGACTGTAAGTTGAATATAATATACATATAAGTCACGTGTGGCAATTACAAATAACTGTTAACTTGCATATGTCATAAATAAACTCGATATGTCACGTGCAATGTCTACAGGTCACATATAAGACTTAAGTATCATAGTTCCCATTATAACGTGTATACAGAACCTACAAAGAATTTTTTGAATACTTACTTAAACTCTGTTTCTATCCTTGTGGAAAGCATGGATCCTTCACCTCTTTCAGTAACAATCATGATTATAGTATTTAACCCAATTGAATGATGATAATCTATGATGTTGAGAATATCTTTATTTTTTCGAAGCTCAAACGAGACATTGGGAAACTTCTCGAGAGAGTAGCTTATCAAAAAACTTTCATACTGTACTTTTAAATTCTCTGCAGCGGACATCTTTAATTCAGGTGAGCTTGTTGCAAAATTGACTTTAATGAGGGTTGCGTTGGTGTTTAGCAAAACCACACATATTAAAGATGCTTTCATTTTGATTGTTGGAGAAGTTTAGAGGAAAGAGTTAAGTGAATTTTGATTGTTGAATGTTGTTGAAGGTTTGAAGAGTAGAAAATAAAGAAGGAAGAAGATATTACCTTAACATGAGACGTTATTTGGAGGGAACTTAGTATGTTTCCCTCCAATATTTCCTTTCCCTCCGATAAATCTCTCCGAACCATTAACGCCATTCTTCTCTCTTCTCTTGAGCCCATCACTTCTTATTGTACAGTGTAATGAGGGCTGTCCAATGAGATAAAAAATATTTGACATTTCACAAAATAATTCAAAAGGGTAAACTGAGCATTACTTAAAAATACAGTATATAAACTTTATCCAATATTGAGATAGGGGGTGTTTTACTTGAAAACTTGAGTCAAAGAGTTTAAATAGATTTAACTCTAATTAGAAATGGGGAGTGCATAACTTTTTGAAATCCCATCCTAGAAACACACGAAAATACTTGACAATAATTTTTACCGTCCTTTTCCTTTTCCTATTTTTTGAAGAAATGAAAAAGGACAAAATTTTAAAATAGATCCTTTCACGAATTTATTTGTATAAAACGACCCCTTTTAGATTTAATTGCATTTTCGACCCAGTTTCAGCCAATTGGTAATTAAAGTTCGAAAACTTCACGGGACTTAAAATTCCGTGAAGTTTAGTGTCTGATTAATCATGCTAATAGGTGATTAGGTTGGGTGATTAAGCAATAAACTTCATGGGATTTGAAATCCTGTGAAGTTTTATTCACCATTTTCCACCTGATTTCAGCCAACTAGGTCAAAAATGGTGAATAAATTATAAATAGATCAATTTTTACAAATAAATTCCTAGAAGGGTCTATTTAGAAAATTTATCTTACGAAAAAAACACGCTACACCAAAAGGAAGGGAAAAAAAGGGGAAGCTATTAATTTGGTTAATTTGAAGGAAATGAAGGGTACTATCGTCATTCTTTATGCTGCAGCGCAACCGAGATACCAAAAGAGATTCTGACTTCATAAAGACGCCCGTATAAGAACTGCCCTACGAGTCCTTTCACCGTACTTTTCATACTCCAACGTGTCAAAATCGCCTTCCTCCACTACACTAATCGTACGCCCAACCAGTCATCTCCACAGCGTTTGGTCTCTGTGCGAGCCTCGCACCGAGACCAGCACTCGGTAACCGATGTCTGAAGACAAAACCACAGAAACGAAAAGGAAAAGCAATTAATTAAAAACGAACGCATAAACTGGGCCCACTATTCAGAGAGGCGAAAAGCTGGGTGCCCGTGGAAAAAGAAAGAGAATGTTGAAGTAATTAATAGATTATTATATATAATATATATAAATATAAATGAATAAGCAGGAGCAGAGATGGGCTGTCGTCTTCTCCCCTGAGAGCACAAAGAATAGATTTTTCTTTGTAGCTAACTTTCCTTTTTTATTCAAAAATTTCCCTTTTCATTTTTAATCTTTTTTGTTCTATTTTGGGGGCTCGTCGTTATCCTGCGCTTTCTTTAGATTAGAAAGCTGTGATTTTGATGAAGATAATGGTTTGAGGAGGCTGAAGGGGATTAGGGTTTGTTTGGTTAGGGTTACGGTTTACTCTGCGAGAGGGGAATCATGTCGCAGACTAATTGGGAAGCTGATAAGATGTAAGAATCCTTTTTCTTTTCTTGCTCTATTTTTTTTTAGTTCTTGGTGGTTTTTTTTTTAGTGTTTTAAGTGGTTATTTGAGGGTTGTAGGGGTTTGAGAGTAAAAAGACTTGTTTCTGGGTCTTCTGTGGTTTTTTGATCTGGGGTTTTCGTGTTTGTTCTGTTTCTTTTATCAAAAAATGGTTTTTGAGGGGTTTTTAACGTTGTATTTTTTGGGTTTTATGTCTGACTAAGCTTGTAATTTGGGATTTATTTGATTTAGGGTTTGGCTCTTTTATTATTTTTGTTTGTTCATACTGCTGTTTTTAAAGGGTTATAACCTTTATTGTTGTAATGTGTCTTTGTTTATAGCTTGTGCAAATCTTTGTAATAATGTTCTTTTGATGTTTGTAGTTTTTGATGCAAGGGTTTCTCATTGCATATAGTCTTTGTTCTTGTCTTGGGATATAATATTGTTTTTCAATGGTTGAAACAGGCTGGATGTCTATATCTATGATTATCTAGTGAAGAGGAACTTGCAGCAATCTGCAAAAGCATTTCAAACTGAAGGGAAGGTGTCTTCAGATCCTGTGGGTGAGTAACTAAACAGATAGAGAGCTGGGTTTTTGGTAATTTTGGGGTATACTGATGTTTTTGTTCATGCTTAAATGGCTAGCTATTGATGCTCCTGGTGGTTTCCTCTTTGAATGGTGGTCTGTGTTTTGGGATATTTTCATTGCTAGGACCAATGAGAAGCACTCTGATGTTGCTGCATCCTATTTAGAGGCAAGTGTTCTTCTTTACCCCCTTCAAATTTCTGCATGCATTGAGTACTTTATTTTGGAGGAGTTATAATCTTGAATAATTCATGTTCACAGTTTATGCTGCTTTTATTTTGTATGTTTTTACTAAAAAGCTAGCATTGATGTTTTCGGTCATTAAATTGAAAGGTAACCTTAGTAGTGTATATCTGACTATTTGTTTGCTGTGTTCATGTTGTTATTCCATAGTTGTAGCTGAAAGAGTGCATAGCTATAGGTTTCTTTGTTATGTTATATTTTTTAAACTCATGCAATTGTTGTAGTTGATGGATTTGCCTTCTGTCTGGCTAAATATTGTTCCTACTCTTATCTCACATTGATGGTATAAGTTTGCAATGAGATGAAGGTATTGGTCTGTATCTTATTTGTTACAATGAATTTTTTTAATTATGGGTTTTAGTTGATCTTAGTCTTCCACATTGTAGTTAGTCATGCCATTCACTTCTCATGTTTTCAATTAAATATTGCATTTGTCTCCAATATCATAGAGCATCTGGTTAGCAACAACCCAACACTCTTCCATTTAGTTCTTTCAGGGGCAACTTACTCTGCTAACTATTATCATCTCCTTTTTTTTGGTTGCTTCCAACCAACTTCTCTTAGGCCTACCTCTACTCCGTGTCCCATTGACTATCATATGGAGATAAAAGGGTTACTATTTTCATATCCTTCTTGATTGCTTCCTTCTCTTAGGCCCACCTCTAGTTCCTCCTTGTCCCATTGATATATCTTCTGGAGATAAAAGACTAGATAAAATCAGACTGTTGCAAAACATCACTTAGATGATTGTCTTAAGTTGTATAGTCGTTTATGCGGTCCAGTTGTAAAACATTTTATCCCTGTATGTGATGTTTTTGGGGATAGAGTGATTTTCTTCAGTTATATATCCTTTTATCTCCCATTGTCCGTGTGCTTCTGTTTCATGATTTATATGGAGCACACATTCTTGCATTTGTAGCAGACTCAGTTGATTAAAGCCCGAGAACAGCAGCAGCAACAGCAGCCCCAGCAGCAACAGCAGCAGCAACAGCAGCAGCAGCAGCAGCAACTTCAAATGCAACAACTTTTGCAGAGGCAGGCTCAACAACATCATCAGCAGCAACAACAGCAGCAGCAACAACAGCAGAGAAGGGAGGGATCTCACCTTCTTAACGGATCTGCAAATGGCCTTGCTGGCAATGATCCTTTGATGAGACAGAACCCTGGAACTGCCAATGCCTTGGCAACAAAGATGTATGAGGAGCGACTTAAATTGCCTCTTCAAAGGGATTCTATGGATGAGGCATCTATAAAGGTATTCTTCTCATGATGATATCACTTGTTTTGAATTAAGAAATCCCTTCCTGATGTTGATGGCATTAGATTTCCTTCGAAGTCTTTTTTAAATTTTGGTTTGGCCTATTTCAGCAAAGGTTTGGAGAAAATGTTGGCCAGTTGATGGATCCTAATCATGCGTCTATGTTGAAATCAGCTGTGACATCAGCGCAGCCTTCGGGGTACATTTCTCTAACTACTGTGAAATCTACTGCTAAGCATTTTTACTCTGCAGCTTATTAAGTGGTACAAGTATTGAGCACTCAATTATATAAGCAATTATCATTCACATGATCCCTATCCTGTATGGATCCATATGCATGCTTTCGGGATAATGCCAGTGTATAACCCAACATATTCTTTTGTTGTCTGTGTAGTAAGCTTATATTTCAAAACAAAGGCAGGTTCTACTACATGTTATAGTTAAGTTTGTTATGTCAAGAGCACGTGAATGCTTTTATGACAAGTGAAAATTTATTTTTCTATTGCAATACCTCCAAACTGAGTTGATATGGTTGACACTATTTTTCTTTCTGCTACTTGTAAAGCATATTGAAGTCCTACTCAACCTATTTAAGGGGTATACAGTTTTCTAAATAGGCTGTTGACTATAAGATTAAATTATATGATGGAGGTATGATTGATTTAGAGAGAATCCAAATTTTTCTAAATAAAATTTCCTCACATGCATCTGGGTCATAGATTAGCCATGCACTAGGGCAAACTCTTAATTTTCTCCGTTCTACTCTCCTAGTTATGAACCTTAACTGCAACTTAATATCCAAAGGGAAAACACTCGGTTCTCAGTAGGAATCACACAATGACGTTGCTTATGTTGGTTTATGCTGAAGTATGTTTTTCTAACTTGAAATGATGTTGCTTATGTGCTTGTGCACTTCATCTATAGGAGTTTACAATCACAATACTGATAGTTATTGCTGACATGCATAAGGATAGTAAGATTACTCATAGTGGAAAGAGATTTCAAAATAATCACAAACCTCCTTTTTTCATACTGTTTCTCAGTTACCGTATAACGCTTAACTATGTGTATAGAAAGAGATGTAATGATGACATCTCTTAATTGCTGATTGCCAAGGAATGTTAAAGATGCGTACATCTATATTTTGTTCTCTTATTGTGTTCATCTGTGGATTTCTTCACTTCAAATTCTAAGAAGCATTCTTGAGATATCTCTTTTAGGCAAGTATTGCATGGTTCAACTGGTGCTATCTCAGGAGCCATACAACAAGCCCAAGCTAGGAACCAGCAACTTCCAGGTTCTACACAGGTAATTTGGGTTCCATTGGATTGAGTTGAAGGTGATTTTCTTTTTAGTGTTGATTATTGCTGATCTGACTGAAACTATGTCACAGGATATTAAACCTGAGATGAATCCTGTGTTGAATCCTAGGTCTGCGGTTCCTGATGGCTCACTAATGGGAGTACCAGGTGATCCTTATTACAATTTTTGTATATGCATACTGTTATTTCTTTTTTTTTCCCGTCTTAGAATCTGCATTGAATTTGGGACGTGCGAAGAATTTTTTTATGATATTTTCTCCTGTCTCCCATGAGATGAAGAATGACTTCTGTGCTGCATCTCATATTATCAGATTTGTTTATTTTTATTTTTGGTAGCTACAAAAGCAATCTATAAATCATCATTTCACTTTTTGCAGGATCAAGTCAGGCGGGTAGTAATTTGACATTGAAAGGGTGGCCCCTCACAGTAAGTCTTCTGCAGAATATTGTTATAGTTTACCAGTAGGAAATTTGTTGTTAATACTGAAAACATGTTGCTTTTTATGTAGTTAGATAGGATTCTGAACTTTTCAGTTATGACTAGGTAATGTATGGTATTTTCCTGCTTAGCTTTTTAGAACTTTATTTATGATGCTTGTGGTCGTTAATGTTCTCTATGTATTTTACCTGTATTTTCCGTCTCTATTTTCATATGCATCTTTCTTCTTTATGCTGCGACTTTGTTCCTTTTTTATTTTCATTATGTACTTACTTTCCTTCTGATTCATCTTTGTCTTTCATTTCTTTCTCACTGGCCATGATGGAACTCTCTAGTTTTCTGGTTCATCTATGTCTTCCATTTCTTTCTCCCTTGTCGTGATGGAACGTGAGAGTTGATTTTGTTATGCTGAACAATTATTTCTGTTACCTTTTATGTTTAGAGAGTAGGAAGAATATTGGACACATTCATATGATAAATGCTGATGTGTGATCAATTCCGTGGGTCATGAGAATTAAGTTTTCAATTTCTGTTCTTTGACTAGGGAAGGAAGGCTACTCAGCACTATATCTGACTTTGCTTTTCTGTCTATTTCTTTCCATCCAATTATTAGCTCTTTGGTGTTTTCATTTCGCATAATCTGCACATAGGTTTTTCCTAGCTTGTTGCTTTACTAAGTGTTACATCTTTAACTTCATAATTTTACGACCGGTGACTACCTATTTGGGTTTAAAGACACAAGGCACCAATTTCACCTTATAGAACAATCATCCTGATATCTTCCATACTGCTATCCGTCCTCTCAAGTAACTTCTATATCCTGTCACCCATCTCCCTTCTTTCTGTATTAATTTTACATTCTTTTCTTATCTATACGGTGTTAGGATTGTATTTCACTTTTCTTCAACTCTTTTGCTTTAGTCTATTATATATGGCCACCCCTCTTGACTCTTTTAGTAAAAAGCTTCAATTTTGCTCTTTTTTTCCTTTCACTTTTATGGTCTTGATCAGCTTCGTTCAGGAATTCTTCAACAGCAAAAGTCGTTTATGCAGTCCCCCCAACCATTTCATCAACTTCAGTTTCTGACTCCACAGCAGCAGCAATTTCTGCTTCAAGCACAACAGAACTTGCCATCGCCGTCAGCAGGTGACATTGACAGCAGAAGGTTAAGAATGCTACTCACCAACAGAAATATTGTTCTAGGGAAGGATGGTCAGTCAAACACTGCTGGTGACGTCATTCCTAATGTTGGATCTCCTGTGCAATCTGCATGCACTGTTTTACCACGTTCAGATAGTGAAATGTTGATTAAGGTGCTCTTCCCTTCTTGAATTTTCCTGTCCTCTTGAAAGAATTTAGTTTTCCTGCTTTATGTTGGGGCATGGATCAATGAATAGCATGTCTTGCCTCCTTTTGATTGTTTTTCTATTCTTTTCTTCCACTATGAGTCCACGAGGACAATAGAGTGGGACATTATAATGTTTTCTTTCAGTCTCGAAGAGTGTTAAATCTAGCAGCCTGATTACTAACTTATAAATCTAGCAGCCTGATTACTAACTTATTTTATAGGCATATATTTTGTTTGACAGATGGTTCCTTTTGCGTATAATTGACAAATAGGTTTCAAGTTATATTTTTCTATTACGCTAGACATATGGTCATTCTTGTTCAACACAATAGAATAGACATATCCTCTCTTGTGCGCATCTCTCCTTAGAGGGCACATCAAATACAATTTGTACTGGACCTATTTTAACTGCCTGGTTTGTTTGGTGTTTTTCTGTTCTAATTATCATCATCAAGCTGACATTGGCCATGTATGGTAATCTTACATAATTTTGAAAGTTTCTTTTGTTATTTTCTTAGTTTGTTATTTTTGTTTAGTTGAAGATGGCTCAATTGCACCAGCAGCAACAACAAGGCAACAGTCCGCAGCAGCAGCTTCAACAGCCAGGTATATCAGGTCAGCTGTCACAAAATTCAAATCATCATCTTCCTCAACAAGAAAAGATTGGTGCTGGTAGCGTAACAATGGATGGTAGCCTCCCCAACTCCTTCAGAGGAAATGATCAGGTTTGTTTTCGATGGTAGTGAACTTCTCTAAAATTGGCGACTTTTTATTGGCTACTGATGTGTTGTGTTATGCTGAAAATTCTAATGTTATTTATTACACGGTGATTATTCAAAATGGTAATCATTCGAACCATTCTGTTAGCAATGTGTGGCCAAGCCACCATCCTGTTTTTTGTTGAATGCTTTACTAAAATATGCCTCCTGTTTAGTTGTAGCTTTTGAATTCCAATTCGCTTAGAACATTGGATGGTGAACTTTTATATCTCAAATGTGCATTAGTTTTTTGATATTTTGATATTGCTACAGGACATTGTGTTTCTTTCTTTTTCTGTTTACATGTTCGTATGGAACTTGTTTATCTACTTCCAGCCGCTCTCTACTGGTGGTAGTAGTCTCTCAATCATGTTTCAGCAGTCATTGTATAGTTTTTGGAGTTAAAGTAGTTGGTGTTAGGTTTATTTATCATTGGAGTTTAAGAAGGTGAAGTGATTCCACAGAATGACCGTAACTTGTTATTGACAAAGAAATGCATTATCTAAGCATTATTGTGATTTGTTCAAATTCTGTTTTCTTCATTTTCACAATTGAGTAATTTTGAAGCTACAACTTTGATGGGCTGTGTAGAATTCAAAGAACCAAACTGGGCGCAAGCGAAAACAACCTGTCTCGTCCTCTGGACCAGCCAATAGTTCTGGAACTGCAAATACTGCTGGTCCATCTCCAAGTTCAGCTCCTTCAACACCATCGACACACACTCATGATGTTATTTCAATGCCGGCACTGCAACATAGTGCTAGTTCGTCTAAGCCTTTAATGATGTTTGGTTCTGATGGGGCTGGAGCTCTAACATCTCCATCAAACCAGTTGGTTAGTATGCAATTCAGTGAATCTGATAATTCTATTGTTAATTGGAGATCTGTGGCATGCATTGCTGCAGTTCTAGTTAGTATTCCACCTTGTCAGTAGGATGATAAAGCCGTTGAACTGCAGGATATGGATAGGTTTGTGGAGGATGGTTCGTTGGATGACAATGTGGAGTCTTTTTTATCTCATGATGACACAGATCCAAGAGAGACTGTAGGTCGAGGCATGGATGCTACTAAAGGTCTGTTGCCTCACTATAGTGCTTAAAAGGGAAAATCTTGGCTTTTAAATAAGTATAAAGTAGTGCTTAAAGTAGTTTTTATCTCCAGTTAATTGTCACTGCTTCTGTTTCTGTTTGTTTTTCAGGGTTTTCATTTAATGAGATTGGATTCACCCGTGCAAGTACTAGTAAAGTTGTTTGCTGTCACTTTTCATCAGATGGAAAACTGCTTGCCACCGGTGGCCATGATAAAAAGGTGAGTGATATATGATATGGCTTATCGAACTGTCAGTTATTATATGCTATGATATGATAAAGTTTATCTGACTGCCTTTCAATGTATAGGCTGTTTTGTGGTATACAGACACTTTAAAGCCAAAATCTACATTGGAAGAACATTCGTTACTGATAACTGATGTTCGCTTCAGCCCAAGCATGCCACGTCTGGCAACTTCTTCTTTTGACAAGACTGTTAGGGTTTGGGATGCTGATAATGTGAGTGGCAGCTGGCATTTTATGCTTAGTGTCATTTCCTTTTAAGTGGTCTTCTCTAGTGTTCTTGGTTTAATTCATCGTGATGGTTATATTTGGTTTTTCAACATTTTTATTCAATTCATTTGTGGATCTCTATAGTTTTTGAATTCTGCTGCCATTTAACATTGTGTTAGCATTCTGAAAATTTTGGAAAATAGGGGCTTCAATTAATATTGTTGATTTTGCCTCTTGCTAATTAAAATAGTAGTACATAGACCAGGTTGTTGCATATCTTCAGCTATCAAATTGCAGTATGCTTTGTGGGAATGAAATTTTACTTTACCTTCAACACCGAGATAACCCGATAAACGAGCTGATTGTGCTTCCTCGATTATTTGATTACCATTACTGTTGACCACCCTCATATTCCATGAAACTCACAAGGGTACATCGTGGGTATAACTTTCTTCAACTCTAATCCGAGTCACTGTTTGTTGACATTTGGATACTTGATCATGCATGAGTTGGAGTGCTGTGGGCACTTATTGTCAAGCAATTTTGTTCATTCAATCAGTTTTCTTCTTTCAATTGGAAAATATCTTTTTCTAGTTCTTTTTGGTATGGTATTTAGACCAAATTTTGCAACCTTACATAAGATACTTCATTTTTAGTTTTGGCCTACAGGCCATGTAGTCATAAAAAAGCTTATGTGCTTAAAACATTCCCTTGGTCTTGTCTTGCACATCTGGGATGCAACATCCGCTAAAAAGTTACATGGGTGTTTTCCCTCGTTAATGCTCAGTATGGAACACGAAATTCCACCAATATAATTATGATTTTTGTTATAATTTTACTGGATTGTTTTTTCTGTGATGATGGGATGATGGGATAGCCAGTAATCTCTTTGAAGAAATTGTTATTGACCCGTTTCTAGGACAGTGGCTCCAGAGCCATTTCGTCCAGTGTAGGTCTAATGCTAAATAAAGTAGGCCATCCTGCCTGCATTTGGTCATTTACCTTCATCATCTTGTTTAATGTTGCATGCAAGGGGGTTGTAATCTTTCACTGGCAATGTTTTAATCATTGTGCACAATTTTCCTTGGTTGAAGTTGGAGGTCCTGATGACAGATTTTTCCAGAAGCTTAGTTTTTTTTTTTTGTAAAGATTGATGCTGTTATGCGATTATATCTGTACACTATGTAAACGTTGAATGAATGGGCGTTTTTGCATTACAGCCAGGGTATTCTCTACGTACTTTCACTGGGCATTCTGCATCTGTTATGTCACTTGATTTTCATCCTAGTAAAGAAGATCTGATATGCTCATGTGATGGAGATGGTGAAATACGCTACTGGAGTATCAATAATGGTAGTTGTGCCCGGGTTTTCAAGGTAATCTACCCAGTGAGTATTTTTCTAGGAAATGATTTTTACCTTCTGAATTTATGTGTTTTACTTGGTTAATTTTTCTTCCTATAGGGGGGTACAACACAAATGAGATTTCAACCTCGTTTTGGTAGATATCTGGCTGCAGCCGCAGATAATATTGTTTCAATATTGGATGCTGAGACTCAGGCTTGTCGGCATTCTTTACAGGTTTTTTAGTTGCCATTGTTTCTGTCTTGTTAGAGTACTTGTAAATCTATTTGATGCCCCACCTCTTCGAATTTTCCCCATCAGCGAAGATCAACATTATTTATTACTTTCATGTGTGCCTTTGGTTGGGTTGTAGTTGTCGTCTTTGCTAGGTTTGAAAACCTTGCATTTTTTCTCCGGCGTTGTGTTATCTCAAAAGGGCATTATGCAGGATCAATAGTAGCTGACTTGAAGAAGAAATCTACCTTTTACTGTGTTTCCATCCCATATATTGAACTTTGTTCATTTTGGTGATATTCTTTTGCCTTGCATTTTTGTCTTGGTTTGAAGACCTTGCATTTTTCTCTTGCCTAAGCATCATTATCTCAAAAGGGCACATTTTAACAGGATCAATGTCATCTGACTTGAGGAAGAACTTAAAGTCCCACCTATATTTCCAACCATGTTGAACTCTGTTCATTTTAGTGATATTCTTTTGCTGTAACAGCCTATTTTTTCGTTGACTTGTATAGCAATGTGTGCCACAAAAGGTGGCTCCCTTTGTTTTTCACCTCGATTACATTTTATTTATTATCCTTTGACATATATTGCTATGGTCTATTAACTGGTGCAGTGTTCATTTAAACTGTGCAGGGCCACACTAAACATGTGGATTCTGTATGTTGGGATCCTTCGGGTGAATTTGTGGCTTCTGTTAGTGAGGACTCGGTCAGAGTTTGGTCACTTGGTTCAGGAAGTGAAGGTGAGTGTGTGCATGAATTGAGCGGCAACGGCATCAAATTCCACTCATGTGTTTTCCATCCGACCATTCCATCTTTGCTGGTCATTGGCTGTTACCAGGTAAGTTTCATGCTTTGGCCATTTTATTCATTATATTACTTCCCACATTTTGGTTTGAAATTCTCACTAGCTTTGTTGATTTCATCAGAATTCTCCTATTTTCTTTTTCTATTCTAAAATTCCAATGATCATTTGCCTAAAATGGGTTATGGCTCAATCAATTTGGTTCACATGTTTTAAGATGCTCTACGTGTGGCAAGAACGGGATCACTCGTGTTTGTTTGTGTTAGCTTTCATTCATATAAGAATATAATGTTTATTTAAGAGAATAATGTAATTTTGATCTTAGTTTGCAAAATAGTCTTTGTTCTTTAAGTACATCAGACATTGAAGTAAGAACTAACTTTTTATGTAATATATAACTGATAATGCAAACTAAATTTGTTAGTGAACCTGATACCCTGTAGTCTAGTAAGTTTAATTCATACTGAACTATTGTTACTTGGAACTCCTCGAAATTATGGTTCTAGCTTAGTATTATGTACTGCAGATACATACTTTGGGGTATAGTTACTTCCATCCCCTAAACTATTCTATCAGCACTAGACTTCTATGAAGCCCGCCACATAAGATGTGGAATTGGAACAAAGGGACGATATAATACAAGTGGCCTAAAATTTGCAGAATATGAATTGTCTTTTAAATTTGTTGTGTTCTAAAGCGTTGTGATTGATTATGATGCAGTCTCTTGAGCTATGGGACATGAATGCGAATAAGACCATGACTCTTCCAGCACATGAAGGTCTGATTGCGTCACTTGCAGTTTCGGGTGTCAGCGGATTGGTGGCTTCTGCAAGCCATGATAAATTTGTCAAGCTCTGGAAGTAGTAACGACGACTACATACTCTCTAAAACCAAAAGAAGCTAGCAGAACTAACTCCCATAGTTTTCTTTTGTTTTAGGTCTAGCTCAAAAGACTCTTTTGTTATCCATCTTTACTTGATCTTCTAACGCAGGAGACTTTGTTGCGTCATGTGCATCTAGGCTCTAACATGTATGTTTTCATCGGTCCTTTTCTTTTTGTTCTTCTTCTTGTTGGTGTTGTATTTGCTACGGTTGAACCTCTCGTTTCTAGTATATGTTGGTTAGTGCGAGCTAGTTTTTTGTATATACTCTTTAAGAGACTATAGTATTTGTAACCAACTATTTCCATAGTGATCTCTTTGCAGTCCGTCGGTGTTTTCTGCTTCGTATCTTGATCAAATTGTTCTTGTAGTCAAGGGTGCCGGTCAGAACTAAGCTACTTTTGGAGAACGTAAAAACTAGGGTTGCTTGCACTTAATTTCCCCATATCTTGATCAAACAATAGTATTTGGGTTATTGAAATGATCATAATATTACCTATAAGTTCTATGTAGTATTCGAAACGTAATACGTGAGATGAAAAGTAGATTGCTAAAATTTCAACTTGGAAGTTAAATAAAGTGATCCAGAGCATTTTGTCCTTATATAGTTTGAAATTTTAAAAATAATTAAAGATAGAGGGGTGTGGCTTTTATTTCAAAATGTAAAATTTAAAATTAGATAGCTTGATAATCAACCTCTCCTTTATAATCTCTCTTTATTTATAATATTTTTAACTAAAATAAAGCTCGCCACGGGTGATCTGAATGGTTGAGGGGTTATAATATGACTTTCACGGTTTTGAATTCGAGTTTTGAATTTGATTCTAGTTTAGGTAATACAAAAATTCATCTTGCGGAATAATCACGTGGATACTTTTTATTCAAAATTAGATAGATTAATTATGAATTAAGATTATGAGATTAATATGAATTAAAGAGGGCATTGAGTTGTTCTTGCAATATGAAGAAATAAAAAAAAGTGCCACGGGTAGATGAGATGTTCAACCTTCACGTATTATTATAACTAGGTGGAATGTATGTGCATTGCCGTGGCCATATGTTTTAATTGTGTATTTTAGGTTTATTTATTTACTATAATATATTAAACATTTTTGGGTATTTCCATGTGTAAAATATTGTTAGTTTCAACATTTTGCTTTCTAGAGGAATAGTGAAATTTAAAGCCTTAAAATATTAATGATCTAAGAGCAATATCAATGATTTAAATGACTAATTTCAAAATATTAATGATGTAAGAGACCAGTACTGAAAAGACTCTTATTATTAATGAAAAAAATAAATTCTTGAATTCATCAAAGCAAAATGATAGGTTTTATCTTAGTCCTATCGATTTTATTTAGTTATAAAAAATTTATTTCCACATGTTGTTTACAGCTAGCGACCGAGTATTATATTAATTTAAAGCTTTTTTTCTAGCATTCTCTAGGTCAGAATGTGCAAATTCAAGAAAGAAAACACAAATTATGTGATCAATTCTAAAACCAAATATTGTAATCCTTCCACATCTTCATAACTAAACTAATTGAGTTGTCTAAAATTTCAAAAATGGTTACTCTCTAGTTCAGAAAATTATAAAATATAATCAGAGAGCGATTTATACATATTATGCACTCATACGGATTATAGATTAACAAAATAGTTTAGATTTATCCAATATCAAACATCTTAAAATTTAAATTAAGTAGTTAAAAGAATTCAATATCCATAACAGTACTCATATCCAAGCTATATGCTTTATAAACTTATAAGAATGTGAGTCATATAAAATAAATAAATTAATTTATTTTGTCAAATAATTAGTTTCAGAGCGTGCAAGGCAAGGAGAATAGGAAAGATCTCATACCATCCCAAATAAAAAGTAAATTTTTCCTAGAGAATCTTTAGAAATAGATTTTTAAAGTTAATGTAAAGGATAAATCTAAGGACAAATAATCCAAATCAGTTCATTGAATGATAGACTTGGTATAAAATCCACTCTTATAAGATCGATGTCACATGTGCCTTAAATTCATGTTTTGTTTAAGGGTTAATTTTATAAAACTCCCCCTCAACTATTGGGGGAGTGGTCAGGATAACCCCAACGCCCCCCCTTCCCCCCTGCGTTTCAACTATTTTACTCTATGAAATTTTCCCCAAATTTTGGGTACAGATAGTCCATCTTAACTTTAAAACTTTGATTTAACCCCCCTAAACTTTTCTCATTTAACCCGTTAAGAGTAATACCGTTGAATCTAATCTATTATGGGACAATTATCCCTCATCCATAAAAGAATTACCTTAGTTTTTATCAGATGCAAGAAATAAAAGAGTTATAGAGGGAAAAGCATCGTGGGCCGTGATCTTTTTATTATCGGTTAAGAGTTTTTTTTAACTAAACTGGGTTTTCTTAAGAGGCTATATCGTGCAAATTTCATATTGACGTAACGACATTATGGGAGTTTGTTGAGAGAAGTGTAACATGTTAGGAAACGTTTTGTGGGACACACCAAAAGTTGAGGGGGATTTTCTAGAATTATTGTCGTACCAAAATTGAGAGAGATAAACTACAAAACCCCCATAGTTAGGGGGTTTTCACAAATTAAATGAGCTGTGCGCATTTTCTGAGACAAGCCCCCATACTTGAGGGATTTTCAAAACTTAACCCTTCTTTTAAATATGACTTATTTACATATTTGTCTCTCAAATCTTTAATAACTCAATATTACTCCTAAAATTGTGACCAATTTCAAAATTTTAAGGGACTAATACAGAATTATTGGAGATTTAAATCAAGGGACTAATATCTAAATAACCTTTAAATATTTATTCTTATAGATTACTTATAGTTTTATAAGATATCCGACATATAATATTAATAAAGAGGTGTCAGAAAACCCCCATTAACTATTTTAATTTGGGAAATCTCCCCAAATTTGGGGTACATATAATCTTCAACTTTAAAACTTTGATTTAACCCCCTTGAAGTTTTCTCACTAAATCCTTCAAAACTAACACCGTTGAGTCTAATCTATTACATGATAATTATCCCTCAACCATAAAAGAATTACCTTGGTTTTTGACAATTGAAAGAAAAAGAAGAGATGTAGAGGGAAAAATTATCATAAATTGATCGTGGTCCATTTGTTATTGGTTGATGGTTTCTTTTTAACTAGAATGAAATTTTTTCAAGAGGGTATTTTGTCCAAATCTCATTGTAGGCGTTAAAAATCGCTTATCAGTGCACAAATCAGACTCGTGAAGGTTGGTTCGCAACCGACGAACCGTCAACCGTCAACCGACGAACCGTCAACTGACGCAACCGAAACAGCTGACGGCGTAATAACGCCGCAAACGCATGAAGCGGGTCGACGAACATCTGAACTTAGTCGACAAGGCGTACACGTCATCGGAACGACGTATCGCGGAATAAATCCGACGGTCACGTTCCAAAACAGTGGGAAATCAGCTCGGCGAATCGATCGGACTCGAACGTCGACGCGAACGTAAGCGACGACGAATCGA
>JBAKGM010000001.1:26038451-26056138 GCA_037177215.1 Asparagus racemosus
CATCATCCGAAACGTCAAACCAGTTTTGACCGAGATTAGTTGACTGTGTGATCCGAGCGCAAGTTCGAGCATCAACACCCTTAAAAGAATTATTTAGGACGGGGTACTTATGCACTCATTTCTATGTTGATCTTTAATGATTTGATGTGACTCACATTAGGAAAAGAGGCCGAGGAGAAATTGTTGGATACTTATTGAGTATCATTAATGTGTGTTCTAATTCAATTAAATTGTGACGTGTAGCACTCACTATTCTAAATCACTATATCACTTTATACCATCAAAATTTTCATAAAATAATAAATCTCCTAACCATGGTTCATTTATAAAAAAAACTCTTAAAAAATTCAGATTGCAATCTATCCCATCAAAATGCAAAAAAACCCCTAAAAGTTTCATACTTTACCGTTTACCCCCTAAATAGCAAAAGATCCCTAGAAAGTTGCAAAATTTATAGTTTACCCTTGAAAAGTTGCATAAAACCCCCTAAAAGTTTAGAATATATAGATACCCCCTAAAAGTTGTAGAAAACCACCCTAAAAAGTTTAGAATTTGCATTTTACCCCTAAAAATTATAGAAAACCGCCTAAAAGTTTCATCTTTGAAGTTTACACCCAAAATTGCAAAAACTCCTTAAAAGTTTCATGTTTTGTACTTTACCCTGTAAAATTCTAGAATTACCCCCTACAAGTTTAGATTTTGCAGATTACCAAAGAATGTTAGGTTTCCCTTAGCTGAAACGAAGAATAATTATATTTTAACTTAGATCATTTTTTTCGATTTTCCATAAGAAGGCAGAAAACAATGATAGTAATGTAATGCCCCTCCTCCAAATCATACCGAGAGGGGCCCATGAGGTACATAAAAATTAGGCATGACCTAGCCGAATAGGGAGGGTCGACCTGCTCAATTTTTGTATACACTCCTGTGATAAACAATAATACTGAAGAGTGGAATTAAAGCAGCGGAAATATATATACAACACCAGAATCACAAGTTTGATAGCAGAATCTACAGAATACTAGAATAGCAGAAAACAAAAGAGAATAATAATACACCACGTAGTCTGATAATAAACTATGGTATACATTAGTACACGTCCTACAACTCAAAAGCACTACGAAAGTTTAACACAAAATACTACTATTATGATTGCACTATAGCAAATCTTCTTTGTCGTGGTTTGCAATCCCCTAGCCTTTGTCAACTTCGCAACCTACAAATGGATGTAAAAATAATTGGGGTGAGCCTAAGACATAATAGGTAACTATAAAAATCTCGGGTACATTATGAAAGATAAAATATAGGCATTTGAAATTGAAATGAAATGATAACAGCAATAAGGTACCAATGTTCATAATATGATTTGTCGATCAAATGAAATAACAAATGTCAATAATGAATAATCAAACTCTAATATTTAGGATTCTAAATTCCCACAATCATGGGATATATCAATAAACACGCATGCCTTTATGCACCCACAGGTGAGCTTCCTCACATAGGGCATGTCCGCGCTGGGACCCACTTTCATTTACCAACTACCGGTAAAGCTAATTTCACATAGGGCATAATCCATGAATATAGAGTATCAGCAAGCTAATAAATGAAAGAATTGTGCCATTCTCAACCACAGAATCATAGAAGAAAGATGAATTGTCATAATATAAAAATTTATGGAATTCAATGATATAGCACCGAAATGAATGAACAACAGCATAGCAATAGTTAAGCGATCAACAAACAACCCACACATGAAGTAATTCAAATAGGAATATTACAGAAGCAATAAGGTATACAATTAAGTATCAAATATCAACTCGCAAAAAATTCAAGAAGGCAATCAATTCAGCTCTCAAAGAATTGAGAGGGAACAATGAAAGGTTACCTATTATTTATGTCGGGTTCATCGGTATCGACGAACGAATCCAAAAGTCTTGTTCCTATATATACATACATGTATACCCATATGAGATTCTAATTATTTTTCTAGCTTATAACTTATATCGTGGTATATATGCTATGCTCGAGATGGTTATACTCAACACCCAACACTTATGATATGCACAAATAGCGAATGCAGTGTTCACGTTACAGATTGAGATGGATAGATGGAAGAGCAATTGATGTCCGAAATGTATGAAAGTGGTGCCATATAACTTCTACATGTGTCTAGGTTTTAGGAGAATGGTGATTTGCAAAACTATGTATATAGCTCAAGTTATACTCAGAACATGCAAGACATGTACAAACTATAAGTGCAGACCATGTTAGCAGGTTTAAGTGAATAGATGAGGGGACAAATAATATAAAAAATTAGTAAAACAAAGTCTAAATTGTTCCTATGCAAGTCTAATTTCAAGAATAAAAATAACTTCATACATGCAAGCTTCTTAGGGAGAGTTATACTCTCTATAATGTAAAGAAATCAGGATTGTAGACTCTTGCCAAGAATAAAAAATACCCACATATCTATCTAACTCTTTCAGGTATCAAACATCATCAAATTATAACTATAATTATGACATAAGTGCCTTAATAAATCTAGTTTTAAATTCTAAAAATTTCTTTACTCAATCATAACCAGAAATTGAGATGCATTCAAAACACCTCAGGACGGCAGATTGTATATCCTATACAACATACATTGAATGTAATCACAGATTGAACTAGCAAATGATCTCATAATTGAATAAAAATAAATTCAAATGAAAGATATGAGAGCCTATCTTTTAAAACAGAAAGAATTACTAGAAATGGACATCTATGAAGAGAGTTATGGCTAAAAACTAACAGGGTATTCTGCAGGAAGTTTTCTGTATGAGACTGGGGTTCAATTATCGACATGCAACCCATGTATACATGAAATAGTACTTTTCTAAGCACAACCAGAGTCATGAAATGCCTTTATTACATGCAATATTAATCACACAAGAAAATTATATTTTCCATGCTCCAAATGCATCAAGAGGGTGACTTTATTAGCAAAGAAGGTTTGTATGCTCACAAATCACATTTTACCTTACATGCAAGCTTTGATCTTACAAAATAACCTATGCATGGCCAAAAATATGACTTATAGTTATATCACAATAGATCTAAATCCAAAAGGAACATGAAAAGAAAAGCTTTGGTTAAATATGATACCTATTAGGGAGGTTATATGGAAGATCTCCTCCAAAACTCCTTTCTAGCTTCACTAAAACCTTGTTCTTTCTTGGCTTGAGGGTATCAAGGCTTGTGAGGAGAGAAATAGTGAAATTTTTTGAGAGATAGGGGGCTGAAAGTTGGGCCAGCCAACGAGAGGTGAAAGGGAGAGAAAGTTGGAGAAATTCCTCTTGAAATGAAAATGAGAGAGAGAGAGAGAGAGAGAGAGAGAGAGAGAGAGAGAGAGTGTGTGTGTGTGTGTGTGTGTGTGTCTTATTCACCTTACACATGTGACTTGTAGGGGTATCATGAGGGTTTTTGTGTAAAATTTCCTCACTAACATGGCAACTCAAAATAATTTGAAGTGTTAATATATATATGGTTTTGAAATAGTTAATTATCATTTTAGACTAGCTTCAATTAAGGTTCACGACCATGGGGTTTCATGCTAATAGCTTGATTAATTGCCTTGATCAAAGCATAGATAGATAAAAGTTCTCACACTTGTAGATTGTTATATCACAGAAATGGCTGTGTTAATCTTCTCCTAGGAGCCGACACGTATCCCTTGTTAACTAAACATTAGATCAACTTCACTCTAGGCAGGATGACTCGAGCCACATCGACACTCGATCCTTCCTAAGAGGGGCCGAGTCAAAAGGCATCCTTACTCGAAACTCACTATTAGAGTCAACCCTACTCCTTTTCACCTTGCAAGGCTGGGTCGAGAACTTTCGAACCCAAGATGGCCGAATATAAAGGCATCATTTATCGACCCGCTCGCAAGACCGAGACAAAAAGCGTCATTTGTCCCCCTCTCACAAAGCCAAGACGAAAAGCTATTTTTCCTCGAATCCCCCGCCAACAGTTGATCACCATCACATTGAATGCATGAGCAGAATCATCATTGTTCCAGCCCCGAAAGTCTTTATGACTCATTGGACCTTGTCAGCACTATGCATCCCTCGTCACCATCACATTAAATGCATAGGTGACTCATCGCCTCTGTAGCCAACACCTGTAAAGTGTCTGCCGACAGAGCTTTTGCCTGTTTAGATTTAGCCAAAGTTACACATTTGCCCCCCAAGATCTGCTATAAAGAAGAGATGTTATCTAGTGCATAGGGTAAGCAATCTTTTACAAATTAACACCTTATACTCACACGTCTTCTCCACTCAAGCTTATCACTGACTTAATCATCGGAGGAACCACCGGAGATCCCAACTCCGATTCTCTCATGTGTTGTCTTTGTGTGCAGGACTGAATCCTCTGCTCCATAACCGACCATCAAAGAAGATTGATGAATTCTAATACACTACAAAACCTACACTTAATCTCTTGTTTGGTAACTGCCATCAACAAGTAACATAGTAGAGAAACTAAAGAAACTGAGTTTACCATGGTTAGGAGATTTGTTATTTTATGAAAATTTTAATAGTATTAAAGTGAGATAGCTGATTGAGAGTAGTGAATGATGCATGTTATATTCTAGTTGAGCTAGAGCATGCCTTAATGATACTCAATAAGCATCCAAAAATTTTACATTATCGAGGGCATCAAAATTTCCAAATGTCAAATGGCATCTAGATCGATTAGCCCACACTCTTCATGAATGCACCTTCACTATTTTCCTCAAATTTTCTATTTATTTATATTTTAATTGCACTAGCATGATGTTTTATTTCTGTTTTCATCTTTGAGTGAACTAAGGAGTTTGGCTCATCACATGTTAAAAGATTGATACAATTAACATGCATAGGCGGATCCATGTCGACCCCATTTTGCTCCACCTAATATAATACCCCCACCCCTATATCTATTACGAAACTAACCTAAATAAAATCTCATAAAATATTAGTGACCCATAAAAATTATTAGGTGACCCCACCAAACCGATTATCGATAAATTAAGTTAACTAAAAACACCGGACTCCTACTCTGACTTATTACCTCCACTCCATCCTAGCTTATCCTCCGCCTCAATAGCCAAAATCTCCCTTTGAGCTCCCATAGTTTTGTCATTAGTGAGCAAAATGACCGAAATCTCTACATGTGTATTTCTAGTGTTAAGATCTTAACATTTACAAATCGAGTTATCAAATACATTGTTGATGTGCATAGAGATGCAATGTTTGCTAATTTGAAAGGTCATACGTGACGAGCTTGAATTCCATCAGAACCTCACACCACAAGATGTTTTTGAGTTGTTGGGGGGTTTTTTTTGGCGGGGGTGGGGGCGATGGAAATACCTAAATTGGCCCCTACTTATTATCAACAGCTGAGAATGTCCCCATCGCGCCATGCATTTTGCTAGGATTGGGTCTCATAGATTACCCTTTTCAAAGAAGATGATGGAGGCTAGGAAACATAAGATCAATCCTTCAATTAATTTTCTTTTAAAGATATATTGGTTTTACGTATGTTACTACAACAATTGTGAAGAGATATTATTCTACAATGAGCTAATAAAGAGCTATTTGCTAAATAAAATGAGCGATGGTTGATATTTGATAGTGTTACTAATGATGCTATTATGTTCTTTTTCAAAATATGAGAACCCATTGAAGACGATAGTAATTTTTTTAATTATTAATTACATAGTAACACCACTTTCTAGAAATCCTAGATCAGTCACTATTAATATGTAACCCTCCTTTATATATAATGAGAAATTGGTGGAACTCCTAAGGTACAAAATAATAACACATAAGCACACAAAAACAATGTCACATGCGATATATTATTTTAGTATTAAATTAGAATTCTTATATGATTGGATTTATTTTCTATCCATAATTAGAATTCTTATCAAATTAAATCTATCCATAATTAAAATTCTCATCAAATTAAATTTATCTGTAATTAAAAAATTCTAATTATAGTTAAATTTTTAGTAATTAAAAAATCTAATAATCAAAATTTTAATTTTCTGTAATTATCCATAATTAAAAAAATCTAATAATCATATTTTAAAAATTTTTAATTATCCATAATTAAAAAAATCTAATAATCATATTTTCTTTAATTATCTAGAAAAGATTAGTGGTTTACTATTAGCCTTACATTTTAAAAAATCGTCATATGGCTCTCCTTTATTTTTTTAGGAGATAGATTTCACTAAACCTCTAATAAGGTTAGGCATTCGGCATTAAGCCCGAATATATTTTAAAATTCCTCATGAGTTTCAGAATTTCAGAAGATGACCAAAATATTTTGATTTTTTTGCACTTAAGCATGTAAGAAATTGTACGTAATTATACACTAATGGACATTATCCATCAAGACCAATATATAACTTCAAATCATTCCATTTGCAGATTAATCTATAAAATTAAAAAACAACTACTAAAAAAATCATAAATAGCCATCTGAAAAATATGAAAGTATAAATGACCCCCTAAAGAATCTAAGAACTATAAAAAACCTTTCAAATTCTAAAAATTACTGAGAACTCTAAATAATTATAGACCCTCTGAAAATATCTAAAAACTACTAACCACCGCCTTTAAATTCAAAAAGGTATAGACAACCCCCCAAAAACTCCAAATAGACCCTCTGAAAATATCTAAAAACTACTAACCACCTCCTTTAAATTCAAAAAGGTATAGACAACCCCCCAAAAACTCCAAATAGAACAAATAAATCTCTTAAAATTTGAAAATTACAAATAATCTTCAAAATAATATAAAATTGTAAAGAGACCTCTGAAAAAAAAACCCCTAAACCACTGCAGCCCTCCTCAACCACTTCAGCCACCACCTCAACCATCTCCTCCTCTTCTTTTCAAGTCATCTTCTTCAAGGTAGAATTTTCAATTTGTTTGCTGTTTTTTCTCATTGTTTTGCTTTGTTTTTTGGTTAATTTTCAACTGTATTTAGTTAATCTTTGAGAAATTCATACTAAGTGTTGAAAGAATGTTCTTGAGCCATGATGGGGAAGAAGAGAACAAAATTTTACTTCTTGCCTCTCATATTAAAGTTTGAAGAAATTCATACTAAATTGTTATAATCATGTTCTTGTATGTATAAGCTACTCTCCATTATTCACTATCCACTAAATTGATATAATCATTTTCATATGCATTTTGTGCAAAAGGGTTGCTGTGCTCGGAAGCAAGGGTTAAACATTAAGATGTAGAAGACTAAATAGAATATGTTTTTTTTATCAATTATTATAACTAAATAATTTAAAAAAATATACAAACGCCTAGGTGCCTGCTCAAACACCTAGTCTGCCTAGCGCTTTCTGTAACATTAATTGTTACAAATCGTTCATTGCAAAAATTAAAAATTATAAACAACTCCTTCTAAAATCAAAAAAAATTGAAAACAACCTCCTAAAATTCTAAAAATTATATAGAACCTTGAAAATAATAAACAACCATTATTAGGGATTAACTAGCAAAAATTATTGGGAGTTAAGTGACAAAACTGAAACTTTTTAGAGGTTTTCATCCAAAATTTATTGGGATATTTTGATCATTTGACCATATATTAACTAACAATATTAATTTAGAAACTTTCTACCAAAACTTTTGAGGGATTTTAGTGAGAATTTCAAAGGTATTGGAAATTTAATGTCAAATGCCCAAACTTATTAGGGGTTTAGTAAAATTGACTTATTTTCACTTTTTATAGAGAGGATAGATATTAGTGGTTACATGCGAATATCTTATATTTAGTGAAGAACAAATTAGTGGTTACAATTATTACAACATATTTTGATTGTCAAATTAAGATGAGAATTAAAATCCTAAATGGCCGAAAGAATCAAGTGAGACGTCATAAATAAAGAAAATTTGGATATGTTAGTCCATTAGCAAAAAAATAAATTGAACTACATAAAAGAGTAGAGATGAAAAAAGAAATGGTTTAAATCCTCCTTTATATATAAAAAGAAATTTGTGATTTATATTAGTCTTACATCTCAAGAAAAAATCATGTGTCCCTGCCTACTTTGAATTTGAAATTTTGAAATAAAAACTATCTACATACTTATTAAGCTAGGCAATATTTTCTTTTGTTTTAATTTGAAATATTATAAAATAAGGGAAATTATAACGGGGGGATTGATGCTTAAGACATCTAATTTGAATTTCAAATTTTAATGTAAAAATTATCTTCATCCTTACTTTATAATTCATTTATGGGCTGTTTGGTTTGTATTATGAAAAGATGAAATTGGTTTCCATGCTTGCCACATCAATTTTGGAAATCTCAGGACAAAAAAGGTTTACATTTCTTATATTTGATTGGTTTGATAATTATGTTAAAGAGCTTTTGCATAGCTCCGTTGTGTCAGTTTTTTCATGAAGCCCCTTTTAGCTCTAGAACCTCCGAAATGGTTTTCAAGTCGTGAAATAGGTTTTAAGTGTTATTAGTAAACCAACCAAACAACCCCTTTAAAAAAAAATCCAATTCGAGTTAAATATTTTGTTGAAGTAGCTACAGTCCAAAGAAATTTTTTTCGATACAATTTAATTTTTAAAGAAACCAAATCAAACTGTGCGACCACAGGCATAATGCTTATGGCAATGAAGAAAGAAATATATGTACAGTAAAAAGGATAAAACGTTAGGAAAGTTAAATTTTGTTGGGAATTTGTCAAGAGAGAGAATTTTTTAAAAATGTAATACGATATAATTGATTTCACCAATAGGTTTGTGACAAATATCTCAGTTAAATATTTTCACCAGTAGGTTTGTGACAAATATCTCAGCTAAATCTTTCCTCGCTAGGAAAAAATTGAGATACTGACGTGATTTTTCCTTAAAGTATCAAACTCAACTTTACAAGTAATGCCTTAAAAAGGAGATGAATAGTGACAAGTTAAAATAATGTCTCTTTCTAATTGACATACTGACATGATTTTTTTCTCAAAATATCAAACTCAACTTTGATTGATGTCTTAAAAAGGAGCTGAATAGTGACATGTTAAAATAATGTCTCTTTCTCTTATCTCAAATTGCTTGTATATAATAAAGAATAATAATTCAAGTGTATTATTTATAGTTAAAACAAAGCAATAGTTAAATAAAAATAAACATCAACATTAAATGAGCTAGTGAAGGGAAGTACACGCAGGATTTGGATCTTTATAATGTGAAGGGAAGTACACGCAGGATTTGGATCTTTATAATGTGTAGGGTGTATTGTATGTGAAAAAAAAACCTTGAGGGGAAAAACATAGAAGAAGAAAAGAGAGAAAAAAAGTCTAAATTGCCAAATTGATATTTAAAGTAGACCCTCTTTACCAATAAACTATTTAAAAACACCTCCAGTGACTTTATGGTATTTAAAGTAGACCATTTTCACCAATTAGACTTTTTTTCTCGTCGGTGTCAAGAATTTCAAATGAAAAAAATTTCTTTCACCACCCTAACCTCTCAAAATATTAAAACTATGCTCAAATGTGCTTCTTCTCCTTTTGTTTCATTTTCTTATTTCTTGAGCTCCAATTGTGCTCCTTCTAAGTGCCTCTGCTCGTTGTCTTTAGCAACGTCAGGATTTTAGATCACAAGTAAATGCCTATGACAGAATTTCACTATATGAATAATATTTGATAAAGAACAAATGTTAATCATCCTAACTGAGAATAGCACATTTCCCATCAATTAATCAAGCTAAATTATCACATTAGACATATCCTAGAAAAATAACGAAACATAGATTTCCGTTAGAAAAGTAAAATCATAAATGAAGCCAACAAAAGGAAAAAGAATTTGCTTATCAAAATTTTTCTTCCATGTATGGATTTCATATTGTAGTGTCAAAATATTATAAATTTTACACAAAACTATAAAAACTTATATAAAGTTTCCACTGTATCGATTTTCTACAATATGCACTAAGCTGAGCAGCGTGTCTCTCGTGTTAACCAAGCATCTCAACACTCTCATTTCTCCTCTCAAATCGCATGGCATCTATAGATCTAAAAGAATTTCCCAAGCTCCCAGCGGCAAACGGCATGCAAATTGCTAAAAATTAAAAGATGAAAGGGAAAAAACTTTATAGATTTGGAGCTCAAGAAAAGAGAAAAATGAAGCAAGAGGAGAAGAAGCACATGTGGACATTTTAACAATTTGAGAGGTTAGAGGGGTGAAAGAAATTTTCCTGCTTCAATTCTGATTGCCGGTAAGAAAATGAGTCTTATTGGTAAAAAAGATCTACTTTAAATAAAATAAAGTCACCGGAGTTTTTTGAAATGCCTCGTTGGTAATGATGGTTTACTTTAAATACCAATTTGTTATTTTAGCCAAAAAAAAAAAAAAAAAAAAACCCGAATATGTGAAGTCGGGTATTTGAACCCAGGACCAACAATTTAGCAGACACGTGCTCTACTCGTGTTCGAATTGGCGAATACTCATATCTTCAACCCGACCCGTTTAGAGCCTTACCGAAGTCCCCTTGCGGGTCGCAGTTCGTGCTCGTTCCCTTCTACGTTAAACCCTCCCTCTCTCTCGCCAGGGTTCCGCCGATCATCGACGCTCACATCGAGGCTACAATCTCAGGTATGATTTCTTCTTCTTCTTCTCTCTAGAAATGGTGATTTGTTACAAAAATATGATTTTTATTTATTTTTAAAAAATATTTTTTAGTGAGGAAGGATAAAGAGGCGATCTATAAATGGCAGCTGCTGCGGCTACTAAATCCTTTAATATGAAGGTGATACGATGCTCACCTCGATTTGCTCTTTCCTGATCTTATACTTTGATGGTTTTGTTTTCTGATTAGATTTATTCATTATGCTTTATTTTTTTTTTCTTTTGTGCAAATCTTCATGTCTCTTTGTGTGCGAGTTAGTGTTTTATAGGGAGAAAGTACTCAATGAAATCACTAGCATCGCCAGTAATTAGATTTCTTTTATTTAGATTATCACTTTGAATGATAATTTCATTCAGCAGTAGGATTAGTGTAGAGCCAAGCTGAAAGAGTTTAGATGCTAAGCCTTTCATGCTTTCGTGACAAACCCTCGTTATCAGAGAAAACATAAACCCTAGATAGAAGTGTCACCATCGAGAGCTAATCTTGTAACAGATTGGTCTCGAACTATCTTGTGTCTTCGAGCTCGACGACTGTTTGTTTTCACTAATCTTTTTGTTAGAATTAGATAGTAGCTTGTAGCATTACTTTATTATTATCATTAGCAGAAAATGGTATTATGGCATAATGAAACACAAGAAAGTGTAGAATAAATTACTCTTTGCGTATATATTTTTTTATCAGAAGTCAGAACCCCTGTGTGACTGTGTTTGGTATCTCCCTCGACAAGCTTAGCTTTCTTTACCTGGAGTCATGAAAGAAACACTTCCTGGTCGCCCGAGAATAATCCTAGATCATAGTTAATCAATCTGTGTACTAACCTTTGACCGACGTATTTTTGGACATAATCTACTGGGTCAGGTACTAATTCTTTCCACTCTTAGTTTTTCTGATTGTACAATTAACTCAAGATATTGCTAAAAAGGGTTAAGCTACTATCGCTAAATCATAGTTATGCCCTTTGATTTCTAAATGTACTGTAAACTTCAGCTGCGTCGAGCTATATTTATCTACTGAAGCTAGATGTAGCTGCTTTTTCCTTTTGGTCTTGCCGGTTATCAATATTCATTATGCTATACTTATCTATGTTGATGTATTATGCAGAAAGCTCTGGCAGGACTTAGAAGAATCAATTTAGAGGGCCTGCGCTGGCGTGTATTTGATGCAAAGGGCCAGGTTGATTTCTTTACCTTTACAGTTTGAGAAGTCTAAGCCATTGTTTCATGTCAGTATCACAAAAGAAAATAAATTAACTGTTGGAATTTTACTTTGTAAGGTTCTTGGAAGATTGGCATCTCAAATAGCAACTGTAGTTCAAGGCAAGGATAAGCCAACATATACACCATACCGTGAAGATGGTGATATGTGCATTGTGCTCAATGCAAAAGATATTTGTGTAACTGGGAGAAAGATGACTGACAAGTTTTATCGCTGGCATACTGGGTAAGTATTCAAAATATGAAGAAATTTCTTCTCCTGTTTATGGCGATTTACATTTGGATTTGCATAATTTCTCATTGTTTTTTGAACAGCTATATTGGTCACCTAAAAGAACGAAGCCTGAAAGATCAGCTTCAGAAGGACCCAACCGAAGTTATTCGCAAAGCTGTTCTACGCATGCTTCCCCGTAACAAGCTTCGTGATGTGAGTCTTTTTCCTATGAGTATTTGCCTGCCTAAACTGTTTTATTGGGCATTGCTGGAGATCTCTGAACTGACACTGTAGTTGATTTATGATCTGTACCATATGAACATTAAGTCTCTGCTTAGTTAAAAGGATATACTATTAGAATTTTTGCATACATTTAATTGTTGTTTATTAGTGGGTGTCAGTAGTTTGGAAAACCTTTTGTCTTGCATCATAAAGTTTATCTAATTGAATTAAATTCATTGCAAGCACCTTCGGGAAAGCCAATAGATTCTTTGCTTTTACTTCGCTATTACTCTTAGTTGATATAACTTCAAGTAAGGAGTCTAACTGATCGAGTTGGTAAAAAGTTGAGAGCTCTCTTTTATACACCACCATTAGTTTTTAGGTACTTGTTCCTTTTATTTTCACCTGGGTCGAAACAAAAAAATTCCAAAATTTCATCATGAATGAGCAATTATACTGAGAAAAAGAATCTATATAAGTGATACATGTATGTTTAATTCATGCTGGGCTTGTTTTTTCTTTGTTGTCTAACCTAACAGATGATTTGTGTGACTCATTCAGTGGTTTGTTTTTTCTTATCAATTTGAGCATGGTGTGTAAAAGAGATGTGGTTGTGAAACATTCTTTTGACTTGCTTCAGTTTGTTCTCCCATAGTATTTAATGTTTTTCTATTGATCCTTTGACAAAACTAACCTGTTACATAATGCATCCTTTTCTTAAACCTTTACAAATTTTGATCGTAAGAATCAACCTAATACTGCGGTAGATGATCTTATAGTGGATTAGTGATTGTTAGGAGAGAAGAGCAGCTTAAAGATGGGAAAGATGTTAAAAAAGCATATTGATGTTAGAAATAGGATTTTTCATGAAATGGAAAGAGCTTCTAAAAGATGTTAATTCTCACATGGCTGCGTAAACTGGCAACTGGAGAGATAGAACTGCACAATTAAAGGTGCTGAAGATGCCTCAAGGGAATAGAATTTGTGAGAAACAGTAGAGATTCTTGAGCATATGCAGTGAGAAGCTGATGCAGGCACAGTGCTTGGTTTTCTTGCCAAAGTATCGTAGAAGAGGTATATTTTAACAAGACACAGGTTTAGTACGTGAGAAGACAAATCTTACACGATACTTTTTGCTGGACATTACAGGTTAAGGTTTCATGACTTTGGTTACTTGTTATGGATTTTAATTGGAATAATTTAAAGAAGGCACTTCAAGTACCAATCAGGTTTTAGTAGGTGTTCTGCATGTTTATTTGGTGAACTCATGCAACGTAGCTTGCAAGATTGAAAAAAAGATTCAAGATAAGGATTTCCAAGAAGCCAATGAGGGTTCCGAAACAGTATATTTGTTGTCCAAATAAATTGGAAAAACAGTTTGGTTGTGATTTATTAGCTGCATGTAAGAAGAACCTCATTTGTATTTCCTTTCATGACTTAAAGAGAGCAGATTAAGACTAACATGTAAATTAAGTTTAAGTTTTTCTCACTTATAGGAGTTTTGAGAATTCCAGATCAGTATTTTGATTTTGTAACTCGAAGGGCACATGGAAGGATGACTGCTGATTCTATTTTTCATAGACTACAGTACACAGGTTTCGAATCTACAAATGTGTTTATAAGGTAAATAAATAATCCTAGCCGAGTGACTATTAATGAAAAGGTAAATCTTAGTTTAAGGTAACAAATTTGAACTAATGAATTGGAAAAAATTACAAGCTGAGTTTGATGCATGAAACCCTATGTTACCTGGGTACTTCTATTAGGAAGCCGTACCCGTACCAGACCCGTACCAGTACCCGTACCCGTACCCATACGCAAACCTCTTGGACACTTCTTGAACATACGCATATGTTTATTTGGGCCCATACTCAATATATAATACAAGCCTTAATTTAAAACACTCCTCATACACTTCTTGGATGTATCTTCTACACTTCACATCTATTTTTTATATATTGATCTTATGTTAATGGAAAAACAATATTGATCTTATGTAAATTATTAATTTAATACATATAAATACACATAATATGCATATATATAGCCGTGTCCCCGTACCCCACCTTTCACAAATTCACTGTGTCCTGTACCCGTACGCATGCAACCTAGATGAAACCTCATTCGTTTTTCCTTTCATGACTTAAAAGAGAGTAGATTACCTATCAGACTAACATGTAAATTATTAGTTAAGTTTCTTCTCTGCTCATTTAGAGGAGTCTTGAGAATTCGGAATCAATATTCTGATTTATAGTTCGGAGGACACACGGAAGGATGGGTGCTGATTTTAATAGTCATGGACTATAGTACACGGGTTGTATCTACAAATGAGTTTATTAGCTAAATAAATTATCCTACCCTGGTGACTATTGATCAAAAGGTAAATCTTACTTTAAGATATAGTTTTGATCAAATCTTTGATAAGATTTAACAGTATGCTTTTATTCGCCCCATGGCGAAGAGCAATATGGCTTAAGAAATGTGAATCACAGCCATATAAAGAGGAATGGAAGGAGAAGAAAGACAAAGACTAAAATGGTATATATGCACTTGCATCTGAAGGGAAGACTAGAAGTCATTGGTATATTACTATATTTACTCTAAAAAGATTTCATCATATATCAACTAAGGTTTTATGTTTCACTTTACTACGTTAGAAACAGATTCTCTCTCTTTATGCTTTTTCTGTTGAGATTTGTATAGTCATAAATGCTTAATACGTATATTTCTTAGACTAATTGTAGTGTTCTTATTTCTTCTGCTATGAAATTTCACCTTATTTGATAACATGAGTTTATTCTTCCAGTTCGATAAGAAAGTCAACATGAAGTTGGTGGATTATATCTAACCCTTTAAAAGGTAGGTTTGATAGTTAAGCGTGTAAACCATTTAACTAATCTATTTTATCGTTCCACAAAGTATTTAAGATAAAAATAATTTTGTTTTTAAAAGTCTTCATCGTTCATTAAGGTATGAGGTGCCACTGGATGATGTCGACATCCTGTATCCATCGTGGTGGTGGACTTGGGGGCAAAAACGTCATGCATGAAAGTGATTACCTATATCGTGTGCAGGGGCGGAGCTACCTCTATGAGGGTGGTGTCAAGTGACACCACCCTCTAGCCAAAATTTTTCTAGGTATGTAGAAGCTTTGAGATATTAGTGAGCCCATTATACAAATAAGCCCATCTATGATTCACTTCTAATGCGCTTAACTCTTAAATGGCCCAAACTCAAATCCAAGTGTTAGCAAACTATAAAGCATCATTTAGAAAAAAAAGAAAGGGCAAGTGGGTGTGGTCCCATCATTGTGTAGTATGGGATACATTGTTCCCCACCTTCTCCCCCTCCCCTTCTCCCCTCCCTCCTTGGCGATTTACTTTGGATCATCATCCAATTTCATTATAACGATAAAACTCTTCTTTATTTAAACTTTATTCTATTATTTAATTATTGAATTCAATGGTTGTTTTTTTAATATAGCATGTTAATTGATTGTTCTCTTGTTATTTAGGCTTGGAGGTTAACTCCGAGTCATGGCTTATTTTAGGGTATTTATTTTATGATACTAATTTCTGATTCAAAATAATTTTATTTGTTTGATAAAAAAAGGGTATGTATTTAAATGTATGTATCCATATTCTAGTGATAATATAACTGAACATTTTTTATTCATTTAATAGTATTATGGAGAAGTACCTCGTAAGATCAAGACCCGAGCAACATGAAGATGATAATGATGTTAACAATGATAATCATGGAGAAAGTTCAAGAAAATATTGGGTTAAATATGATTTTATTTAGCTAAATATACCTTTTTTATCTCATCAAAGTTCATGATATATTGAATATGAGAGATATATAAGTTACATCGCATTTTTAAATATATTGTGACACCACTATCATGCATTTCTGGCTTTGCCACTAAGTGTGGAAGGGTTTTGGATTTACTGGTGATTGCCTTTCAAGCAGACATTTTTTGTCTTTTCCCTTTACTTTTTTAAATTATCATCACTTCTGGTTCATCTTCAACCACCTGTTTTTTGAGAATACATATTCTCTTGACCCCACCAAAACCAGTTTTAGATGTAGGTTCTGGTAGCATGGCAGTCACTCTTGATTAGCAGTCCAGATTACAAGTAATCAGCGAGATGAGCCTTAGGGTTTATTGTCACTCAGATTCAAATTTATGTGTTTGTTTTTTGTTGTGCCGCTTTGTTTTATATGCCCTCTTCTTCCCGCTTTGTTTCATTTTTACATGTTTTATTTTCTTTGAAGCTCGTTCTTCTATCGATGAATAGTACTATCTATTGATGGAAAGTACTAAGATCATCACTCACATCCTCACCCTCTCACCCGAACTTGCTTGCATGTGTATTCAATATGTGTGCTTTTTCCATCATGATTAAGATGCTTTCCAGATAAACTGAGTTCCAACTCCATGTGTTTTTCTATTCAAAAATTAAGGCTGAAAGCCTGGAAGTAAAGTACAGAAAGCCTCTCATGATTTATAGACGAAGAAAGAGCCATGCATAATCCGACATTTCCCACCTGAATTCTGAAATTTGTTCAATTCCTTTAACTAAACTCTAGTCATGCCCAACTATTAGAAGGATAGATTTATATTACTATATTAGTACCCAGGCTTAGGCGTAGGTATTGAATCATTTGTATCCAACAGGCACATATGGCCCTTTTCTAATGCGAATGGTCCAAAGATCATATAAAATTCATATAATTAGGCCTTTGAAATTCATATAATTAGGCCTTTGAAATTAAGATTTTTGAAATTAAGATTATACACGTGTGCGCACGCACACACATAACATAAACTCTTAGAAACAAAAGAATAGGATTGAAAGGGGAATTGCAGGGAAGAAGAGGAACTCATCGTGGGCCTGGCATCATTAGACTCAATAAGGAAAAAGAATGTCGTACCAGAGTTTCAGAATAGCAGTATCAACAACAATGGCAGCTTTATGCATTTTGTTGTCGCCAACATAAATCCTTCCTTCCAACAAGCTTTGTTAAGGGTTATCTTCTTGGTTATAACTACAGTGCTATAATTTCTCCTAACCGGTGCATTTAGTCTTCCTTGTTCAAACCATCTCAATCAATTTTCTCTCAATTTATTTTTAACGTGAGTAGTCTCTAACCATCTAATGGTTGCAGCAACTTCTAGTCTTCTCATATTGCTGCTCATCATCTTAGCATTCTCATTTCTGCTGTCTGTATTTTTGACATGTTGAGTCTTAGTTGTCCAACATCCATAAAGGATTGTTTGATCTTATAGTTGTGTGTGTGTGTGTGTGTGTGTGTGTGTGTGTGTGTGTGTGTATATATATA
>JBAKGM010000001.1:26061079-26083561 GCA_037177215.1 Asparagus racemosus
TACATATTTTATTTTTAATTACTCTTAAAATTTTATTTTTTATAAAAAATTAATGTTTAAGTCAAAAAAATAAAATAAATAAGAAAAAAAAATCGGGCTGGCCCGATGCCCAGCCCACTCAGGCCCGGGGCCCCCCAGTGCCAGACCCGGCCCGGAAATCCAGGCTCGGGCCGGGTCGGACCGGACCGTTTGGACAGGTCTACCTTTAATGTCTTTTATAAATTCTTTTCAATATTTTAACATTAAGTATAATTTTGATAAATTCAAGACAGATTTTCTCCAATTTATTAAGTTTCGAGAGATTTTGTGCAGAAGTTTCAAAACTCCAAGGTGCATTATAAAATTTACCCTCATATTTCTTTTTTTTTTTTTTTTATTTCGATGATGATGATATTGAAAGGGCAACATGAGAAGCATCCGAGTGAAAAAGAAATAAAAATAGAAACATCAGAATGGAAGAGACTAGAAGCACGGCTTTGTCTTAAAATATCCTTTAAAAAAAATAGTGCTGCGTAACGTTGTGACAAAAGATGAAATGGATATGAGACTCAAATCAGTTGAAATCAGTCAATATCGGAATAAACTCGTACAATTAAAGCATGATGTGTTTCGAAATTAGGATAAAAGACGAGCTTACATCTAGAAACGAAAAAAAGTTCGTGAAAGATGCGACAAACATTTCAATCTATGTCGGCTATCAGTATAATAGTTTTTTGAAAGGGGAGTTGACAGACACGTTTTGTTGGCGTACTTCTTGGCAGAGCTCCAATATTGTGTGAGCAGTGCCCATGGATAATTTATCAGCAGTGTATTTTGAATCTACATGGACACTTTTACAAACTTAGATCATCTTGGAGGCTGTTTGGCTCGAATACTAAAATTATGGGAGTTAGATCTCATCGAGAACTTCAAATCTATAGATTTTTATACGTATCTTGAAAATTCCTAATTTTTGTTTGGTTCAACATGATCGGGAGGAAAGGAAATCCTAGAATTTATATTTCTTATTTGGTTCAAACCCAAAAATATAGAAAAGTACAAATTGTATGGATACACAAATGTCAAAACTTTAAATTTTTCGCATTTGGCAAATCCTCTCCAAATTGTAGTATTTAGCAAATGGCAAAAGCTCCTACTTTTTCTATTTTATGGACACTTAATGCCTTTTTTTTTTAAACAAACATTTTATATGGAATCTCATAGATGAAAATGAGACACTTTTTATCTCAAATGCCAAAAATTTTGTTAAACCAAACAGCCTCTGGTGAATCTAGTGGTGTCATACGGCACCACTAGATACTATGCAGCTCCGCCACTTATGTATAGCTTACACTAAGGATTAACTGGACATAGATCCTTGAATTATTTTGTTCTGAAACTTTGCTTTTGGTATATACCTCAAAGTGGTTTTTTTTTTTTTTTTTTTTGGCTCTTTTACCTTATAGAAAGAATTTATCTGCTGATAAATAGACCTCTTAAGGGGTACTAAGAGAGATTTTACTGACGTAGTCAATCTACCAAAGTCAAGTAAGTTCCAAAACACGATACTACAACGACTCTATGTGCAATCAATATCAACCAATACTATATTATATTATATTGTTATGCTAATGACGAAAAAAACATAGTTACATGTTTTTATTAGTTGTTAAATTTTAAGTGCTCAAACATTTAATAACTAACAATTCTGTATTCCAACCATCACATCTTAATCTGCTATCATAGACCTAGCCATCGGGCCAGGCCGGCGGGCTTAAACCTGACCTTAGCTCACGCCCAATCCGTGTGCAAACTCGAGAAATTTAGGCCCAAAACCTAGGCCGAAGTTGTTGAGCCTCACTAATTTAAAAAGAAAACATCTAAGCTGGGCGGGCTTGGACAATTGGACATCACTGATTTTAGAAAACATAATTTAAGTCACTAATTAAACAAAAGCCTTAAAAAATGTTTATTACAGCTTTGGGTGGGCTGGGCACTGCCTGACAGGCCGACCTTGTATGCTGGATTTGGGCAGGCCCCAAGCCCAAAATTAAAGGGCCAAACCAGGCCGGAGAAGCCCTGGCCCGTGGCCAGGTCTACCCCTACATCATAATTTCCTTTATTTTTTTTTACTTTCAATTTTAATTTCCTATAAATCGTTCATCTTGTTCTTTTATCCCAAAATAAATTTGTTTTTATCCTCTCTTTAGCGAAAAGTAAGACACATACAAGAATATTAATTAATCCCGCGCATCTCACGGGTAACAACTAATTAACCATGCAGCTAATAACACAGAAATCATCAAAACATGCGATGCTACAGTGGGCTTATGTGCAATTAAGCCTTACGGTTATAACACAGAAATCATCATCTAGATAAGAAGAATTCAAAGTTGAGTCTAGCATTATTGTAATCAACAAACGACTCAACTCAGTCAATAACGGACCGGAAATTACACGAAAAAGCTCATCTCTAAAGTCGAGCCCAACATTCACCATAATATACACATAGAGATACAGACTTTGCCTTGCTTCTCACATATTCGACAATATAAATCAGAAAAAGTTTGAATAGCACACGAACAGATACTCGCAATAGTAGGGGGAAAAAACATAAGAAAGAAAAGCCTGATAATGATTCACAATATACATCCACAGAACTCTGACGCAAATCGTCTCCAAGCGAAAAAACCTTTTGAGGCATTTCTTCGAGTAGATTAATTCTTCAAAACGCTGCATCCGAAAGAAACACATTGTAGATAAAGATAAATTTAAGAAAAGAAAAGGAAAGAAAAAAATTGCTGGTAGTTATGATATAGAAGAGAATGAACCAAAGACCGGAGCTGATAGATGAGACTAAACAGGTTTGATTCAGCAAATGGCGAGTATTGGACCTAAACGTAGGTTTCAGACAAATAAAAACCTTAATCATTTCACCAAGGGGGCCAAAAAAAGGGCTAAACTGAGAAAATATGTTAGCAAATAGTCAATCTTATCTTAGTGAGCTCTTAAAGCCTTAGTTTACATTACTCTAGATAACTAACACAAGTGTTCTGAAGAACTACTATTTCGGGCCAAAGGCTAGAATTACTCTCATCTCCAAACCTATTGCTGAATTATAAATCTTTTCCCAACCCATTTATCCATATACCAAATTGCCAACTTTTGCTCGCTCAACAAATTGAGGCAGAAGGTGTTAGACAACTCATAAGGGGTTAGACAACTTACGCCATGTTTGGTACGTGGGAGTGGGTGGGAATGGAATGCTCATTCCCAATTCTGATTCATGCGTACCAAATACAATACCTTTTTTGAAGCTAGAATGCACCTTCACAGTTCTCATTCATTCCCACTTTATGTGGAATGCCCACTTTATGTTGAAAATGAGCATTCCTAATGAGATGGTAAGAAATGGACATTCCCACTTAAATAGAAATTAATAATTTGTAATAAATTCTAAATATGTCTTAATTGTTTATTAATTACTCATACCAAAAATAAAAAGATTGGCATTCCCACTTCATTCTCTAATCACACTCAAACATGAGAATGAGAATGAGCATTCCATTCTCACACTTATTCCATTTCATACCTTATTTCATTCCGTTCTCACTGAGACTCGATTTCTGTGTACCAAACAAGGTGTTAGTGTTTGGAAGAAAGTAACGAAGCTGCATGGGGATCAAATTAGGAGCGAAGGGAGAAAGCTTTTAGCTCTAAAACAGTAGTGGATCTACATAGTGTCCAAAAGTTTCATAGGACACCATTGGATTGCCTACTTTATACTTGTGTTATTGAGTAACACCACTAGATTTGTATTTTACTGGTAGGGGTGCATTCGTTTAGGATATGATACTTACCATATCCATCTCTGCTTTCTAAAAACAGATAAAGATAGTCTTCGGTAAGAAAATGTCATAATCATATCCACATTAAACGGAAATAGATACAGTTCAGATATTAGAGAAGCGGATATGGATACGATATCAAATACAAATCGAATATTTGGGAAACAGATATGACTCGGATATAACAACTGTTAATTGGAAAATAAAAGTTATTGATTAAAAAAAAGTAGTTTCAGACAGTAAAACCTCATGAAAGCTCAACCACATTAACCTCAGCAAACCTCACAAAACCAAGAATTGTATGCAATTGATTCCAAAAAAGTACAAGACAAGAATTGAAACACAAAGTGCTGCAATTTTTTCTTCTAGACCTGACATTTTATTATATCCATTTGATAGAAAATTTAATCAAATTATAGTATAACATAAATTTGTCTATAAATAAGTTTAAAATGTACAATTGATTACCTTAATAATAGCACGATCCAATAAACCAAAAACATATGACCACATCCCAAAGTACATGCGATTGTTATCAAGATAATAAAAAATTTAGTAATATTCATATTTGTAACCGTATCCGAATTCGGATACCCGAAAATATCCATATCCAAATTCAGATACCCGAACCGTATGCGAAATTAGAACCGATATCCATGTCCAAAACCGTATCCGACTAAGAATCCGAAACCATATCTGAAACTGTATCCGTATTTGACCGGTTTCAAATTTTTAGCTAACCATATCAGCATCTATTTCGGATACAGTTGCGGATCAGATTGCATGAATCCTGACCATTTTGCACCCTTATTTACTGGTCATGCTTTAAGTTAAACAGTGAAAGCAGTGGGAAAAATCCGGCATCCACGACTGCCTCAAAAAGTATAGTGACACTCAGTTGTGACTTAGCTACCCTTGCCAAATGCATGATAACACCCATAAGGCTGCAGATTTAACATGAAAATAGTGTTACACAACAAATGTTAGGAGGAATCAAACCCTAACTCCTGCTAACTCTTCTCAAAAATTGCCCAAAAATGGCCAAAATTACAAAACAATCATCACCTGGCAAGGAGAGTAAAATTTTCCTACTTTGAAAAATGTTTGTGCAATTAGACACTTTATTTCTCAAGGGCAGGAGTTATAAATCTTGGTTGAGAAGGCAGGAGTTATAATTCCAACTTTTAATTATAGTTAGTAACCCAAATGAATATTTGAGTTGAACACATGGTGGTCACAAACTCCGACCAACTCCTGCATCCCATAAAGGGCTCCTTCAGGAGAAATTCGGATTTGTTTTGGTGCGAAAAACAAATAATTAAATAAATAAAAATAAAACTGCAACTATACCAAGTCACTGTGATGGGGACTTGCATGCCATTTGGGTGAGTTGGCAGTAAGTTGATGACCTTAAATACTACCTTTCTGCATGAAGCATCAAAATTGAATTGAACCAAGAAAAGCAACTTACCTATAGAGGTAAGTAGCAATGCCAAGAATTATGTAAAGGAGGAGGATGATGATGCAGAAGTAAAGCATAAAAATTGACTTGAACCAAGTAAAGCAACTTACTTATAGAGGTAAGCAGCAATGCCAAGAATTATGCAAAGGAGAATGATGTCGATGCAGAAGTTTCGGCTCGACCTCAGCTGAAATAAAAAATAATGCAATATTTTACTGGTGTTAGACAAAGTTAATAAGCCTCATTCAAGTATGCGTATATATAGGATATACACATAACTACATATGCTACTTACCTGGTGAACAGTTTCTTTAAGTCTGACATTAGTATTCTTCAAATCTGCATTAGCCCTGTCTACCTGCATCCAGTAAACATAACAATACATTGCGAAATTCACCTCATCCCAAAGTTCAAGGGTAAAAAGAGTTATGACAGAAATCTGACCTTGGAGTCTATCTCATCCATTAATGGGACTTGCCTGTCCATTTCCTGTGCAATTGAGATAGAGTGTAAGGTGGACTTTATTCATAATTTCAAGAAAAAAGGAAACACACACCAAAAGAACCGACCTCGTTCATGTCATGGGCCATGTTTTTCAAAGTATCCAGTCCTTCAGCAATAACATCCAAACCTTGATCCTGCAAACAATTTGAAGTGACATTTAAATGATAATTTTTCAGGTTTTGGAAGGCCAATGTAAAGGGCTATTATGAGGATGGAGATTATAAACCGTGTTTATAAAATAAGGGCAACGACTTGCCTGTTTCATTTTGCGCATTTCATACTCTTGCCTAAATTGGGATGATTCTTCAGTTTGTTGAAAGTATTCGCTGTCAAATCTTCCATCTGCAGCAAGTAGAAGCAAAGTGAATTTTTCATAAAGAGGGAAGCAGTTGACAGATGACCACAAAAACCTAGCATATTCAAACTGAATGGTTGTTTCTTAGTTTAGAAACAAGAATGAAACGAACATGTGAAGACAAGAAAGGCTTCAAGAACAAAAATTTAACTGAAAGATACCATTTATAAAGTTACAACTCCAAACACACCAATGGTTGCACAGGTGCTAAAAAATAAGTTCAGAAACCCTATTACTATCTAATACATGATGATGATTCATCATGTCTGTTTTAAACCATACTTCTCTCCAGCTTGCATCTTTTAAGACGTGTGAGGAAAAATCTTTCTATATAAAAAGACGAAGGCTACATCATGCATGTTCTAAATCATACTTCTTTCATACTTAGGGAACTCTTTAAGGCATGTGAATAGAAGTCCTTTCATAATTTATGCATGTTATACTAGTTCCATAAGATTGCACAACAGAATGGAGAGAGTAGCAAGCATCATCCTATGGGAACAAATGGAAAATATGGAGCAAGGAAATCATCAGACCTTATATATTATAGTTTGCCAACATACTAATGATAAGGTGAGAAAACTATGGAGTTCCCGAATACATAACGACAGCACAAAAGGGTCCCTTGACAGTAGATGGCAATAGTGATTTCACTCTCCACCCGAGTTATCTAAGTACTCCATTCTCATCCACAATATGAGGAACTTATTAAAAAGTTTTAGAAAAGTTATAGGCGTTTATGGGTGCCAGATATAGTGCCTAGTGCCTAGGCGCTTAGGTAGCGGCATGTGGGTGTGTTTTTAGCAAGAGAGGAAGGATTTTTTAGAGATTCAAAATCCTATCCACAACATTTTACCATTTTATCTCGGAGGTGAACTTGGATCAAGTTCTGATCTGATCTATTTCAACATGACCCATTCTCTTCACACGTTATGCTTAAACGGACTTTAAACGCTTTTTGACATGATCGGTCATGTTTGCCTATGTACTCTTAGGAATTAAGCAAGCGGTATAGGTACAACTTAGGCCTAGGTGGGCACCCAAGCTGCTTTTTTTTAAGCGATGGCTTATTGAGTAGATTTTACTCAGCAAAAGGTTATTTGCTTAACTACACTATAATTACTCGTTTGGTATGCGGGCATGGAGACATGTGAGAATGGAATGGAGGGAGGAATGGAATGAATGTGGGAATGAAATGCCCATGCCCATTCTCATGTTTGGGTGCGACAATGGAACGCAGCGGGAATAACAATTTCGTTCCCATTCGCATGTTTGGTACCATTTGTTCACCGGTAATGATATTTTATTTTATACTAATATGCCCTTACAACAACATAGAATTTTAAAAAGCTAAAAATAAATTAATATGACTGAATAATCTCTTTTTTTTAAATCAGTTCTATTAAAATAGTTTTCATTTTTTCATAGAAATAATACCCTTGACAAACTTACTTTATTGTAATCTAAATATTCAAGATTTCATGTTATCCTAGCATCCAAATTTCTATCCAAAGAAAGAAAGAAAGAAAAATTCTCAGCATATTTTTTAGCATACCAACATTTTTTCTTGTACCGGCAAGCCTAGGGAAAAATAGAAAAATCTTAGAGGGAAGAATAGTTCATACATGTTCATATTCATTTCATTAATGCTATACGGAATTGTCTTAGTAGCAAATCTACTAACTTTGCCGCAAGAGTCACGGGCGTATATAGGTATTGTTGAACAAAATAAACAAAATATAATTAAGTAATTTTGAGATATCGTTGTTTCATATCTTTTAAAATGGGTATATTTGAAATTTGTTTTATTGTTTTGATTCTCACTTTAAGTTGGAATGCTCATTCCCTATTAACTCAATGGGAATGCCCATTCCCACATAATGAGAAATGGGAATGGACATTCTAGTTTCCAGAAGTATGTTGTGTTTGGTACACATGAATGGGCAATGAGAATGGGCATTCCATTCTCACTCATTCACGCGTACCAAACAAGGCCTAAGAAGCATCATAATGACACCCCGAGAACACACCCCCAAGTATGTGCAAGACCAAGCACACACCCAAAGAACCTCTTTCCACCACCGAAAAAAGAAAGAAGCTCAAAACAAAAGATGAGCTCCACAAGGATACCTAGTAAACATCAAAGTTGTGTAATTTAATGCTCTTCCCATTCCACTTCAATCTCTCAAGATAAAGCTTCGGCTAAGTCTAAATGATTATAAAAATCACATCTAGATACCTATCAAATTTGTAGAACTCTTTAAAATCTGTACAAATTCGCAAAATTTAGTAATTTTTCAAGTTCCTTGAGTCACTTGGTTCTGTCTTTAATATAAGATTGCTTATGACTTCCAGGTACATGAAACGCAAGTCACCTGAAGTCGACTCAAACTTGATTTCTGTGCGAGAACCTGAAGCAACCCATCCTCCACCTTGTTTTGCTGCATTTGCAGTACCATCTGGTATAGACTGAATCCTTTCTGGCAATGCAAGAACCAAATCATTTCGTGTGGCAAGTTCTTCTTTTGAAAGTCCTTTAACCTGCAGTAAATTTAGCGCATAAATTATCCTTAATAAGTATAGCATGTTGAAACAACAATAAGGTCTTTTGTTACCAAAAATATTTAGGACAAACTGTGAAACCTCAATAGTAACGAAAATGATGAGCATTGTAATTGGTAAATCAATAAATCATTTAAGTAAAGGAACTCAATTATAAAGACTTTAAAGAAATGATGATTCATCAAATATACAAAATTAAATTAATGTATCATCTAGGAAAAATGTAAAATTCAAATAGGTCTTATCTCCAAATTTCTTTGACCACTTAAATAAGCGCCCGTGATTGCCAAATAGTAGCAACACCCCTACAATTTAGTAATTCAAGATAAATCACTCATGCAAATGCTAGCCCAATTAAAATTTTAAGCCTATATAGAGATTATATACTCCCAAATATGACTATCACTTCTCCTTTCCAAACTTGACTTTATTTACATAAAGACTAAGATATAGATAAGTTCCCCTAAAGTTTCATGTGCTCTAGAAATAAACACCTCGTACTTATTCCACATATAAACACTTTAAAGCTTATTTACTTCAAATAAATACCTTGAAGTTTCTATTATTTGTAGTATACTACCCCCACAGAAACAATAACCAAATTGCTCTCCTTTTAATGTAAATAAGACAACTATCAGCAGAGAAGGAAGTAGGGGTAGTAGCGGAAGGACTGGGAAAATGGCGGCAATATGCCACAATGAGGGAGTAAATAAGAGATGAAGAAGTGGTAATCAGAGGAAATGGGAGAGAAAGAGGGTGATGATTTAATAATTTATAACTTATAAGACAATTAGCGTTAGATATTACTACTATCGAAATATTAGTAGATATTATGAGATATCGTGAGATGTGATTAAATATGATTTTATCTCATACCTATTTTATAATATCCTCCTAATCTCTATTTAAGAGAGGCTATAGTTAAATGAATAAATAAACTATCTTTTCTATTTATCTACAAGGTATTGGAGCCTTCTTGATCCTAAAGAAGCCTCTTTCTTCTTCCTCAGCCTCGGGGTAGTCGAGGGGTTTTTGCGCCTACATGCTTCCCCTCAGCGGCTTCGACATATTTAGCTTCGACTGCATTTTTGACATCTACATCATTCTATTTCAAAATCTTCATTGAAGCTCAATTAAAAACCGTAGCCTAAAAAAAGTTCTAAAAAATATCTGCTATTGCTCACCATGGTATTGTTCATCATGAACAATAACCCCAAACTTAATTAGATGTTTCGATAGCTGGCCTTTTTCAGATAAAATAATCTAAAATTCACCTTGATGTTATTATCTTGCTTGTCAAAGGACGCCAAAATCAACATTGAGCGACTGAGCGAGCAATGAATTTATTGAGGATTTTCCCCAGTTGTTTATACTGGCTAAACTACCTAGAGTTTCTACTGGCTGACCCGCCTAAAATTTCTACTAGCTTGCGCACATATGGTTTTTACTAGCTTATTCGTCTAGGATTTCTACTGTCTTACCCGTTTAGGATTTCTTTTAGTTTACTCGCCTAAGATTTCTTCTGGTTGTGACTACACTTTACTGATTGCTAAATACTTCAAGTATTCCTCGCAAAGATAACATTACCAAAGCTCTTCGAACTAGGCGTTTTATTTCTATTTGTAACAAGCTGGACATATATAGTGTATAAGCTCCAGCTTGAGGGGAAATGTTAGATATTATTAGTATGGAGATATTAGTAGATATTATGATATATTGTTGAGATATTGTGAGATGTGATTAGATATGATTTTATTTCATTAGGATGGAGATATTAGTAGATATAATGATATATTGCCGAGATATTGTGAGATGTGATTAGATATGATTTTATTTCATACCTATTTTGTAATATCCTGCTAAGCTCTATTTAATTTGGGTTAGATGAATAAATAAATTGTCTTTTTATTTCTCTAGAGTAAGTTTTGACAATAACATACTAAGGTAAAAAATAATTAACATTTGCATATGTGATATGTGAGGCACCAAGAGTCAGATATATGTATCTTAATGTAACAAATAGACTACTTTTCACTGGCCAAAGCATCCTCCAAATCATAAGATTGTTCCTTCTTGCTGAATACCTACTAATCGTTATGTAAAGTCCTAAAGGTAGATGGTTCAAACTATATTTTTAATTGGTTAATAAAATTTGTCATTTTATTTTTCAAAATTTCATATAATATGCAAACCAAAAAGATTTACAAACCGTGGTCTTTCATCTCTTTTCGATTTATGGGAAAAATAACGATACATGAATTTTTATATTTATGCACCATAAATACAAGGTAAAAGGTTTACTTAAAAAAACTTCGGGGTAAATTTTCATAACAAATATCCATTTGATAATTTGCATATTCATGCTAGGCTATGCTGCAAATCATGTCAATTTTTGTATTATTATAAAACAAGGAAATGTTTGTTGTATAGTCATATGAGAGGGGAAAGTTCTTGCGTATCATCTGTCTATTTAGAAAAGACAATTTGGATAGAGTAAATGCATGTAGTTGTTTTTTGTATTGTTTTGATGTCTAAAATTGAAATATCTAGTAAACGATTAGAGTAAAAGGGAATAGAAGTTTCTTGGAATACCGATAAGCTTTTACACTAGTATTTCTATGTCGTATCTTCTTCATTGATCTAAGAGTGAATAAATACATGCGAGGGACAATACTTGTAGCTCAACTCACAAGTAAGAAATCCTCCGTTCTACCTGTTAATTTTATCATCTCTCTCTCTCTCTACCTTTTATTATTATTATTACTATTTATAAACAACATTATGCATTACTTACCAAATTATTATGGGGAAAACAGCTTATCTGTCTTCTGTTTCCTCCGTGCACAACCTAAACTAGTTAATCGGGAAAATCCCATTACACCCACCACACCTCCTGAATCCAAAGGGGGAAAAAGAGAGAGAAGGAGAAAAGATTTAATTCATCTACCAAACTTTAGCTTATTAATGAAAATTGACTAATACATAAAAAGCAAAAGGTAATATGAAGGAAATACCGCTAACCAATGTGCATGATCTATTTGCTAATCACAAAAATGCATTTTGTTATTATATCTCAACTCAATTGCACCTCAAGCAAATGCAAATAAGAGAAATGAAACCTTCTTAAGAGCCAATCTCTGCAACTTCGGCACCTCCTCCATCAACCTCGCCTTCGTTCTCCTAATCTCTGCGTTCATCGCCACCGCCGCCGCCCTATTCTTTTCTTTACCGGCCATCTCCGCTTTCTACAAACCAATTCAACCCTAGATTATCATCAGAACCTAATCCAAGCCAAAAACGAAGCCCTAGATCTCGAAATTCGCACCTCGAGGGCGGCGTCGATGTCAGCCTCGACGGAGGAGTAGAGGCGAGCGAATCCATCGTCGCCGGAGACGTTCTCGTTTCGCTGCTTGTCGACGTCGTACTTGTCGTACTTTTGACAGATCGCGTCGACTCGAGTTAGGATGTCGATCACGCTCATTGTTGATCTATTTTTTCCCCCTTCCTTACCTAGGGTTTGATTTGAGGATTGATCGCCTTATTATTCGTGAGATTGAGGCTTGAAAATTGAGAAAAAAAAGAAAAAAAGAGGAGAGAGACAAAATAGACTGGCGTAGGTTGGAGCTGAACCGAACAGAAGTCGGACTCGAGTTAGGGTAAATTGCAGATAACCCCCCTCATTTATTCATTCAATAGCACTTGTCTACCCTAAACTGTTTTATTAGTACTTAACATACCTGAATTCTCAGAAAGTTATCTACAATTTATTCTCAACAGGTTATCTGCAATTTAATCCAAGGGGCACAATTTAATCCTAACTAAATAGTTATGTTAAGTTCTACAATGGGATAGATGGGGAAGGATTATATGCAATCTAACACATATTTATGTCGCACAAGAGAATGATATGAATATGTTTTGTGTATAAATGCGAGCAATAAAAATTATCAATTTTTAACTTTGGACAAGATATGCTTGTCATTGTAGTAAATACGAGGGGTTGTTTAGCTAGTCGGGAATAAAACCCCAATAGTAAATGTTTGGTTAAAAGTGGTTGTAACCCATGTTATTCTAACTACATCTAAAATTCAACTGTCTTGTTTAGTTAGATGTTGTTGCTATACTAAAAGGTTGTTGTAATAACAAAATAAGTTAAAGATAGAGGTGTTGGAACAACACTCAAATTTAAGAGCGTTGCAACACCATGAGTTGGAACACCATCAACATTTGTTGTTCCAACCCCTTCTAACCAAACACACTTTTGTAGCTTGTTTTTAAGAGGTGAAGGGAGGAGTTGGGAAGGTTACAATGTTAACCAAACTAAAATTTTATTTACATACATTTTTTTGTAAGTGAGGGGAAGGATTAGGAGGGGTGAAAAGAAGAAAATTTCCTAACTTTCTTAATCCTCATAACTTAGACGGATTAGAAGAGGAAGGACTGGATTTTAACTGAATTGCTCTATTCTCTTCCTATTTTTTGCTTTAAACAAATACAAATCAGTTCCGTCACTCTTCCCCCCTCCACATTCCCTAGCTGTCTATAAAAACACAATTAGTTACATCATACACCCTTCCTCTCCTTTTCCCTCCCCATGGGATAGAGTTTAATCAACCCCCCCTCTCCTACCCGCTTCTCCATCCAAACCGTCCAAAGTGTTTGGCACACTACAAGTTAGTTAGGTGATGTACTTGATTAAGTTTATATTTTGTAGTAAATAATTGTAGTATTTGCAATAGACAATTCAGCCACAAAAAAATGTTGCGAATCATCTTGTTAATTTGGCTACAACCAAGTTGCGAGCTACGGCCCGAAACAATTCGACAAGGTCCTGTTTAGCAAAGGGTTAAGGAAGAGGAGTTAAGGAGAATGATTAACATAATTAGTCCATTTATTAATCTGAAGGGTTAAAACTTTTAATCTGTTGGGTTTGTTCATTTAATCAACATGGTCATTTTTTGTGCTTGGAAATAAAAATAATTATAACTATTTTCTTTAAAACAAGAGGGGCTATCTCGTAATCCTTCTAAATCGGTGGATTTGTAAACCTTTCATTTTGATGGGTTAACTCATTTTAACTTCTCTAGAGGGATTTATAAACCCTTCTAATTTTTTTTTGTTTTTGGTTTAGCAAATTATTAAAGATTAACTCAGTTCACGCATTGTGTAAATTTTTTATATTTAGCAAACTAAAGAAGGGTTCAAGTCACCTTTACCAGTCTCTTAGCCCTTTGCGAAGTGGAGCCCAACTGAGTAGAAGAAGAAAACAGGCCACAGCTGGCAAATGGATTACGCGGAAGCCCAATAAAACCCTTCAAACCTCCGGAGAGAATTCCAAAATCCCACTCCCCTGAACCCTAACCCCCTACTTCCCCCGGCCTCTGCCCATCCATGGCGAGCTCCAACGAGAAACCCAAAACCCTAATCGCCCTTGGAATCGAGGGCTCCGCCAACAAGATCGGCGTCGGAATAGTAACCCTCGCCGGCGACATCCTGTCAAACCCTCGACACACCTACATAACTCCCCCCGGCCATGGCTTCCTCCCCCGCGAGACCGCCCACCACCACCTCCGCCACCTCCTCCCTCTCGTCCGCACCGCCCTCTCCGACGCCGGCCTCTCCCCCGCGGATCTTCACTGCCTCTGCTACACTCGCGGCCCCGGCATGGGGGCGCCACTCCAGGTCGGTAGTAGGGCTCGAAACGAGTCATATCAAATCTTTGTTTTGAGAATTTGACACTCCAAAGCTTAAAATTGATGTTAATTTAACGATTTGACGCTCCAAAGTTTAATTGACGATAATTTGATACCCCAAAGCACTAACTTAGTTCCACGCTTTCTCCAAACTTAAGAAACTGAAATTTGGTCAAAACTATTTGGCATTCACTTTCTATAATAGTATTCTTGAACTCAATTAACGTTAAATTTTTTGCGCTATGGAGTATCAAAACAACAATATTGAACTTCTAGGGGTCAAAGTTAAAAAAGGGTGAAGCCCTTAGGGTATTAAAGTGCAAATAATAATTAATACTTATAATTTATGATTGTTAAACTACTTAATTAGAAGAAACTTTTACTTGATTAAATAAATATTCTCATTTTTGTAAAGAATTTAATTTTTAAATAGCATTTCCATTCATAAGTGAAACTATTCCTTTACAATCATGATGTATAAATATGTATTTTGAAGGTTGGTCAAAAAAGCTGATGACTTTTCAAGCCTCTGAAAAATTAGTATATAACTTGAGCTAATAATATGAGTGGTTTAAAAGCATAAATCATGCGTGTAATAGTACAAATTGTAAGGGATGAAATCTTAAACAAAAATTTAATAGTCAAACGAATCGAATATACATCTAGTAAAATGTTACTTGTTTTTTAATTAAATACTAAAAAGTGTTTGCTTTCTGTTAAATAAACTACTGAGTTGAATATAGCCAAATAGTTAGAGGAATTATTGACGAACTACATGTAATTATTTGGTTTGTTTCCACACCCTACAGGTTGGTGCCCTAGGCGTCAGAATACTGTCGAAGCTCTGGAACAAGCCAATCGTGGCAGTAAACCATTGTGTCGCGCATATTGAGATGGGGAGGGTGGTGACTGGGGCTGAGGATCCGGTGGTACTTTATGTTAGTGGAGGGAATACTCAGGTGATTGCTTACAGTGAGGGGAGGTACAGGATCTTTGGGGAGACAATCGATATTGCGGTCGGGAATTGTTTGGATCGGTTTGCTAGGGTTTTGGAGTTGTCAAATGATCCTAGCCCTGGGTATAATATTGAGCAGGTTTGTGTCTGATCTTGAATTACCTTAACACTAGAAGTTATTTTTTCCTTCATGTGTACTTCTATGCTTGAAAGTATTTGATGTTGGTGCACAGTATGCTTTGTAGTATTGAATATGAACTGTACAACCTAAATAGGAGGTTTAAGTGGGTCAATGACTACCTGAGAATGAGTGTAGCTTACTTTATAGTGATTTCTTACATGTGTGCTGTAAATTGATGTAAATAGTGAACGACATTCTGTTTTTATCAAGTTAGGTATGTTGCCTTCTGTGTACGTACAGAAGGGGGTGAAAACCTAATGACGTAAAGAAATACTTTTTAGTTGTGGACTATGCCATATCACACACTTGCTTGTAAGGCGAACACCACCTCACAATTGCACCTCTTCCCATATCCTTTTGTCTTGGCATTGAAAGAGCTAGGTGGCTTCCATATTGGGCAAGTGCCTAAATTGGTTTTGGGAAATTCCCTTTGCTTTCAAGTTGAGGAATATATAGTGCCAGTATAACATCTAGAATATATTAACACATTCTTATTAAATCTCAATCATATAATTTCTATCATTTATCAACAAAACAATTGCTTCTCCTAATTGATCAGCATACAATGCTTTGGTTTAAGATTGTGTTTGGATTTAAGGAATTGATTTGAAATCTTAGAATTCAATTGTAGAATCTCAATTCGTAATTCAATTCCAATTCCATTGTTTAGGAATCATTAGAATTTCAATTAGAATTCCAAATTCTCTGTTTAGAAAGGCGTTAGAATTTCACTTTTAGAATTCTCTCAATTGTTTGGGAACTCTTAGATTTCATTTCACTAAAGTACTGGACATTATAAATCTGAGAAACAACATGATTTGTCACCAAAGTATTGAACATGAAACATAGTATGGAAAATCAGGCTAAGATTATATGCATGAACAAGATTATACCAGAAAAAGTTTTACAACTAAAAACCAATAGGAGCATCATACATATATATTGCAAAGTTACAAAATACAATTGAACAAACAAGTATACTAACAAATATAAACTTATCATCCTCAGCTATACTACTGAACCACACCTAAAAACTTCTCATCCTTATTGTTAATTGAGTCATGTCCCAGTAAGCACTAATTGGTTGAATCAAAACAGCAAAAGCCCAACAAATCAATCACTTGGACAAAAAGACATTTCTAAAATATCATTGGTTCCTCTTCTCGGTTTAAGAAGCAAGTCAAACTTCACAAGGTCTTCAATCCCCTGAAACAAGACAGAAAGACCAAATCAACTTCTATCATTGATCGGTTTTCTCAAGAGCACAAGAGATAAAACAAAATAGTTCAAACTAGCAGCTAAAATGACCATCGAGACACAATATCACATAATGGTACATATTATTTTTCTATATATTTTTTTGAGTAATATACTAATGCATATTATCTATTCTAAACCGCAAGATGCTCAAATTAACATGTAAATACAAATTTTATCCAATAAATCCCCTCCCTTTAAAGTAGTAATAAAGATTGTAAGTCAAAACCTCCAAGGTTTTATATATTTATCATCATATGAAGTCTATAGGGAAAAAATTAACATTTCTAGATGTCATAAATCAAAAGAAAATCCTGAGTCTTATCATGTTAAATGCTTCAGGGAGCTTTCAATCCGTTAAAATTTGTCCATGTTCAGAATTCCATGATGAAATTCTTATTAAAGACTGAAGCTAATTTATACTTACATATTTTAAAGGCTAAATATCATAAAGCCACCCCTTAACATTGGACAATTATCCTATAACCCCCTGTAACTTTCGGAATATCAGAAAAACCCGCTTAAGTTAGGGCTTATAAAAAAACCCCTTTAACTTCAAGACTTTATCAAAAAACCCCCTTAATAGTGGTAATCGCAATATTCACATGGGCAGGAAAAATTACGCAAGGGGGATATTTTTTTAAGTGGAAATTGTGGTTCACGCGTTTAGGAGGGCTTTCTGATAAAAGCTAAGGGGGTTTTCTAATAACCCCTGACTTAAGGGGAGTTTCTTAGTATTTTGAAAGTTATTGTGGGTTATCTGATAATCGTCCAAATTTAAGGGGGGTTTTCTGATATTTAGCCTATTTTAATTGCAAACACATTTTCAAGTATCTAGGTATCTATTCCAATACAAATATGCACAAATTAAGCAATTCTTGCAAAACAGTCTTCTACATAAGCAAGCTAACAAATTCAAACATAAAAGAATATTGTTATTGCTGCTGCTATTTGTAAGTTATTATGCAAGCTCAATCTTGGGTGTGTTTTGAATCAGGTTGTTGAAAATTATAAGCCTTGCAAAACTAAATAAAGGGGTATATTAACAAGGCCTACAATAAATTTATCAATATTCATTTCAGGCCCATATGTGTTCAAAATCCTAGCAACTAGGATTATAGGAGCCACCATCAGAGAGTAAATTGGATGAGTTACAATAAGCTGCATTTTACATGGATGTTGTGGGTACAAATGCAGATATGCTTCGATAATAAAAATTCATATACATGTCCATCAGATATAAAAGAAACTGACAAAACTCAAAACTATATATCTCTATATGATATTATAGTTGTCTAAATAAATTGAAGTCCCAAATTGTAGTCCCTCAATGTGCTTAGCGCATTTACAAACTTAACTTCAGATCTCTAGGTCTAGAAAATTGATTTTAGGTCCACAAATTTAAAGTCTAAAAATTATAACATTTTGCCTAGTGCAAATATCCTGATGTCTAGATCTGGGTATTTTACCTTTATCAATATTTGAACCATTACCTAATATCAATATTTGTTTCATTATCATGTAAAAGTTAAAGGGCCATGTGAAGGGACCCCATATAGTACTGTTGTTTTGAATTAACTACCCCTCGTAGGAAAGCTTCTTCCCTCTAACTTAATGTAAGATATACATCAAGAAGTTACTCAGTCATTAGTACAATTTGATACATGGTTCTAAAAGTATGATGTACAACATATTCACCTATATAATCCCCAATGAATCAAGTGATTTCAAGTTTGATTACATAAACACCACTAATATCACCAGTTAGCTTCTTTTTTTATCACAATTTGACATGGTTTCAAAATAATTTTTCACTGAAACAAGCAAATAACAATAAAAATCCTTGGTTGCTGTACTTTTTGACAAACATTTAGTATGAGACAACAAGACAGACAAAAAGGCTACTACCTCAAACTGTTAGAAATTAAATTTATAAATAAAGTATCCTTAAAAACAACATACTACAATTATAGAGAAGTAGTTTTATGAAAATACATACATTTTTAGCATACTACAAGTAGTGGAGAGAATGAATTGTACTTAACGAGTAAGATCAGTTGTACTTCTCCTATTTTTGCTGAGAGAACAAGGATCGGTTCTTTTAGGGCTTTGATCTCTGTAGTTAAGAGTTAATCAAGAACCGCAAACGGAGGCAAATGGATGAAAAGAAGTAAAGAAATTAAGACGAGAGGGGAAAACTAAGCAGAAAAAGGCTCACCATCGCCGAGAATTGCCGTTGTTGCCTCGCCAAAGGGAAATAGAGCTCGCGAGAGAAGTTAGCAATCGATAGAGAGATAGGGGGAGGGAGAGAGAGGGTTTAGCGATTTATACTAGTTCGACTAGTATTATTCGGATTAAAAATTAGATTTGATTATGCAATAGTGGTTGAGCTCAAAATTCAGAAATCAATGAAAATGGATGGGAAGAAGAATGCCAAATCTAAATGTAGTATTTCAAATCTCTCAGCTACAATTCTAAGAAATCCTCCCAAAATTTGAAATTTATAGCTCTTGAGCAAGCTTCATTTAAATAAGTGTTCAAATACTCATTGTTGGTTGATTAGAATCAAGCATGCATGTTTTGGTTTGGATACCTAATCCAATATGATCATGCACAGAAGAAGAATAAAATCTGTTTTAACCATATATTTAAGCTATTTTTAATATTATTTCTCTTATATCACCTCCATTATTGTTACTGTTAAATTATAAATCTTCATTAATTTAGAAGTAACTTAATCATTTTTGGTGATACATAGAAAAAGTATTATATTAATCATTGTGAAACATGTACCAGTAATATTTAGGTGTGTTATACATAATAATAACAGACAACAACCATGCATACCAATTCATAATTTCCTCCCAACACCTAAGAAAACACGAGATCATATTAATTAATGAAACTAGAGTTCTCCCGGTGAAAGAGACAAATGATACTTCCTTACTAGTTATCAATCTAGCAATTCTCTACCATAAACAAGTGAAGTGACATGAATTGACTCCATCATCAAGACAGGTGGTGTAAGAGATTCGTTTTTGTCATAATTGCTCTTAAAATTTTTATTATGAGACACCTGCAAAGCTTTTATAATTTTCTCGTTCAAGTAATTATGAAAAGCGGGTTGCCTTGTGACCTTAAACCATGTAGGCTAGTCTCTCCCTTCAATCCAATTACATAGATTAGCCCTTATAAATAGGGCTAGGCTTCCCTTCTTTTTAACTCATTTTAATTCTTTTTCTTCTCAAACTCCTCTATGAATCCAGACATCACACTCAGGAATAGGCATTAAGGTCAAAACCAAAGAGTAGCAACGTGATGCTGAAGAAAGGAATTACCAACGACATATGGATTGGGAAGAACGTCGCCAACAATGTGAAGATGACAGAAAATAGAGTAGTACTTCACCGAGGTACAAAGCAATGAGATATCAGGTTGGCCGAATGTTCGTGTCACATGGATTATAGAGTAATTGATCATGTTCGTCTCATCAAAGAGAAAGAGGGTGTAGATACCTTTAAGTACAACATGCACCTAAAGGAATGTAGCCGCAGGGGCAGCTTAGAGGAACAAAAAAGAGATGATTTTAACTTTTCCAGTAGTATCGTATTTCATGTAGGGGATCAGCTTAGTGACATGAAAGATGATTATGTAGATGAGGTGAAGAGGAGTATGAACGGGATGAGGAGGAAGAGGAAGTGGAGGAGGATGAAGAGGAAGACGAAGAAGATAAATCGAAACAAACTGCGGGAATGCATGGGGGCTGAGTGTGTGTTCGGCTGGCTAGCCAAAGTTCAAGGGTACTTGCCTTGTGTTATATTTGCACTTTGCTAATTTGCATGGTTTATTTTCAGTATAATTGTTAGGGTTGTGGTGGTTTTGTTGTGTGATGTTGAGGGAGGAATGTAAGACCAGTTCCAGTTCTCATTATGATACCTTCATGGTTGTCATTTAAAATTTCCAGGCTCATTGTGCGCTTAAAAGTTCAAGTGGAATTATGCCAATTTCAGAGCCTCAAATACTTCTGTATCCAAACGCTGTGGTCAATTCCAGCATTTGAAATAACATACTAGTTTCCAAACAAGCGATAATTGTCTTTCTTTTGCACCAATCAAATTTAAGTGACCCATAAAAGTAAAACATTAAAGTGTTAATTTTGCAAAATCACCCAAAACTGTAGTGTCTCACAAAACCCCCGAACTTTGAACTTTTCTCACCATACCTCCTTCATGTAGTTTGTAGGCAAATATAATTTCTTTAAGATGAAAAAAACCCAAAATTTAGGGTTGGAGGTATGTTACATGTAAATGACAAAATTTTAGATTTTTTCCCTCTCAAACACATTTTAGTTATTTGTAAATTACAGGCAGGGGATCCTGTGAGAAAAGGCTAAAGTTCAAGTTGTGAAACATCCCAACATTTGGGGGGGTTATGTGAGATAAACAAAGTTTAGGAGGGTTATCTGAAAACCTTCCAGAGTTCAGGATGGTTATGTGAATTTATCCCTTTTAAAATACTAGTAAGGCGAGCACATGCAATGCATGTGCCAGCTTTAGTTTTGGTCAAACCACATTAACAGAGCTGATAACCAACTTGAGCTCTACATTAGAGCTGCATAATGCATAATGCTCCATTCTATTTACAAATCACAATCGACTCTAACGTTTTTTTCATCAAGCAAGAACTAAGAGGATAAAAGATACAAAGTAGACGTTTATGACTGCAAGTTGGCATGTAGTATATTTACAAAGTAGATGTCCATAACTACACCTTGTACGTACATAAGTTTACAAAGTAAACTGTTTTTGCATCTCCTGTAACAATTATCTAGCATACAACCATCTAATATGTTACTGTCTAACAAGATCCATATATAAGGATATGGATCAGTAGAAGAGTCTAATACACTACCAAAAATTTCATGCAGAAGATAGGAGAGTTATGTTTGCTACATGCTTGTAAGCTCGTCTAACACAGCAGTGACCATGTAGTAATGTATAGTCTCATATCGTCCTTCAAAAGCGTGACCTTTGAGTTGAATGAAATACTTTTTTTTGCTTGAACATTTGTTGAAAGATGTTGTATCCACTTGCCCATTCTGTTGTAATATAAGATATTTTGTGATAAATATGCTATATGAAGAGTAAGGGAGTAGTTGATATGCAGGAAGAAAGTTTAAGATTCAAATAAACGTAAGGCTTTAGGCAACATGTTTCTATTTAACTGAATATATTCAGCGTATATACTATCAAGTTGTTAGTGTATATTGACACGATGTTTTTTCTGTGTAAATCAAGTTGCTCTATCGTTAAAATCCTAGCACAATGTGTAAAAGGGGCATGAGTTCTCCCTTTCAAGTATGCATTCTTGCACCAAAACTTAGAAAGATTTTAAGTGCTCGCTATATGATAAGTTGTTGTTGCTGCTGATATCAACTGTAGCGAAAGATCATAAAATAGAGAATTAGAGAAAACCTCAAGCATGTCAAGGTACCAACAAACAAAAAACAAAAGTTTATTTGGATTTTTTGGGCTAACTTATAACAAACTATAAGGGGGTGTTTGGTTGCTTTCCTTCACTTTCCAATCCCCACTTTCCTTTACTTTTTTATGTTTCCATCACTTTCCACCCTTATAAATATCCCACACCAACCAATAATATGGTGACAACTCATCTCCTCTCATCT
>JBAKGM010000001.1:26094098-26129827 GCA_037177215.1 Asparagus racemosus
ATTTATAGCCCAACGGAGTGAATGTAGACCATTGGATCAAACTTGAGCTCCAAGAAAGAAAAATCAGCCATTGGATCAATTCTGGTGCAGATCAATCGGTTGGCCAATCGGTCGGCCGACCGATTGGCCAATCGGTTGGCCAATCGGTCAGTCGACCGATTGGTTTCCAACCAACTTTGTCTTTTCTTGATTTTTTTGACGAATTTCTTCTTGGACTTTTATCTAATCTTGGGCCTTCCTTTGATAACGTATTTGGGCTTCTAAAATCAGTAGAAAATTAGAGAGTTGAGTCAATTGGGCTTTTATTCAGCAATTTCACCATTAACCTACAAAATAAGATAAAAACAGTTATTAGCAGGGTAATTATTCATATAAAATGGGTAATGAGGGTATTAATTTGTAATTAAAATGTGATAATCAGAGCGTGTGCCGCTTGCTGGCCTCTTTTTGCCTTTTTCCTCTTAAGGAATCACTCAGTTTGCTCCCCAAATCCTTCCAAGTCTTGGGCGGTGCCGCTCCCATTGCTTCTAAAATGTCCAACGAAACATTGTTGTGGCAGGTCTGGAGAATGAACTCCTCAGTTATTAGGTCCCGACAATTCATGGCTTTATTGAAGAACCACTTGACAAAGTTGTCTACAGTCTCTCCGTCCTTCTGCTTTTCATCCAACAAGATCCTGATGGATATCTCAATGTCATCGTTGAAGAAATTGGTAAGGAACATGGACTCCATGTTGTCCCAGCTATTAACACTCACTGGTTTGAGACAGCGGTACCAATCGAAGGCAGCTCCTCGAAAGGTACCAACGAATGATCGAGCCATCAAGAGCTCGTTACCAAAAATAACCCCCAACTGAGACTTAAAGTAGATTAAATGCTGAGTGGGGAACCCCTTTCCGTCAAATGGTGTGAAGTTAATCAAATTGAACTTCGACAGAAATGGGATCGACTCCCAATCTCTCGGGTACGGACATGGTATACTCGTCTTCTTCACCTCTTGAGCGGAGATCAAAGTATTGATTTTACTCTCGAGATCCTTTATCTTCTCACTTTTAGGGGTGACGATGTTGCCACTGGTGTTCTCCTAGCTACCCCCAGCATTCCGTTCTTCAGAGGGATTACCAATGTCGCGGTCTTCTTCCCTGTCTTTGTCGCTATCTACTTGGTTGACATTATTGCGACGACTTGAATCACCCTGGCGGTTCATCAACACTTGGATTTGCTGGTCATGCATCTCTCTCATTTGTTGCATAGCCATCTCCATCTCGAACTTGAAGTTCTCCTTTTGTTTGGCCATAGCCTCTTCAAGCATTTTGGCCACCTATTCAGCACTGATCATGAGCGTCTCTCAGCGTTGCCCCTCGCTGAAAACTGTGTTATCGGAAGCCATTGCAGAGCTAGTGTCTGACACTTCATCACCTGATGGTAACCCCGTTTGCACCTTGTCATAATTAGATTTGTGAATGGTCCCAATCCTCAACTGAGTTATTCATTGAGATGCACTAGGAAGGGCATGTGACGACGTCCCTCTACCCGTCATGTTGATGGTGACTCTTGGTAATTCATTGCCTTGAGACACCAATCTTCTTCTATGAAAGCGTCTTAACCTAGGCTTCGCCATCTCGGTACCAAGTCTATCGAAGACTGACACCCTCTCCGGAGCTGCCTTGGTGTAGTCACGCTCTGACAACACTGCCCTGATCTGTTTCGAGCATAGACAATGTGTAGGCTTCTTTGGGGAACTCATTTTTTGGGATTTTCACATACCCCCAGCATGATAGTACAACTCATCAGTCTGAATGCCGGAGCAACCCATCGTGTGTTGACACGATTTCTCAAGTACAACATCGTCATCTTCAGACAAAAACATCTCCTTCTGAGGACAGACCATTTTATCAAAGTTTCCAAAAGTGACTCGTCTCGACGTCCACCTGTGTGGGCGTGAAGTCTTGATGGACTCTTGAAGCTCAACTCGCAGTCCGGTGCGAAGAGCTGCAGGAGCCTTCCTGTCTTTGTTGAGGTAGGTGCAACCTCCTGCATTAGGAGTGACTCGTGATTTCCTCAATGGACCCAATTATTCCTTGATCAGAATTTTACCTCAATCATCTTGTAACGGGCTGAGGCATTCTAATACCGTCTTCTTGCTTTGGGGTGGGCCAGTGGGCTCAATTGAAGTAGGAATAGGCTGAGCCAGAGGTTTGGATGTGGATGCCGGCAGTGGCCTAGGCGCCGGGGTGACCTGAACTGGGGCACCCGTAGACTTTAGCCTCAGTGCCGGGGTGATCTAAGTTGGGGTGCCTGCAGGATTTAGCCTCGGTGCTGGGGTGATCTGAGTTGGGGCGCCGGACTTTGGCCTCCAGACTTGGTGCATTTTTGGTGGTTTCATGGCCACCTTTTCCTTCTTCAATTTTCGGGCTTCTTGAACTAGAGTCTGTGCATGCGCAAGGAGTGCACGGGGTTTTCGGATGCTCTCCTCAAGTGTTGAACGGTTCCGCTAGACTCTGACCCATTCATTCATCCATGGCTTAGAAGGGCTGTCAACTGCCTGAGGCTAAAGCCTCTGATTTATCCTCGATCTTAGATCTGCCTCATAGCGAATCCTATCTGTTGACTAAAGGGCCTTGGCGAATTGACGCGCCATGCTTTACCGCCATCTCTGCCAGTCTCTCTTAGAGAGTGTAGGTGTGCCTTCGGTAGTCATCCCCAGCGCTGAGGGGACGAAGTCTGCAGGCGCCGAGGGGACGAAGTCTGCAAGTGCCGAGGGGAAACACTGCTACCTGCAATCTTGATGGCAACGGGGCTAGAATCTTGTTCCTGGGACTCAGATTCCGAGGCCCAACAGATCATCCTTGTAGTGGAGATCATCTTGGACTTGCAGGGAGAGGAGGGTTTGGACGAGGATGAGAGATACTCCTCGTATTTCTGTTAGCCAAATTCGTATTCAACCTCCTCGTCGACTAGTATCACGATCTGCCGTTGCGGCACGACGATCTCAAATTTGAGATCATTAGCTCCCACTATGGTCGCCAACTTGTTCGTCGGGAAAATCAATCCGACTTTCATTACCGATGAATCCATTAAAGTTCGATGCAATTACAATGAATTCAATATAAAAAAAGAGGTGTCTTTTTATAAGACTTACAATGAAAATTAGATTACACTTTTCGACTCTCTCCTGAACAACTGCGGGACCCGTTTATCGGATCCTCACTTGCGTGGGTGTCTTTGCCTGTGCCGGGGACTTTGTTCCATCCGTGGACCACCATGTGATCAGATCCGAGGCAAGATCTACGGGATTGAGGGGACTATTTCACGAAGGAAATAGATCGACTGAAGCAAGTGAAATCGACCAAGCGAAGTCACACCTCTTCTCGAGATCAAGACAAAGCTTAGATCCAAAGAGGAATCATTGTAGATCTGATCTAGATCTCTTCCAACTCCTTTGCTCCCTCGCTAAATCTTTAGATTTGTGTCAGGAAGAACTCTATGTGTGAGAAATCAAGTGCAAAAAGATCTCACCTTTGACAAAAAATTCTAGCCTAGGTCCAAAGTTTCCTTCCCTGTGCAAATGAGACCCCCCTCTCTATTTATAGGCTTTGAGAGGGGAGGGATCTATGGCTCGGCCTTGGCCGAGTCATCTCGACCATGGTCGAGCCACCTCAGCCTTGGCTGAGCTGTCTCGGCCAACGTTGAGTTGCCTCTGCCTCAGCCAAGGCTGAGATGGCATCTCAGCCTTGGTCGAGCTACGTTAGTCGAGGCTGAGTTGCCTCGGTCTCAGGGCCCTCATAGCTTTGTTTTGGCATTTTTGCAGAGACCGATTCCTTTGATCATGTCGTTTCCCGTGTCTGTCTATTTGTTTCGTCAATTTCAGAGTCCGATTGGTTCAGTTCTGTCGACATTTGAGTCTGGTTGGTGCCGTCTTGTCGATTCTCTGGGCATCGTGGCTTCGATTTCCCTGATGCCATCATGTTGGTTCTCTCGGCGCCGTGGTTTTGATTTCTCTAGCGCCGTGGCTTCAATTTCCCTGGCACAGTCTCGTTGTTTTCCTCGGCACCGTGGCTTCGATTTCCCCAGCACCGTGGTTTCACCGTTGAGTTTGCGTTTCATCGACTCGCTTCATGCGTTTTGTCGACTCACTTTATGTGTTCGCATCATCAACTGTTTGCCATTGGATCGGTGTTGGATTGTTGGATGGCTCACCATACGCCAACTCCTTGTCACGAGTCGGGTTCGGGGTCTTATAGGCAACTTTCAACACCTACACTTAGCAACAAGCAATCTATTCAAAGGGAAAACGACTGGCTATCAAAATTTCCCTAGAGAAAAAGCACATGGATCAAGATGATGCAAACTCTACTCATTCAGAGTCATCGGCACCTCCTAAGCCGACTCATGAAGCAAAGGCCCTGGTGAACATCCAAAAACAGCTCAACACTCTTTCTCAGCGAACTTAGCTTAAGAATGTTAGAATCACTCGAACTTATCCCATCGAGTGGGACATAGTTCCCTATCCGATAAAGTTTAATCCACCAACATTGCATATGTTTGATGGCAAAGGTTCTCTGAACTAGCATATTTACTACTTTCACCAACAAACTAGGAATGTAGTGGGTAATAGCGTCATTAAGGTGCGACTTTTCATTGACGCTCTTCAGGAGATTGCCTTCAATTAGTTTCAGAGTTTGCCTAAAGGCTCAATTAAGTTATAGGCTGATCTGGAATCAAAGTTCCTCTCATAATTCTATAAGGATTAATTAGATGTTACCATGGCCACACTTCCCTCCAAAAAACAAAGAGAAAATGAAATGATCTGGGAATTCATCGAACGATTCTGCAATCTAACATTCTGATATCGAGGTATGCCATTGCCAATGCTACTCTAAACTTGTCGGCACAATTTGTAAGGCGTATAGAAGCTCATATGGGCGCTGTTATGACCTATTCATGGAAGGGCTTAATGGAGCAAACTAAGATAGCACTAAAATCATCAGAACATTTTAACAAGTTTGAACCGTGCACCAACTTCAAGGAAAATAAAGGCAAGTAAGGGCAATCCTCCCAATGAAAAGCCAAAGAGGCTTTCGTGGCCTAGGTCAAGAATCCTGACAGCTAGAAGAGCAAACCAAGGAAGAACGTTCAATGCAACTACTCCTTCAAGGATGAGCATACAGTGGCTTTCTTTCATGCCCTCAACAAGGGCAACTAGCTAAAGCTTCCTGAAGCCCGACGCTCTAAAGAAATTGGGAAGACTGAGGATCTCAACTACTACCTTTATCACAGAATATTGAGATACTCGACGAAGAATTGTTACATCCTTAAGGATAAAATACAGACCTTTGTCAAGTCAGGAATCCTCAAGCTCAAGCCTGAGCAGAAGAAAGTCATTGCCAATATGGTGACTCTCCAATTCGACTCCATGCCAGAAATCCAAGCCCAAGATGGTGCTGTTCCTATTCCTATTGTAAGGATGGAGGAGGTCAATCGTGACCAACAGAAACGACAAAGCGAAGGCTTTATCCCTCTCACTACAGCAAGAGGAAAAATAATATGGATACATCTCGACCTTCTCCATGATGAACGTTGGACTCTTTCAAAGTCCAAATAAGAGCAAACACAAGATGAAGTCCTGCAACATCATCTCCACAATTATTGGAAAGGAATCTCTACGAGTATCTTCATTCACTGACTCAGAAATAGAGAAAATTGTCATGGCGGGGACAAGGTATGGCCGAGATTATTTGAAGAACTATGATCAGGCAAGACCCTCCAAGCAACTCGAACCGACCAAGTAAAAGGAGGCTCGGTTTGACAAGGCATTGCAATGTCCCTTAGACGATCCTAAAGCACCATTTGAATATGACATTATGGCCCAATTAGCCAATATCCTGGCTTGTATAACATTATTCGAACTTCTACATTTATCTAAGGAAGCGAATTTTTTGGAATAAGTTATACTTAAAAAAGAATTTAAAGTCTACAGAAAGTAGATATCGTGTATCAAACATATCTAGGGTAGCTTAATATGCATTACTATTGTGTCTTAATTTAGGTGAAATTAAGTATTCAATAGTCTTCCTAATAGAAAATAAGATATTGATGCTTGAGCTGCTCATATTCTCAATTTTGATTACGTCAGTATTCTTAATCATCATCATGTTCAGTTATAGTATCATTTTCGACAACTTCTCATTCTATGAAGTTCACATCCTAAGCAGGTATGCTTGTTTGGTCGCAGAATCAATTAATAATGAATCAAATTCCCAAGGCATTCCAGAGCTTGTGGGAGTTGTCGACGTCACTGTCCAGAGAGAAGATGATGTTCTTCAACAGCTCCAAGGTGCACAAGAATACCTCTATGTCTCTGGCATAGCTGTGCTCATCAAGTTCAGGTATGGTTATTTCCTAAACTTCGCCTATGAATGTTTTCAGAGTTAATTGCATATAGACGTCCTGTACCATCAGCAAATTGTGACTAGCCCCATGTACTTCTATTGTTGTGGATAGACCCTATGGATTCTCAACTCGATTAGTTTTCCCATTTAGACTAGTTATATGTAATGATCAGCTTACAGTAAGTAAATGCGTTTATGCAGTGCATATGTTTCAGTTTGTGAAGCTGAATTTTGTCATGAAACTAATGTTATTGCTAATCCAGAGGTTTATTTGCAACAATAGAAGTATGTGGGGTCTATCCAAAATTTGGCAACAGTACTGGGGGTCTATCCACAATTAACCCATGTTTTTATTAGAACAAACAAAATCATTGTTGTTGCTTCGAGAATTTGTTCACAGGAGGCGAAAGATTGCAACGGTATTATTGGAGGCTTGCGATGTGCTATCAGAACAATGGGGGTATGAATGTCTGGCTCTGCGAGCTTACGAGGATGATTCTGCAGCTCAGAGGCTGTACACAAATGCAGGATATAGAGTTGTATCAAGAGATCCTCATTGGATTACTTGGGTTGGGAAGAAACGGCGGGTTTTGATGATTAAACATTCCAGGCCTTCGAGATAAAGTTTCAAAAAATTCCATCCAGTATCGATAACAGGAATTACATAATCAATTTTGAGCGTTCATTGTGTAAACTACAAGGGGAAAAGACATAATTGCATGTATAGAGATTTGGTTGTAGATATTGCTCTGCTGCAACTCATGCTCCGGAAGGCGCAACTACTTGTACTGTTAAAAAGGAACCATAATATTGTCTCTACTTACTAGCATTCTTTTGTTGCTACTATTTTTGAAATAAACTTCATAGAAGTGATTCATCTCAAGAACTTTAATAGATGCAGCTGTATTATGTATTACATGAACATAGAAGGGAGGTTAATTTTTAACTCGAAGATCAATGGCATTAGTTCATTAATTCACAATTAACTTGAAGGCCTTAAAACAAATGAATTTGCATTGTTGAACCAGCACACTGCTAAACAAATCTATGTACATCAATTGGTTGTAAAGATCAGCTTCCATGAAAAACAACAGTTCTGCTCCCTTCTTGGTTGCATCTTTATTTAACCGTCTTCAGCATGGTGAGAGTAATGTTGTGTGCTATATTGAGCAGTGTGATTAGCCCTACATTGACTGGGGACTAGTGCTCATGCAAACCTAATGTCGTAAATAAAGAGCCAAAAGGAACCGTAACTGAACAACTTCTTCATGAACATTTGCTCTACTTAAAGTCCATCGGTGTCTAGCCATCCTTTATGGATCTTTCTCAGTTCTGCCCTATACATCATCATCATAAATGTTTTCATCCCATCTCTTCTAAAAAAGGCTTTCAAGAGAATCATGTCTAAGCTACTCCTACATGATCTAGTATAGTAATTAGGAGTAGATAATCCCGTATATCAAGTTGTCGCCCAAATTAACATCTTGCCACTCTCAGATGATCTCCGGAACCCTATGGATGTTAATTTGGATGGAAACTTGATATACGAGCTTCTTTTACTCCTAATTTTTGTACTTGTTCATGATGGAGTTGTTTAGACATTATTCTCTCGAAAGCTTTTTTTTGAGATGGGATGACAATTTTATAGGTGATATGTACAGGGGAGTACTGAGAAAGATCCTGTAATAACGGGAGAGAGATAAAGGATAACTTAGACACTAATGGGCTTTAAATAGAGCAAATGTCCATGAAGAAGTTGTTTAGTTATACGTTGAAAGTTATAGGTTGAAAAGTTATGGACTAAAAGTTAGTAGACGAAAGATATGAGTTAAAACAGCCCTACAGGTGATTCGGATGGTTGGGAAGTTTCAATATGGCTCCTACAATCTTGGGTTCAATTCTCAGTGGCTTCATTATTAAAAAAAAAGACGTGGGATGAAAGTTATAATTCTAGCATGTATTTTTTTGAATGTAAATAACCAATTTATGAAAATCACCCAAAAGTAGGGTGAGATGGCAACTTTTCAGTTATTTAAACATTTCTTGTTTAACTAGTTGTTATTCCTAACAAGAGTAGTGTTCTTTTAAAACAATTAATCTTTTTAACAATACTTGCAATAAATATAAAGACGTAAATAATCAACCATAGAAAAGAACAACCACAAATATAGAGTTTTATAGTGGTTCAGCAGCCTACATCCACTTCTTCTGAGAGTTCAACCCAATACTGCTCTAACTTGTATCTAAGTTACAACCTGCTATTATGGGAGTCAAGGCCTCCTTACACCTTGATGTTACGAAAGTCAGTAACTCCGTTCAACTCACTTCTGTCCAATCTAGAGACCTAGCAACACCTTGTAATTACGAGAGTCAAGACACTCTATTCACGGACCCTCTAAACCCTAGAGAGCCAACCTCTGACCTTTCATATCGTAAAGATCAAAACAATCTCCTAACACCTAGCAGATCAATTTACATTACAATACCTCTTTTAAAGTCCAGAGATCTTTTTAGCACAATATCACAATATATCACAATATGACAATATAAACTATACTCCTGCAAAATAAATGTTAATCACAACTAGAAGCACGAATCTCTAATTTGAAATGATAAAGTTCATGAACTTCTAGGTTAAAATAATTTTCTAATCAAGATCTAATTCTAATAAAGATATATCAATAAAATAATAATAGAATTGGTTAGAGAAAACTTAGTCGGAAATTAGATGTGAACAAGATGAGATTTTGGTTTTAAAAAAAAGCTTATTCATTTTTCACCTAAAATGATCTTGAAAGATTAAATGCTATAGATGAAGATGGCTAAAGAATATTGTAGGAATTCATCTCACAAAAAGAATGAAATAGTATAGCTCAATAAGATAAGTTTTTTGCTCTATGAGAATTCTCTATTTTTTATTAACCATTTCACAATGAAATGAGGCTCTATTTATAGCTAATGGTGGCTAACAAGACTTTTATGTAAAATATATAGATTCTCTCCAAATTTACCCATTATAAATTCAAAATAGACCTAATATCACCATAGAATGATAATAAATAGGGTAAAATCTTATGAATATATTGCTAAAAATGGCAATTAATAAAATCTGTAACCCACCCACGGATGGATGGCTGGTCGACCCCCAACCCATCCATCGATGGTCATGGATAAGTCACTAATCCAATGACTCATCCCTGCATAAAATGCAGTTTTGGTTCTCTATCTAAAGTTTCACAGTATTTATAGTTTTGCCATTGGTTCACTAAATTGGTTATAACTTGAATTCTACAACTCAGAATTGACTCAAATTTGATTCTATGGGTTCGTAGTTGAATAGAGGATAATCCTATGTGCTGCAAATCTAGAATTAATAAGAGCTAAGTGCATAAGTTCATAGGAAATACCTAAAAACCTCAATTCAATTTTATATCGTTATTGTTGTTCAATCGACATTTGTATTTCAGTCTCTTTGAAGAGTAAGCCATTTTGTCTTCATCTTGAATTGCATTTATGACCATTCATTTATTCTTGAAGCATGTGCTATTTGTTATTATACTTGTACATGTTGCATCGCGTAGCAACAAAGCATCTTCTTTCAAATTCATCACTTCATATTCCTGAAAAAATCATGAATACTATGTACACAAGAATAGTTTGTTATCATCAAAATATTGTTATATATAAAGTTATAAGTCAACAGTCTTTCCTTTTTTTATGATGACAAAACTTATTACTCCCCCTAAAGTGTTGCTTGCATAAACTTGATAGTCGAGATAATAAATCTCCCCCTTAATATGATAATCTGTGAGTTTATGCAAAACTTGAGTTTGTCAAAATATTTTGATATTATTGTAAAGTAGGAGTGTAATTTTCTAGTATCATTTATGGGAATAATAGATCATATACAAGAGACAAAAGGAAGCGAATAGATAACCCAATAAGGTTATATATCTGAATACCCATAATTGCATGTACTACCTCCAACACTCCTCCTCAAGATAGGTTATCTATCATGCCCAGGTTGTGACACAAATGAGAAAAGATCTTGAAAGACATAGCCTTGGTGAATATATCAGCCAATTTGCAGAACGAGGAAAACAGGTACATATCAACTCTTTCATCACAACATCCCGCATAAAATGACAGTCCACTTATATGTGTTTAGTCCTCTAATGAAAATTGGACTCACGATAATGTAGATGGCAAATTGATTATCATAATGCATAGGCATAGGGCTCGATTGAAGAAAGCCAAGTTCTTTCATCAAATTCTTCAACCACATCATCTCACATGTAGTATAAGCCATTGCTCGATACTTAGGTTCTGCACTAGATAGACACACAACGTCCTACTTTTTACTTCTCTAGGTGATAAGATTGCCTCCAACAAATATATATTATTCTGTTGTAGACTTCCTATCTCATCTATCCTGCATAACTTGAATCTAAGTAGGTGAAAATGTGAACATGTCCATTCTTTTGGTATAGTAAACCTTTACCGGGGGTGATGTAAGCTAGAATCCTCAGTGCGGCTCTCTAGTGAACCTCTCTTGGCCTGTGCATGAACGAACTTACAATACCTGCTACAAAGGATATATTTGCCTTGTGAAAGTAAGATAGATCAACTTGCAACTAGCTTCATGTACTGCCTGGTATCCTCAAATAGCTCACAATCCTTTATGCAAAGATTTAAATATTTCTCCATCAGCAAACTTACGGGCTCACAATCCAAAGGGCCAGTCTCCTACAAAAGATCCAATGCATACTTTCTTTGAGAGAGAAATAATGTTTATGACAGGCAACTTCAATCCTAAGAAAGTATCTAGGTTACCCCATATCTTTGGTTATAAGCTGATGCTTGATCTATTCCTTGATTTCTTCTAAGCTAGTCATGTCGCTCCTAGTTTGTAGAATATCATCAATATACACAATCAAAATAACTATCCAAGAAGTAGTGTGATGAATAAATACAGAATGCTCTAAATGACATCTCTGATATCTAATACGACCTATAACATTGCTTAACTTCTCAAACAAAGCTCATGGACTCTGTTTGAGTTCATAGATTGCAGTCTTAAGCTTCCATACATAAGTCTCCCCGCTAAGCAACATATCCTGTAGGTTGCTCCATATAAACCTCCTCCTACAGATCTCCATATAGAAAGGCATTCTTCACATTCAACTAAAAGATTGGTCACTCGAAATTAGCAGCAATAGAAAAGAGAATATGTATAGAGTTGAGGTAAGTGACAAGGGAAAAAGTCTCAAAATAGTCAATCCCATATCTCTGAGTAAAACCTTTAGCAAAACGTCTGGCTTTATATCTGTCTACTACACCATTAGATCGACACTTAATATTGAACACCTAACGAGAACCAATAATATTAGATCCATATGGAGCAAGTAGCAAATCCCAAGTCCCTCGAGAAATGAAATATCATGTGCAATAGTGGATGGTTTACCTTTTTGAAGAGCAATAAGAATGTGAGATCAAAAGGAACAAGAAGCTGTTGATGGGTAGGACCTTGAAATGCAAACCAAGGATTACTGGAAGAAGAGATAGGTGCTACTACCTTCACTTTTGCATGATACACCAATACTAGTTTTGGTGAGGTATATATTTTTCTCGACTCCAGAACTCAACACAGGCTGAAGAAGAGGAATAGATGTGGCTAGCCCTTCTATACATGGGAAGAAAATATGAAACTGACTCAAAAAAAGTAACACTAGCTGAATTTATGTATTTTGGAGATGTTGAATCAAAACATTGATATCCCTTATGAGTTCTAGAATACCCAATAAAGACACATTTGATTGATCTAGGAGACAACTTATCCAACCTTGGATGCACATCCCAAACAGAACACGTAGAAGTAAAAACTAAAGATGCAATGAACTACATTAAAAATATGTTTATAAGAGTAAAGACAAGAAAAATGATTTTTTTCATGAAGAACAGAAGACAACATCCGGTTAATCAAATGACATGCACCAAAAATAAGTTTGGCTTTATATCTGTCTATTGCACCGTTAGGTTAACACTTAATAGTGAACACCTAACGACAATGTAGACGGTGAAAATGTATTTTCACTTAGGCCAACGATCAGCTTGTATCCAAGAAGTAAACGCCTATGGGCTAAACATTTCGAATGGGCCCAAAGTCGAGCCCTTAATAAGCTATAGCGAAGGTCGCCTAAAGACTGAACCGGACCTCACCAAGCAACTCATGTCGACTCTACTCGACTAAGTAAAAACACGAGTCGACCCCCACAATACTCCTCAGGCCAAGTCGAATGGTGTCATTGGCTGACTCAGAGTGAAGTTCATTGACTCGACTCAATCAAACTAAATGTGGTTTAATTCCCAAACCGACTCGAAAGACGTCATTAGTTGTCCCGGCCTAGAGTCGAACTCTGTACCAAGTTCGAACTCGTAAGTGAAGGTCGCCGACTAACGAACCTCGCCCACATCCGCTCAAGTGGACTAAGTCATCCACTTTCGAAGAAGGCACATCCACATTCACAACGACCCTCGCCCGCAACTGCAGCGACCTTCGCCAACGCCTTCAGCGGGCCTCGCCAATGTCACGAAGTCCGCCTGATGTATGCAACTCACCATGGCTGGTAGTAGGGCTACATTGTATCCAGAAGCCAATATTACTGCAGGGTACAACACTTTGATTGAGATGTGGTTTTTTTGTCAAGAAAGTACAACACAACCCTTCAGCCATATTGAGAGAAACCCCGCGAGCAAAGCCAACTTAGATATTGGCTCCCTCGCTCGATGATAGAAGCCCTCAAATTTATCACTAGCATGGAACCTGCAGACGTCAGAATCTACAGTATGCAAGATGAATTTCTCTTGGAAGACGCGCTTCTCGATTTCAGCATCCGAAACTAGCAAGATTGCTTCCACTTTCCCCTTTTTGCTCACAAGTGGGAATAAATATTCAGCCCAAGGAACATGAGCAATGGTATGGTCGTGACCAGTATTCCCAAAAGATTTCTGACAAATGAGGAAATGACAAACCAATTCCTGAAATGCCTCTACAATTTGGGCGGTATGGAAGAAGACGTTTAACTCCTCATTTGTGGGGAAGCATTCTTCTTAAGGCCAATCCCCCATTGATAAATGAGACATCTCAAACATCTTGTGAAGTGCGATACCAACTTCCCCCACCGAAGTGAAGAAAGTATTGCTATCACAATTGTACAGCTCTAGAGTGTCGTACAGTGTAGGTGCAGAAATCTCAACACCATATTTAGAGGCCCTAACAGCAGCATAGAGCCCCAATTCTTGCAATCACTTGCCAAAGGTCACAAGAGCAAAGTTAACCAGACGAGACCACCATTGAGTCGCCATCGACCTAATCCATCCCGGAAATCTCGTGTTTGCCTCAGGATATTGAGCACCACTCTTGGTGAGTTCGTACCTAAATATGCTTGGGACAACCGCAACTTTGTTAACCGGTGCATCCTCTTGAACGAAGCCAGGACGCAACCCCAAGATATTGGTTCCATAAACCCCCTCCTGACTGAAACCACGTCCGTATTTCAGGATACCCACCTTGATGCTATCTTCCCCATTAGTTAGATTATAGTGCATGGGACGAGGGATAGTCAGATGTTGTAAGTATAAGAACGAGACTTGACGTTCTATCTCTGGCAAAGCACATTGGCGACCTCCTAAAGTAAAATACTAGTACTCCAGTCCCCAACGGAAGAAAGAGTTGTTGCCAGGAACATTATCTCTAAAAAGGAAATGTGGCTTCACCGACACATTTTCATTGGGAACCATGAACTTCGCATCGGTGATTATCTCCCATAAAGTTCTGTAACTACCTGCATGGATTGTCCCCTCCCTCTCTGGGCTACTTCCCTCAAAGAATAATGGGATTTCCCCATTAAAGACATGTGTCACCTCAGGATCTGCCGTCATGGCCAAAATGGTTATTACAATTCACTGGATCTTTCGAGCAAGTGACTTCACAAAAATGATAAACGAGTTAGCAGATGAAGATCAAATCTAGCCATCATACTTGAGAGCAGAAGCAAACCTCGCTCACAAGTAAAAAAACATCTATGTCAACTAAGTGTTGACAAGATGAAGCGAAGTTCAACCAAAAGCTGTGAACTTTGCTCGTATGTTCAAGCTGGCGAAATTCATCCAACCAAAACAAGCGAGTCTCACTCAAACGAAGGTCATCCAAACTAGCAAACTTCACTCTAGCAAAGATCGCTCATAACAGATAAACGAACTCTGCCCAAATGAAGTCCGCTGTAGAAGCCCAATAGGCTAAACGAGTTTCGCCCAAAGACTGAAACTCACCACAACAAGTGCCATTAATGGTTGCTGACAGAACCTTGTCGCTAACAACGAAGGTTCGTCGAAGAAGATCACAAATGATCTTAAAGATCTCACCTCTAAATAGCGGATCAAACATTAGATGCCATGAGGCATTATTCAAAAGCCCAACGAGCTATGGCTGATCTGAAAATCGCCATCAATGGACTTACTTACCCATTGCTAGTTCCAAGCGTGCCGATGCCTCGTCAGCACGTGGTCGGTGAGTTCCTCGAGCAGCGCCTCTTCCCCTGGAAACAGCACGATGAGGAGCCATGGGTGGCAAGTTCTAAGAATTTTGAAGAGGAAAATTAGGGTTGAAAGTGAAGCATTTTCAAAATTGAAAGTGAGGAAGAGGGAGATAAATAGTCCTATTTATAGGCTGATACGCCTAAACTTCACCAAAGATTCTTGGCCTCGATCCTCGCCCAAGATCTCGCTACCAGATCCGTCAAAGATTTCGCCTACAATTCACCTGAGATCTCAGTCTTGATCTTCGCCAGGAATCTCACCTCGAACGAACTTCGCTAAAGTCTCAAACATGAGTTATATATCCTCAGGTTGAACCTCGCACAACTGACTCATGAGCTTCACCCAAACCGACTTGTTCAACTTCGCCTAAAAAGATTGTTCCACAAAGACGTTGAACTTCGCCTAATCCTAACAAGGCGTTAAGGCGAACTTCACCAAAGCATCATAGTAAAAATTTCACTAAGTCTCCAAATTGATAAAATCTTAACTCAGTTTGTTTGAGACTTTGATGTAGTGAACCTCGCCAAAATGACTTAGCAAAATTCACTAAGTCTCCAAATTGAGCGAACTTCAGCCCAATTTGTTTGAGACTTCACCTAGCGAAGTTCAAAACTGACACTCGCCAATACAAAGGAAGCCCAAGCTGCGCTTCTAAATATGACAACTCCATGCAGAGTTCAAGAAAGTACGTGCAGATCAATTACACAAGTGATGGACAATTTCAATTGGAAGAAAAGTTTATTTTTATTGATCGAAGACGCTGTTACAAGGCAACACTCAAACTATCCAATTACAAGGATGATGGGTATTTGTTGCTATTTGCTACTGTCCTATATTTCTATGATATAGGTAGTGTGATGGCTGAGGAGCATACATGAGTTGCACCAAGCTATAACTCGTGCATCCTTAGCCACACAAGATAAGGAGATAGGAAGTTCTCCTGTTGCTCCAAATTGAGCCATATCAGCAGCAAGAGGTTCCCCACTTACAAAGGACTGAGCCATGTCTACAGGAAGAAGCACTTCCTATGGTCAAAAATCGACGTCGGGCCTGAGTCAGCTACACGACGTCTAATTACGATTTAGGTTCACTTTTTGTGACACCTAGTTACTGTTGGAGTCTTCGCTCGTGGAGACTCAGGGGTCTTTCTTCAAGTGCCATTTCAGTCACCGAACGGCTTTACGAAGAGAGCGGCACTCAAGGCTCCACGCATCTCTATCGCGATCAAGTTCGCACCAAGCCACTGACTGATTCTCGATGATATGCTCGAGCATCTCCTTCTTGGCCAACAATAACTCTGCTAAGCGATAGAGTATGCGGAGTTCGTCTACTTGATTGCCCTGAACTAGGGCTAGCTCCTATTAGAGTCTATTGATTTCAGCTCCTCTGTCAAGGAGTATCTCCAGTCTATGCGACATTGGCACGGACATGGAGAAGAAGAAGAAGGAGATGAAGGAGCAATGAGAACGGATGAGGATGGCTACTATTTACAGTCAATTTCAAATATTAACTCCCGAGACAATCGTATCTTTCTGAGATCTGATTGGATCGGACAAAGAGGCTTTGACTTACTCTAAAACTTGGTCAAATCCTTAGCGGATCTCACAGGATCTTCCTTCAATAGATCTTAGCCACAAATCACGGCACAAATCTAGAGGCGAATCAGAACAAACTTCGCCAAGCTAGCAAGTGTCGCCCGATGATGATTTTCACCAACGACAGCTCAAAATGCATTGAGCTTCACTAGCCAGCGAACATTGCCAATTGATGAGCTTCGCTCAGTAAGACAGAAATGAGCAACCCTCGCTCACACTTAAAATTAGCTAAACTGCGCTGCTTTCTCTAACATCGCCCTAACAACTAGGAAGGTGAGTTTCATTCCAAACAAGGATTTGGACGAGCACAAGCATCATCAAACCTTCGATACAAGTCTGCAACTAAGGAAGCTATGTTCAACAGTACACCTCCGGCAACCAAGTAGATGAATAAAGATAAAGTTTCACCCAAACAAGGCAACATTACACCTCTAGATACTTATCCAAAGTATTTCAATCCCTGTTACAAACTTGAATGTAGGATCTTGAAACTTTAGGGGGGGTCTTGTAGACGGTGAAAATGTATTTTCACTTAGGCCAACTATCATCTTGTATCCAAGAAGTAAATGCATATGGGCTAAACACTTCGAATGGGCCCAAAGTCGAGCCCTTAATAAGCTATAGTGAAGGTAGCCTAAAGAGTGAAGCGGACCTCACCAAGCAACTCATATCGACTCAACTCGACTAAGTCAAAACACGAGTCGACCCCCACAATACGCCTCAGGCCAAGTCGAATGATGTCATTGGTCGACTCAGAGCAAAGTTCATCGACTCGACTCAATCAAACCAAATGTGGGTTATTCCCAAACCAACTCGAAAGGCGTCATTAGTCGTCCCGGCCTAGAGTCAAACTCTGTACCAAGTTCAAACTCGTAAGCGAAGGTCGCTGACTAACGAACCTCGCCCACACCGCTCAAGTGGACTAAGTCATCCACTTCCGAAGAAGGCGCATCCATGTTCACAATGACCCTCGCCCGCAACTATAGCGACCTTCGCCAATACCTTTAGCGGACCTCGCCAAGGTCACGAAGTCTGTCTGATAGCCGTTTAAGAGCTATTTTAGGGGATAACCACCCCACTACTCCCTTCTTTAATGGCCCACATTCCAAAGAGGATGTTAACCTACTCCATCTCTACCCATGACTACAGCGACCTCCACCAAGACCATGAAGCTCACCCAAACAGCTGTTATGAGAGCTATTCTTAAGGGATAACTATCCCCACTATCCCCTATTTTAATGGCCACTAACCCACATCCTAAGAGGCCATTAACTCTCTCTTTTAGCCTATAAAAAGAGAGGAGATCATTCATTCGGCGCATACACACATAGAGAGTTTGGAAAAATAACAACACATACACATACACATACACAGAGGAATATCACAAGAGAAGATCGAACTAGATTCTAAGTGATTTGACCCTCGCCAATAGCAAAAGACTAGTAGGTCTTCATTCAGTTTGTCAACGGAGTACAAGATCGACGCTCAACCGACACGTAGACAAGAACCCTCAGGAAAATATAAAATTTTCCTTTGTTTCATTGTTGTCTCTCAAATTGTAATCTGAGTTAATTACAATACCAAAAAAGACCCAAAACAGACAACCAACAATGTTGGATCCCTGAGAAGCAAGTTCCAAATCCCAAGTTCCTCGAGAAATGAGAGCATCCATCTTCTCATTCATAGTCTATTTCGAGGCTAGAATTAACATTGCTTCCTAATAAGTCCTAGGTATAGAAATAGAAGACAATAACAAAGCAAACTAGCGAAAAGGTAGGGTAACATTATCATAGGAAACAAAATGAGAAATATCATGTGCAATCGTGGATACTTTACCTTTTTGAAAATCAATAGGAGTGTGAGATTAGAAGGAAGAAGGGGTTGTTGATGGGTAGTACCTTGACCTACAAATCAAGGATTAGTGGGAGGAGAGATAGGTGCTGCTACCTTTGGTTTTCTATAATACACCAATATCGGTTTTGGTGAGGTATATTTTAACTCGACTCATGCTGAAGAAGAGGAATAGATGTTGCTAGCCCTCCTTTACACTAGAGGAAAAAATGGAACAGACTCAAAGAAAGTAACATCAGCTGAAGTTATGCATTTGGAAGATGTTGAATCAAAACACTGATAGTTTGAGTTCTAGAATATCCAAAAATGCATATTTGATTGACCTATGAGACAACTCATCCAACCCTGGATGCATATTCCCAACAAAAAAATGTACAACTAAAAACTAAAGGTGCAAGGAACTACATTAAAAATATGTTTATAAGGATAAATGCAAGAAAAAGGAGTTTTTTTCATGAAGAACGGAAGACAACATCCAGTTAATCAAATGACAAGAGCAAAAAATAAGTTTGGCTTTATATCTATCTACTACACCATTAGGTTGATACTTAATAGTGAACACCTAACAACATCCAACAATATTGGATTCCTGAGGAGAAAGTTCCAAATCCCAAGTCCCTTGAGAAACGAGAGCATCCATATTCTCATCCATAGTCTACTTCCAGGCTAGAATTAACGTTTTGATAAGTCCTTGGTATAGACATAGAACACAATAACAAAGCATACTAGCGAAAAGGAAGGGTAACACTATTATAGGAAACAAAATGAAAAATATCATGTACAATCATGGATCCTTTACATTTTCGAAGAGCAATCAAAATGTGAGATTAGAAGGAACAAGGAGTTGTTGATGGGTAGGACCTTGACCTGTAAACTGAGGATTAGTGGGAGGAGAGATAGATGCTGCTACCTTTGGTTTTCTATGATACACCAATATTGGTTTTGGTGAGGAATATTTTAACTCGACACATGCTAAACAAGAGGAATAGATGTTGCTATCCCTCCTTTACACTAGAGGAAAAAAATGAAAAAGACTCAAAGAAAGTAACATTAGCTTATGTTATATATTGATGTTGAATCAAACACTGATATCCCTTCTGAGTTCTAGGATTCCCAATAAAGACACATTCGATTGACCTAGGAGACAACTTATCCAACCTTGGACGCATATCCTGAATGAAACATGTACAACTAAAACCTAAAGATGCAATGAACTACATAAAAAATGTTTATAAGGTTAAAGACAAGAAAATTGAATATTTTTCATGAAGAATAGAAGGCAACATCCGATTAATCAAATGACATGCACAAAAATTAAGTTTGGCTTTATATATGTCTACTGCACCGTTAGGTTGATACTTAATAGTGAACACCTAATGGCAACCAACCTAAAGGGCAAGTTCCAAATCCCAAGATCCTCGAGAAATGAGAGCATACATATTCTCATTCATAGTCTACTTCCAGGCTAGAATTAACATTGCTTCCTGCTAAGTCCTAGGTATAGAAATAGAAGACAATAACAAAGCAAACTAGCGAAAAGGTAGGGTAACACTAGGAAACAAAATGAGAAATATCATGTGCAATAATGGATACTTTACCGTTTTGAAGAGCAATAGGAATGTGAGATTAGAAGAAACAAGGAGTTGTTGATGGATAGGACCTTGAGCTGCAAACCGAGGATTAGTGGGAGGAGAGATAGGTGCTGCTACCTTTGGTTTTCTATGATACGCCAGTACTGGTTTTGGTGAGTATTTACCTCAACTCCAAAACTCAACACAGGCTGAAGAAGAGGAATGGATGTTACTAGCCCTCCTTCGCATTAGAGGAAAATATGGAACACACTCAAAGAAAGGAACATCAGCTGAAGTTATGTATTTGGGTGATGTTGAATCAAAACACTGATATCCCTTCTGAGTTCTAGAGTACCCAATAAAGACACATTTGATTGACCTAGGAGACAACTTATCGAACCCTGGATGCATATCACGAATAAAACATGTACAACTAAAGATATGAGGAACTACATAAAAAATATGTTTATAAGGATAAAGACAGGAAAAAAGAATTTTTTTTTGCATAAAGAATAGAAGATGACATCTGATTTATCAAATGACATGCACAAAAAATCGGGCCATATCATTGATGTTTTGGAACATGCATGTGAATCATCAAAGTCCTAATGACATCTAAAATGTGTGTATGTTTCTGTTCGGCAATGCCATTTTGTTGAGAAGTTATGCAAACATGAAGTTTGATGTATAATACCATGTGAAGTACCATTATCAGTACGCAACACACAAATATAAGTAGAAATTTGAGTTTTTATTTCATTACAAAAAAGTCGTATCATACCAGCAGCTTGAGGCATTTCTTTTAATAATTACAACCAAGTCACATTGGAAAAATCATCCACAAAATAAAAAAAATCAATATTCACTCATAGAAGGCGACACGTGCCCCCAACATCCGAATGAACTAATTCAAAGGGAAACTATCTGAACTGGCTTGACTTGGATAACAAGAATGGTCATGCTTTCCTAATTCACATGACTCACACTCTATGGAGGATATAGAGGACTAGATGGGCAATATTAATTTAAGTTTCTATGAGGAGGGATGCCTCAGATGCTGGTGCCACTTAAAGATGTGTTAGAAGAACCTGTTACAAAACTAAAATGTGGCATACATCATCAGGAAATACACACCTGCTCTCATGACCCAAATCAATTCTTGTCCTAGTCTGGAGATATTGATGAACACAATGAGAAGGAAAAAATGTCACTGAGCAATTATTATATTTGATAAGCTGACAAATTGATAGTAAGCTAACGGAAAATTTAGGCACATAAAGAACATTTTTCAACAATAAAGATGAGTTAGCATGAACTACCCCATCATCAAGAATAGGAGAATATGTACCATTAGTAATATGAACTAAATGAAATTTGGTGGAAAGATTTAGAGAATGAAAATTTTCTTTTATACTTGTAATATAAGAAGAAGCTTTTGAAGTTAGTATTCAAGGTCTTTTAGAAGAAGCAATATAAGAATTCATACCTAAAGAGGATGCATGAGTAGTTGTATGATTCATCTGAAAAGATTGAAATTGCAAAAAAAAAAAAAAATTGATACTCTGCTCGAGGGACCTAAATTACTGGAGTAGTCACCGCAGCAAATAGTAAACAAGAGATCCAAAAATAGATAGTCGAGCAAGTAATATCCCAAACAAGTAGAGCCATATAGTCAGCACAAATAACCAGTTAGGGAAGAAAGAGTAGCCATTGAAGAGGTTGTAGGCATCACACAAAGTTAATATTCTCTGTTGCAAAGTTTCATGTCTTAGAAATTATATTTTGCCAAGAGCAGATCTTTATTAGGAAAGGCAACCACAAAACTAAAGAAATCTATAGCCCATGTGAGCACTCTTTTTTTAGCAGAAAAACAAGGGAAAATTCCCGTTCATTTCATTCATATATAAGAGGATGGACACGAGGTGGTGTTCTACAGTACTAGAAGTAGAAACATATCTTTTCTTATAAATTGGAACATGAGACCTTCTCCATAATTACATCAATGATGGTGCCGAGAGGACCCTAGCCGTCATTCACCACAACATTGATACAAAAATGGACCAAAGCTAGCCACATGACCAAAAAGGGGGGGGGGGGGGAGAAAGGAAATTTTCTAGCTTAAAAATCAACAAAAAAAAGTATACATGTATTTATCTGCTTCGAGCAGTCTTAATAGAAGTTAAGTAGTTACAAAAATAATTACAAAGCTAAAAAAAGAGACTCGGTCAGCTAGGTTATGCACGAGGTCTCCTTGCCTCTTCTTCTTGCACATGTCCTATGTCATCCTCTTCTTGCACTGTCTGAACTTCGTGCCTTCTCTCTGGATTGCTCGAGACTAGAAATTTTGGGAGTTCCTATCCTTCCATTTCTAACTTGAGAGCCTTTGTAGCTTTAGCTGAGGATGAGCATGTCCATTCATTGATAAACTTAACTGAAGAGTTAAGAACACTTTTGACACTAGGTGTTTCATTGTTAAAGGCCCTGTGATTTCGTGCATGCCATATGCACCAACATGTAGTTGGACATAGAGATTGCCAAATAATCCTCTGTTTAGTTGTCCTAAGGAACCCTCCTTTGGGATGGATGAGATCATATAAGTTATTTGGCCATCCATTATGGCCAAAAAGAGATTGAAAGAAGCTCCAACTATTAGAAGTGAATTGACAAGTAACGAAGAGGTGACTAGAATCTTCTAATTTTTTGAGGTAGAGAGAACATCTTTGATCACCTTGCCACCCTTTCTTTTTCAAGTGGACTTTAATATTGAGCTTATTGATAGAGAGCAACCAGAAATTTTTTTTGACTTTAAGGGGAAAGATGGATTTCCAGATTTGCATTGAGAGGTGGGATGATACACCTCTGCGAATAGTAAATTTGTATAGAGAGTTGACAGAAAACTCCCCCATGCTGGATAGGGTCCATGTGGGGATGTCTATAGTCCCTGAATTGTTGTCAACCTTATATGAAGAAAGAAAGTGCATAAGGGTTTGCTTATCCACTCTTTGGTGCCCATGAATTGGTCTTCTTAGAGTAGGATGCCATACCTAAGTAAAATTACAAAAGAAGCCCTGATTATGGACAGCGACATTAGGTGTCAAAGCCAAAGAGAAAGCATGGGGTAAGAGACTCTCAAGGGTATTATCACTAGACAATTTGTCCTCTCAAAACTAGATTAGGGAACCATCACTCAACTTCCATCTTATATAGTTAATTAATGGTTCCCTCATCAGAGCAATATTTTTCTAAAAAAAAGAATGAACAGAACTTTGAGAGGAGCTTTGAATTGTGTTAGTTCTGCGCATGTAGAGACAGGAGAGGGTTGATCCAACAAAAGAATGCCTTCTAATGGCATGCCATAGCCATTTAGAATGCCTTCTAATGGCATGCCATAGCCATTTAGATAAGAGCGAGTTATTAAGGCATTTTAGATCAATAACACCCAACCCTCCCTCTTTTTTAGGCATGCATATCACTCTTCAATTAACCAGACATTTCATTGGCTTGTTATCTGAAGCACCCCCCGCCCCCAATAAAAAATTTCTTCTTACTGTATCAATCTCCTTAATTAGTAGCCAATCAGGTAGCTTGTAGAAAGACATGTAGTACCAAGGTACGCATGAGAGCGCACCATTCACTAAAGTGAGATGACCACCAATAGAGAGATTTTACTCTTCCACTAAGATAATTTGGTTTTTATCTTCTCTATTAGAGGTTGTTAGTCAAATCTTTTCAGTTTCCCACATCTCAAAGGCAAAGATAACTCAAAGGTAAAGATTCTTGCTTACAGTTGAGGATAGATGCCAATCTGTTACCTCTGTTACTCGCTCTTCCAAAATAAATCAAGAAAGTTTTAGCACAATTGATGCTCAGACCAGTGATATTTTCAAAGATGTAGAAAATAACCTTAAAGATAGCTATCTCCTTAAGATTAGCATTGGTAAAAAGTAAAGTGCCATCAGCAAACTGTGAAGACCTGATATTAGATATAGCAGCAGGAAGGTGAAGAACAAATAGATTTGCATCACACACATTCCTATACAACATCTTATTAAGCACATCCACCACCAAGATAAAGAGCATGGGGGATAGAGGGTCTCCCTATCTGAGACCTCTTTTACGAGGGATAGATGCTGTTAGAGAACCATTCACCATGATAGCATATTTAGAAGAGGAAAACATGGCTGAAATCCATACATACCATTTGGCCCCAAAGCCTGTATGATATAATAGTTCTAGTAACACTTGGGTGTATTCTGCAACCTCTATGTACGTTTGTAACAACAAAAAGTATTTTTGACACATTGAAGACGGAGAACCATTATATCCATACATACCGTTTGTAACTGAAATCCATACATACCCTTTCATTGTCGTCTCAGACCCGAGATTTTGACCTTCCTCGATAATTGTCACATCTCCCCTTACTCCTCCCTCGATTAGAGTCTTCAAAAGTTAGTGCACTCTCACCACTATTAGATGCGCTCTCCTTCCCACATCATTCTTTCATTCTCATGTAGGAGTGCTCTCACATCGTTGAAGTTCAAAGTATGCTTCCCCGCAATTATCGTCTAAACTAACGGCTTGTACGACTTCGGCAAGGAAGATAGTAAGAGTAGCACCTACTCTTCTTCTTTAATCTCATCATCAATATTCATAAGTTCGCAGAGTAGCTGATGAAAGGCATTGATGTGGTCTTGAATTGCAGTACATTCTTCCATCTTCAATGAATAAAGCACCATCCTCAAATATAATCACTTTGTCATCAACTTTGACGTACAAATCCCCTCGCGTTTATCCCACAACCCTTTCGGTGTGGTCTCGTGCATGAGTTGTACTTGATCTCGAGGGGGGGGGGGGGGAAGAGGGGCGAGTGCCAAACGAATTGTGCTAACTACCTTCTTTTGCATGGAACTCCATTCAGCATCCTTCAACTTCTGCTCTAAAACTTGATAAACCCTACTGCACAAAAATATCTTAAACCATACACCGCCATACAATAAAATTTATCTTACCGTTGAATAGCGGAATATTGAACTTTGGACCTGAAGAAGTCATTATCCTCTAAAGACAATCAAAATTCAAATCAGTCACTATAGAGATTGAATTTGATAGAACCGACATAAAAAATAAACTCAGCATGTTGAAAAACTTTAGGAACAACTCCTAAATTGTTAAATTTCGCCTCCAATTCTTCGATCAGCTGACAAATCAATTAGACAGTTGATCTAGATTTAAAACAAATCCAACCAACCAAACGCCAAATAGCAAAAGAGATGCACACCTGATCGTATCACGTCAACTTCACCTGCACGAAAATCCACACAAATAATCCAACTTCTTGCTTCATGTGAACAGCTCACGTGCTCAACACCACATGAACGCAAAATGCCAAACCCCTAAATGTGGCCCACCACGAGATCCCCAGCAACTCCTTTCCTTCTCACGCACGGAACACGAAACCTACGAACTCACCGTTGTCGGCGACTTAATCTTGAATTCTCACACACCTAAGAACTGCTCGCGACGTAACCACTACTCAAACACATGTAGTTAAGTTCTCTTGTTCTTTGGTGATTGCATAGTCTTCGATTGTGGAGATCTCACCAACCCTAGAACCTCGCTCTGATATCATTTGTTAGGATTTTTAGATATCATAAAAATCTCAAAAACTATCGAATGCAGCAAATAGAATCACGCACAAAATTTAATGTGAAAAACTCTCAAATAGAAAAAACCATAGAATCGAAAACAATCCACTAACACCTTCAAATTACAATCTTTTGCACAGACGAAGACTGTCAAACCCTTTCTCTCTCTCACAATACCCTCGAACCTGCTTGCACACTCTGTTAAATCATGATTATAAGTATATTGTCTCTTTCCATTTCTCTACTTTAAAAAACCCAAGAATAGAACGCCTTGTTTAAATACACGCTTGACTTGCCCACTAAATCAACTTGGTTTTCAAGAAAACCATTAACTTGACCTCTAAGAAAACTACTAAGACTAGACCTAGCCTTCAAATGAGGATCCAACTTCGAGTTTGAGTCGGAACCCAACAAATATATATGATTGCATTTTCATAAAAAAATAAAGATATGAGTATTAATGAGATAGCAATCAAAACAACCGCAATAACAATCAATCATAATCACACAACCAAATATTCAAACTAATCATTTCAAATAGTGCTAATATTTCTCCCTTTTTTTGTTATCATCCCAAAAGGGAAATTTCTAGAAATAATATCAACAGAAATCATAAGTCATAATTGCACTTTATTTAATAATAATAATAGTTGTGGTGATATTTCACTAACATTTCAATACTAAGCTATTAAATAGCTAATAACTACTCTCATTTTAATTCTCAAACTTAACAGCTTCCTAACACTTCCAAATTTCATATCTAAAAATCTTTTGTATTAAGTCATTTTTGTCTTAAGATTGTTAAATTTTGTTAAAATTTGATGTATCAAATTTTAACTTTGTTGAACTTAGGAGTATTTTTGGGCAAATTTTTTTTGAATATTAAATAAAAAATAAAGTGACTTTGTGGTATTTTTGGGGAAAAATTTGGGGCGTCAAAATTAAAATGAGAAATAATTTGGGGTATTTAACTTTGATCTCCAAGTTTAGCAAAATTAAACTTATGTTAGGATAAAGCCATCAAATTACAACCTTGTGGATGGAAAGTTGGATGGAAAAGGGCATGAGTGGTTCTATATCAATAGAACAGTAATGGTACTTTTCTAAAATTCACAAAATTAAGAATGGTAACATGAAATAGAACTTAAGTTTGGGGTTGTTTCGCTAAAAAAAACCTATCTTATATCAGAAGAAACCCCACCTAAATTCTTTAATTTCCAGATTGAACCAAGCCAAATAAGTTGTCCCATGTATTCCATAGTTTGGACCCAAAGGAGTTATTCTTTTTATAATCTACCAATTAAATGTCCATCACGATCTTAACATCACAAATTATTCCCAATTAAATACCCAACAACTATACCTTTAATCACCATTATCACCTCAACATGATACTCTTAATATTCTCATATTCTTATTGCCCTAAGAAGAGAGAATCTCCAATAAAGAAGCTAAGTCTTATGGGTGTATTGTGAACCCATGAGACTATAAAGAGCTCCAACAAGGAGGCTAATAGAGAGGCAGTCTAACTCCAATAGATAGAGCTAATGGGAGGCAAGAGAGCCTTGAAAACCGGAGCCAAAATGTCAAGACAAAAAGTTCCAGTTCTACCACTGCTAGTTCTCAGTGTATGTTGTGCTAGCGATCTGAGATGTATAGTGCTTTAATAGAAGCTGCAATTCACACGAGGCTACCACAACCAGTTCGTTAAATCTTTGACATATTTATTAGCCTCAATTCACCAAATCGTGAGAGCACAAAGCTAAATATGAAGTTTAGTAGCTAAAGTTGTTGCTTTTCCTAGCCCTCATGTCGTTGAATTGTGGGAACTTGTCCTTTAATGGTCTTCTACCTTTAACATGGCTATTTTGTCACAATCCTGGATGTCAAAGGTCACCGTCAAGCTTACGTAACACAATCCCAGCCCCTCATGTTGATACAACTTTAGGTCGCATATTGAGGTGAGTTTGGTTAGACTCATGACAATTTTACAAAGTTGGATGTTTAAGTGAAGTTTAAGGCTGATTCTTAACTTAGTTTGACTTAGGGCTTCACAAGTGAGTCCATTGGTCATTATATACTCATGTAGCTTTGATAATTCTAGTTGTCAAGTTAATTGACCATGTTGCTCTTGGCGGGGTTGGAGCTATCTATTAAATGATATATCCCTTTTTAAATCGCCTAAAAGACCACCTTCCAAAGTTTTTGAATTGCGACGGATGTTGAGGACGTTTCAAAATACTTTGAATTCTCCTAGTGTATTGTTGAATCATTTGGAGAAGCTACTTCAACCAATTTGTGATATACCGCAGTATGGAGCCAATCCCAGAGGTATTGGCTTGGACATGGTATGTAGTGGAGAATGAATTCGGCACAGATGCCAGAACGTGCCATCCACTGAAGAGGTAATTGCTGGAGGTGTATTGTTCAACTTAGTAGTTAATTGTCTTGATAGAGGTGTGTTGTCAGACATACCTAGAGTTATATGGGTAGAGGTACATTAATAATCTGGCTACATGTTTGAGAGATACTGCCATTATTGTATATGCATGGCTCTAGTTTGGTAGAGGTGTTGTATAATGCCAATCAAAAGAACTTATCACTGAAAGTGTACTGCCGAACTTAGCGATAGATGGCTTCAGTAGAGATGTGCTTTTTGACGTATTAAGGAAACTATTTTGACGAAAGTATATATTTAAACTTGTTAATTGAAAGAGACATTGCTGCCAAAGGTGGAATATTACACGTATACAGTAGATGGTGATATTGACAGTTAGATCAATGTAGACTAGCTCTTGCTCAGGTGATTGTTGACTACTTGGGTGTGGCTATCTAGGAAGAACATTCAACGTGGTAGTTTTGGCTATCAGGCATACTATTCAAAATCCATCTTGAGGGTATGAATCTCCCATGACTTGAGGCTAATTGGTGATGTGGACCTGGCTTGACGTGGGGTTATGTGTAGCACCTACGCACTTGCCTCGTGTGATCCTATGAACCAATTAACACGCACCGCGTGTCATAAATCAGGCTTTATGTGGGGTACATAGTGCAATCAGGTTAACTCGCCTACTATAAATAGGGGTGGAACCCTGCTTTCAACTCTTCCTCTTCAACTAATTTTCTAGCATCTCGTTTTTAATCAGTAGCTTTGTATCTTCAATATTTAAGGTTCACATGTCTCCCAAGCATCCCTGGAAGAAGACGATGGCTACAACAGAGGGTATCAACACTTGATGACCTATCTCTTGCGGTGACAAACCTAAGAAACCCTAATCAGTAGCTTTTCATTGTTACGTAACAAAAGGTGAAAGAATGCTTCACCTCTGTTTAATCTAGGTAGTTGTTCCATAGAGTATGAATCCTGCACATTCAGATGAGTCCTTTGTTGTTGTTGAGAAGAGTTTAATAAACTTTGGTTTGAAGGGAGCTCCTAATGGAAGCTTGTTGTTTTTTCAAGGGTGATACAAACCCAATAGATAAGTTATCGTGTCGTGGCCCAAGATAACATCTACTTGTACATTTTAATTGAAAGATGAGAGGGCACAAATTTGTAAGGCCTCCTAAACTTCATTTTGGACAAGTCTGCACAGTGCAATAGCCCATATATTTCGGTAACTAACCTCATTAATTTTGTGTAATTGTAATAATTATATTTTAAATATATACACCAATATGGTAAAATCTATCTTGAAATATATGGCTGTGGGTGTCACAGTGGTAACCGAGTTTGAATCTGGCGATTCAAATGAGTTTCACAATTGAGGTATAAATTTTAATACTTATTTTTTAATAGATGCTAAAATGAATGTTTTTTAATAAAAAATAGAGGAAAGATCCCCCTTCATATATATTTATATTAAATGCAAAATATGGACATAAAGGATACAAGCGGGTGTCCTAGGCGATTATCAATGGAACCAATAGTAATTTTTAAAACATAGAGATAAAAGACCTTCTCCGTCCATAGATTCATGAGGATGAAGATAGGACCTTCTCATTAATCATGCAGTCACTGATTTAATGAGGTACCAAAGCCAACCCTCTACATATGAGTTCGAAACTATAGGTTTTATCAGCAATTGCAAAAGTAAAAATCAAAATTGTGCATCATCTACTTGAAGTCTCATGAACAATTGAACAACAAAAATAAAAAGCTTCATCCCCAACAAACACCAACATCTTCAGCAGTTTTATTCATATTGACACCTTTTTGCTGCTTCATCCTCCATCACAGAGTCTCTCCTCTCTATAATCATAGGCAATGGGTGTTCAATCAAGGCTTTTTGAGATGTAAGTGCCATAACCAAACACCATAATGGAGAAGACCATGTCTTTTAACTGAAACATGCCTAAACCAAACAAGATCATAAGGAGATGGAAATAGACTGACTAGGGAGGTATTCCCTATCCATTTGTCCTCCTAAAATGTATTGAGTTCACATCCAACTTTCATTGAATTGAAAAAAAGAAAGAGTCTGTAGATTTGATCGCCTCATTCTTGAAAGAAGAACTAGATGTTAACAATAATGTAATTTATAATTTAGTTGTGTTACATAGACCACGCTGAGAAAAAAATAAATATCATAATGACTACTTTGAGTAAAGAGCCTGATACTGCACCAAAGTGACTTTTATGCCAAACAATTAAAAAAAAACTAAGTTAGGACTCAAGGGTAAATAACAAATTGACTATAGTCATTGTTGGAAATAGTTTACAAAAGTTAGATTTTTCTTACAAATGACAAACTCGTAAGGAGGGATAATTTGTTCAGAAAGAACTATAAAACTGACATAAAGAGTTATCTTTTGCAATAAGTGGCTATAAATCTTTATAAACAGCTATAATGTAAATAGCTAATACTTTGAACAATAAAAATCAGGAAAGTCTAAGCTTTCTATAGTTTTCCTTCGACATGTTCATCGACCTATCTGATATAATTCTAGCAACATACTGGACTCTTACTACATTACAACACCTACATTAACCGCCATCACATCCTTCTCCATCATCTGCTCGAAGAACTCCGCCATCTGCTAATGAACTCGACTGCAGAACACAGATTTATGGCTTTCGAATACCAAACATATATTGTGTTCTGCCAAGTTGAACTTTCTATGAGGCATTTCGTTCAAACACCTTTCATGTAGAGCCAATGTCTCCAACCTTAGACATGTCAACCATTTCAGTTGTACAACATGACGCAAATATACAATAATGCCAGAAGATTGTCCAAAGTAATCATGATGTCTTTATGCGTGGAGAAAAACTTCATTAAATATCTAATAAGAGAGAACGACCAACTAATAAATATATCTTTAAACCAATACCTTTTCGCATAAGGGGTTTTTCGATATTAGTCCCTAAATCTTGCATATTTTGATATTAGTCCCCCAAATCATTGAAATTTGATATTAGTCCATCAAATCTTATAACTATGTTGATATTAGTCCCCTAGTTAGTGGCTATTTTGATTTGAAGTAGAATATTCCGTTAATTTTAGCATTTAGAGTGAACTGACCTTTATACCCCTTTACTTACAAACCTAAATCCAATATCCATTAATTTCATTACTACACAAACCTGTTTCCTCCCCCCTCTCCTCTAGTGTTTGCGGCTTCGTCTTATCTAATCTGACATCCTGCTCATCCTCTGCTCCCTCGCACCCCGTCACCAACCAACTCAAACCTCTCCATTCATCCTCCTTATCTAATCTCTACCATCGCCTTCACCACCTCCTTGACCTCCCTCCTCTTCTACCTCACCTCGACTCCTCTGATCCCAGTGGTCATCTGCTAATCCACTGTCATCTTCTTCTCCTCTGACACTAGTAACAAGATTAATTCTGCAACTTATGATTTTAGGGTCTTGCGATAAGTGAGGCTTCAGGTGATGAGGGGGGATGATGGCTTAGGAGGTTGGTTAAGGGAGGTTTTGAAAGTGGGACCCACTTGTTGGTTATCAGGTTGGAGAAAGTAAGTGGGGTTGGATCCAAACCCAATAAGAGGAACTAGAGGTTGAGATATGGTGGGAAGTGTGGTGAGTGAAGAGGCAACGTCATGATTGGACACACTGAGAAGAAGAGAGATGGAGGCAGAGGTGGATGAGGTGATGGAGGAGGCTAGGGAGAAGGAGTTTCTCTTTGTAGCCATGATGAAATATGGTTGGAGAATTTGAGGAGAAGGGTAATAGGTTTCAGGGTAGAATTAATTAAAAGGAGAGGATATTTCTATAATTACCCAGCTACAATAACCACAACCTAACTATAGTTAAGAGATTCAAACTGATTATGTGACAGAAGGGCTAATGTCAACATAGTTAAGAGGTCTGAGGGGCTAATATCAAATTTCAATGATTTGGAGGACTAATAGCAAAATAAACTAGATTTAAGGGACTAATGTCTAACAATCCCTTCACATAAAGCTATTTATTTGGTTCAACAAACATTTCCAATAAACAAAGAAAATTAAGAACAAAGGCCACGAGTACTAGTACAATTCAAACTATAGTGTATCGGTATTCCAGAATGCATTTTTGGACTTCAAATCGATGACCAATTTTAACTAACAACCGATGCTTGCTATTGCTTCTCTTGGATAATGAATACTTTCTGACAAACATTTCATCATATAGCTAATGTACAAACTTAAATCAATATCTTGACCTTGAAGGGGAGTTTGCATAGTAGAGAATGGGATGAGTCTAGTAGAGTGGGTCGGCGAGAATGGAGTTGAAGCGAGAGTTGAGGAGGAGTGTATTAAGGGCCCAATGAGAGGAGCAACGCAATTGAGCTCGGCAATCCAAACAAACTCTATAACAAGGAGTAAGATGGTAGAGGCCAACCAATTAGTCGCAAGTAGTGCTGAGAGTAAAGATCATATCAGCAGTTGAGTTGATCACAACAATAATTTATTTTGTCAGCTAGTTTGTTATGATTTAATGTATGGAAGAGAGAGTATAAATGTAACTAGTGCTATCTTTGTTTGGTATGCAATAATATACAAATCATATTCTCTCTCATCCTCTGTTTCTTCTTCTCCTTCTTTCCTCTCTTCTTTTCTCCTCTTATTACTCTTTTTCTATGAGTGGTCAAGCTCGAAACCGTGGCCAAACTTCAGTGTCTGATAGCATAGTATTAGAGAAGGGCAATGAGGAGGACACAGAGTTATCAGATCCGTGGGCATTAAAAATAGGGAAACTCAAGGAGATTGTAGAACAATAAGGAGCTTGTAACTGGGGTGTCATCATAAATCAGTCCCCAGTCAATTGGAGTGGAGAGAATGGCAGTAGACAAGAGTTGGAATCCCTCTGATTCAATGCTGGGAACTCGTCTTAGTAACTGCATCAACTTGTTCATGGGGGCTGGCTCGTAAGGCGAAGGCAACTAGGCAAGGTGGCAACATCTTCATTGTCCTTGGGGCCACCACCGAAGTTTCGACTAGACTTTCCCATCTTCAATGGGGAAACGGTATATGGATGGATCGATAGGGTGAGGCAGTTGCTGGATTTCTATTTCATTCTAGAGGGTCAACGCGTGAACGATGCTGCGTTGATTCTCGTCGGATCTCCGCTCTAGTGGTACCAATTGTTGGAGAAGGAGAAGGCGCAGCAACTAACCTGGGAAGAATTTGAGCAACCTTTGTTCTTAATTTTGATAAAGGTGCTTTAACTAAGCTACAACAGATGGGGCCTCTCTCTGATTATCGGACTCAGTTTGAAAAACATTCAAAATTTGTCAATGGACTTTCTGAAGATTTTTTTGGTTAGTTGTTTTGTTAGTTGAGTGAGTAAAGATATTAGATTTGTTATCGTGTTGAAGGAGCTTGAAACACTAAAATCAGGTTGATCCAAAGAAGATTGTTGCAGTCAGGGAATGACATGTTCCAAAGAGAGCAAAGGCATCACGGGGCTTCTTAGGACTCTCTGGTTATTAACAAATATTCATTAATAAAGGGTAGGCAGGAATTGCCAAACCTCTCACCGATCTCCTTATAAATAATACATTCCAATGGAACACAAAGTCTGAATAGTTGCATTTAACCGGTGCGAAGAAACTGTCACCACGCTTCCTGTGTTGCATGTGTCGCCTTTAACTCAACCATTCATTATGGAAATTGATGCATTGAAAGTAGACTAGGAGCTATACTAATGTAAGAAGGTAGGCCAATGGCTATATGAGGAAGGCTCTTAAGGGGAGACTACTGACATTGTCAACATATGAAAGAAAGGTGTTAGCTATTCTCTTTGCCATGAAGAAGTGGAGGCCCTTCTTGATGGAGGCAACCATTCATTATTCGAATGCATCAAAAGAGCAACAGTCACATTCTAAACCATCGAGTTAGAAGAGATTCACAAAATAGTTGGCGATGGAAATTGATGGGTTTGGATTGCAAGGTGGAATGTAAGAAGGGAGTTGAGAATAGGGCTATTGATGGGTTGTCTCGAAGTGTGGAAGAAACTTGCTCAGGAATCACTATAGTTATTCCTTCATGGATGTAGAAGATCAATATTGCAAAAGCACAAGACCCTTGCATCAAGGACTTGCAAACAAAGCTAGAGGAGGAAAAATTAATTCTAGGTCACTACCAGAATAGAGAAGGACTTTGGGTGTATGAAGGGAGAATCATGATTAATCCATTCTCTCCAATGTGTACTGAGCTATTAAGTGAGTATCACTATACTCCTCAAGGTGCACACTCAGGCTACCACTGGACCTTGTGCAGGCCATGACCAATGTTTGGTGGCTGGGCATGTGTGAGAAGGTAGAGGAGTTTGTAAGGACTTGCGATACTTGATAGTGGATGAGTGGAGAAAGCATGAATCCAGGTAGTTTACTCTAACCCTTGCTAGTGTCTACTCATGTTTGGGACTCAATCTCAATGGATTTCATTGAAGGACTACTCGCTGGTCGGGGGTACACTATAGCTTATGTGGTTGTCTTTGCATTGCAACACCCTCGTACAGCAACATTGGTAGATGAAGTATTCTTTTGAGGTGTTTTTTGCCTACATGGTTTACCTAATACCATTATTAGGGACCGAGATCCAGTCTATACGAGTTAGTTGTGGAATGAGTTCTTTCAACTTCAAGGAGCTGGGATAAAATGGAGCACAACATATCATCCTCAAAGTGACGGTCAAACTGAGGTGGTGAACAAGGAATTGGAGACTTATTTGCAGTGTTTCTATAGCCTATGCCCTCGGAAGTAGAGTGATAGGCTTTGATGGGGGGAGTATTGGTACAAGACGGCGTGGTACACATCTATCGTGATGACTCGATTCAAGGCCTCGTATGGTCGTGACCCGCCGACTATTTATTGATACATGCAGGTTACTGCGAGGGTGCACACTGTGGAAGAACCTTTGATGAAGCGAGATGAAGTGCTCCAGTTGCTCAAGGACAATCTAGAGAGAGCTCAGGCAACAATGAAGAGGTTCGTGAATGCTAAACACTGCGATATGGAAGCTACGTTGGAGATAGAGTGTTGCTACGGCTACGACCATATAAGCAGTCATCAATGGCCTCAAGAAAGATTCAAAAATTAGCAACTAGCTACTATGGGCCCTATGAGGTTATAGCTCCGGCCAGTCGTGTTCCCAATGAGTTTATCTACCACAAAAATCAAAGATTCATTTTTATTTTCATATCACTTGGCTGAAGGCTTATCATGGTAATGGTAATGTTTCATACCCGATAACTAAGTACCTACACTATAGGAAGGAGAGGAGATGACACATTGGAAGATAATTGATTGTCATCTTAAGGAAAATGGGATCCAAGGAGTTGTATATATCCTGGTCAAATGGAAATGGAAAGAAGAGGCCGAAGCTACATTAGGAAGAGTACTATCCCTTTATGAAGAAAATTTGATGTTAGGCTTGAGGATGAGCTCAATCTAAGGGGAAAGGCATGTCAGGGGCCCAATGAGAGGAGCAATGTAACTGAGCTCGGCAATTGATAATCACATTTTAATTACAATTTAATACCCTTATAATCCATTTTATATAAATAAATACACCACTAATAATTGTTTTTATCTTATTTTGCAGGTTAATGGTGAAAATAATGAATAAA
>JBAKGM010000001.1:26131846-26150828 GCA_037177215.1 Asparagus racemosus
GTCTTAATTGTGCTACTAAACACTCAGAGCAGCGTGCTGCCATCATTAGAAGTATGCATATCATTTTGTCTTGTTATATATTTTTTAATGTAGGGCTTCCATAGTGGGTGAAGAGAGCCGTCACTATAGAAAGTATCCACTTCATAAGGAATAGGGCCAAGATCACGATCACTTGTTTGAAGAGTTCTGGTTAAGGGCTTATGTATAAATATATTCTTATTTGTAATATCCAATTAAATTACTATCATTTGGTACCTACTATTTTAATACAGTAATTTGTTGCGTGTACAGAGGGATTACAAGTTTCTTCTAGAGGATCTTGATTGTCTTCTCGGAAAATGTAGGAGAGGGTCTGTTACAACAGGAACCGGGTGAAAAAAGAGTGTTATGATTTGTGGCAGAAGAGTCCGAAAAAGAAGAGAGATGATTTTTTCAAGAGACCGGTGTTTTCACGTGTCAATAGAGATTCATGGTCTCTCTAACGTGAATATTTTTCTTCCAAACAAAGGAGGTGTGCAAATTAAATTAAATTATATATTTGGTATGTATTTAGTTTTGTCTTTGTTCGTTCTGTCTTTGTTCGATTGCAAATCCAAGTATGATATTGATGTGTGAAAACCATTGGGGTCAAAAGTAACCCCATGGGTTGAAACTATTGGGGCTTTGTTTTTTATTATTATTAAAAAATTTAGTGAGAACCACATAATCATTAGCGATAGCGATGACATGGTCTTGATGAGGATGTTGGCATTTCTTGGAATGAAGTACGAGTAAGTAGAGGATGAAGAAGAAGAAGATAGGAACAATCTCGATAGGCACTTTGTTTTTGTAGTAGTTATTGTTGTATAATATGTTTGCATATTATTCGCATGATTTTGGCGAGGTCGTTGAAGGAGAGGAGACACGTCTTGAACATGAAGAAAATTGAAGAGAGGATTGAGGAAATAAAAGAATACTATAGCCTTAAGAGTTGAGAACTTTATATATAGAGCAAGACTCCTATAAACTTAGAAATACAATTAATAGTCAATAGAGGAAATATCTCTCCTCTTTGACAGAGAGGAGTTATACTTCGACTTCGACTAGGAATTAGAGAATAATAGTGTTTGAGATTGTGTTTACTATTAGAGATGTAAAATAAGAAACTTAAAGCTTTATACTTTGAGTTTGTATTGGATGTGACTTTGGGGCAGAGTTTATAGTTCTTATTTTTATGATATAGGGCCTTCAATTATTCTCTGTTCCTATGTACATTAGAGACTCCAATATCTCTCATCTTTGACAGCTTTTTTTTAAAAATACGACCTCTAATTCCCGCGAGTTATTTTCAAGTAAGCCCATATAGACGGTTTTCATCCAAGTACTTTACCCAAGTATGCATGGTTAACTCTCTACCATAGGAGATAAATTAAAACAATAATCCTTAATGTGAGAAAGGGTATGGGAGAAAGAACATAGATTGAGGGAGAAAAATGAGGGACAGAGGGACAATGAGTACAATTATTTTAAGACAGAAAAACCGACAAAAAAAAATTTTTTTTTTTGCTTGACAAAGGAACTTCCCCATGCTTCAACGCACGACCTCAAGTATTTGAGGAGATTAACTTCCTTTAGGTGCTTCTCAAAAAAATCGAACCTGAGATATGAAGTACTACTCATATGCATAGGTGGATCCATGTACAGCAAAGTGGGGCCGCTTGATCCCACTTTGCTAAAAAAATACTGAGAACTCTCTTTAGTTAAACCCCACCAATAAAATTATCTTAGCAATATGTGACCCCACTATAAATCCCGGTGACCCACATCTCTCCTCCTAGTCAACGCAGACCGAATCCCAAAAACACCTCAATAAATCTGACCAGCCTAATAATCTCATCAAGTAATAAATTAGTAAATACACTATAGTTCAAATTAGACCCACACTTATTGAAGTGGCTAATGAAAAATTGCATCGAATGAGAGATTAAAGATGTGAGCTTTTCATGAATGAACTTTATTTATTTTGTAACAAGTATTAGATTCTTATTCTAAATATGAAAGATACATACGTTAAAGGAAGATGGCGCAAAACTTTAAAAGTCACCAATCTACACCGTTATGAAGTTGACCTATTTTATGCCGTGATAGATATGCAACTTCAGGAGCTTAACACTTTTTTATGTGATAAGCAATGAGTTGCTTTTTTGTGTTGTTTGCTTGAGTCACAATGATTCATTCAAAATTTTTAACATGGAAATGTTACTTAAAATGGTCGAATTCTATCCATGTGAATTTTTCAGCATTGAAATCTTAGCACTTAAGAATCAACTGAGGGATTACAATGTTGATGTGCGTAGAGATGCAAGATTTGGCAATTTGAAGGGGTTATGCGAGCTTTCAAAAAAGATGGTGAAGAACAAAAAGCATAAGATCTATTTCTTGATGTATTTGCTTTTAAGGATGATATTGGTCTTGCATGTGACTACGATAGCTATGGATATTGCTTTTTCTGTAGTGAAGTTGATAAAAAAACAAGTTGTAGAATAAAATGAGTGATGATTAGCTCAATGTCACTACTTTTTAAAAATCCTAAATCCGCTACTGCTCATAGGTAGCTTACTAGCTTGATTGGGCCCTCCCGCGTGAATTTTTTTTTAAAAAATAGAGAAGAACAAGTTGGGGAAAAAGAACACAACATTTCAATAGGCTACGTATCATCGCTGGTAGTAACAGGCGCCAACAGTCCATGAAAATTAAATCTTTAAACCCTAAATTGAACAGAAGCCCACTCTGGCCTTAAAGGCCCATTTGGAGAGGGGGCAAAATGGATTTTTTATATTTGAGGGGCTAATTTTATAACTGTTAAAAGTTTGAGGGACTACGTAAAATATGATGATTTGGGGAATTAAATTCAGAATATGAAAAATGTGGGGGGACAAATATCGAAAAAACAAAAAATAAAAAATAAAAATAAAAAATAAAAAATGAAAGCATAATTTTACCTCTCTTGCGCACCACAGTAAAGACGCCCCCTTCCATGTCCTTATGAGAGAGAAAACGGAAGCTCTAATTTGGAGCTAAAATTCACTTTCCCGCCAAAAAGCTCTTCCCTCTATAAAACCAACTTTCCCAAATTCCCTCTCCTGACACAAATTACTCCTCTATCTAAAAAAATGAAGCGCCAAAAGTCGATCCTCTCCTTCCTCCAAAAACCCTCGCCGGGAAAGTCCAGCTCCGGCGGTCTCCACGGCCAAACGCCGCCGCGTCTGGATCCGAATCCAGCCTCCGATCCCGATCCCGAAATCAGAGGAACCGATACGCCCCCGGAAAAGCTCCGGTGCTCGTCCTTTCCGGCCAGTTCTCCGGCGACCGGAAGCGAAAAGCGCTCCGACAGTAAGTTCTCCAGCATCATGCACAAGTTCAAGAGGGATGCTGGATCGGGAAGCGTCGATATGAGGTATCGATGAATCCGATGGATCTAGGGTTTTTTATTTTTTATTTTTAAAATTTTAACTATCGTTATCGATCTCACTGTTAGCTTTTCCTCAATCGAGCTCAGGGGCACTATTAACTCTATTTGTTATTTAAAAGAATCAAGAGGGTCCACTATAATCAAAACTCATAAGTCTGTCTTATTTTTTATTTTCATTTTTATTGTGCATTTCCTCTTTGTTTTTTAAGTTATTTTGCTTGAGGAATTTTGTTTAAAGTTATTTTATAACAATTATGTATAGGATCGAGCTACGTTAGATCGAGCTACGTTACTATCAATAGTATCCGATATGCGGATACTATAGAGCCAAATTGAAATTTTTGGATTTTTAAATTGAAAATCTGTAATGCTGAATGTGGTATACTAAAATTCAACTATTTAAAAATGAAATCTTGGATGATTTTAATGCGTTTCAACCATGTGTTTTATGTTGCCAAAACTAACAGTTTAAAATTTTCATAGAATTGAGTAACTTTTACTCCTTTCTCCATGATAAAAAACACATCAAAATTATTGAAAAATTTTGTTTCTAGGTAGTCAATATGTGTTTACATCACATTTAACTGTACATATTTTCAATTCAGAAATTCAAAACTTAAATTTGGATATATAGTATCTATCTTGGATACTACTAATGATAACATTGCTCAACTCATTTTATACATATTCATACATTTTTGTTTTATTTAATGGTTCATGTAATGTGACTTATTTTTCGAGGTTCTTTTATTAGCATGGCCATATCTTGCCTTTTTTTTTCATTTATTTATATTTCGAATATTTTGTTGGTTTGTTTTATTGTGATTTTTTGTCCTCCATTTTTCAATCTTTTTTCCAATAATGTTTTATTTTCCTTTTGCAATGATTTTCTCTGGACAAAGATAGGACCTTGAATTATTCTTCATCGTGTAAGATAAACATAGCTTTTCACAATGCTACGACAGAAACTTTTTTTTTGTTAGCTTGTGTCTTGTAATGTTTGCTGAGTAGCTTGTGGTTGAGAGTCTTAATGTGGAGCTCCTCTTCTCCTTTTTTAAAGTTCCTCCTAGAAATATTTGATGCATAAGTTTAGCAAGCATCTATTTTTTGTTGATAACTACATTCACAAGTGCTCTGAGGGCTTTTTTAGCACTAACTAGTCCGTAATGTTTTTTGGCAGGAAAAATAATGACCATGCATCCCTTAGTTCTCACCTTGATTTTGGTGAATTTGATGAAAATGAATCAGATGTGAGGAAAGATACACCTGGCAAGGATTGCTCAAAAACTTCTATGTCCATGTCTAATGATGCCTACAATAGTGATCCTCCCAGTTTTGAACTTTGCCCTGATATTATGGGACCAGAAACCCCAGCCATGCGCCCACTTGTTCCCCGTTTGAAACGGGTGCAAGAGGATTATCGTAGTGCAGAAACTGTGTGCGAGTCTTCCTCTTTTGGTTCCAGAAAAAGAGTCAAGTGTAATCAAGATTTGGCGACAGAAAAAACATCTAATGGGGAAAGATATGAGAATAGCAGTAAGTTTCAGTGGCTCAATCCTTCAACTATTCGAGACGCAAATGGAAGACGACCTGATGACCCGCTTTATGACAAAAGAACTTTATTCATACCCCCAGTTGCATTGAAAACAATGTCAGCATCTCAAAAACAGTACTGGAGTGTGAAATGCAAATATATGGATGTTGTCCTCTTTTTCAAAGTGGTAAGATCTAGGATCTTATACTGATTTTGTGTCCTACAGCCATACAACGTAAACCTTTTCTATATCATAAGCTTCGATTTTGGTCATAGTACATTATGTTTAAAATCATAGGGCAGGTGATGTACAAAGTTCAAATATTTAACTTGTTTTATCATAGTTATTTTAATAAAAAAATTCTGAGAGTATTGTTTCATCATAGTAATTACAGATTATACCATTTCTCTTCTTCCTCCATTCTTTTATATTTAGAGTCCTGTCTTGTATATAGCAAGTTCGGAGCCTGATCATAGCTCGGCACAACGTTTAACATCATTTGTAGCCTTCTGGCACTCTTTTGTCTTTGTTTTTTAGGGTCTTTGAAATCTTCTTTATTGGCACGTGTTCCGTATGGTGCTGGCCTGCTGGCATAGTTCTATGATATCCCGGTATTTGTCAAACGCCTCAAAGGAATAATCCATGACCCCCTCCCTCTTGTATAAGATTCTGGCTATTTCTGCCATCTAATTAATAAAAGTTACATGCTGGCCTGGGACCTGTGCAAAGATCCTGTTAAAAAAAAGAAGCAAGTTCGGAGCCTCTATATTTCCTCCTCCTGAATTGGCATGCAAAGTGACCAGCTGCAATCTACTTTGATTTTATACAGAATGTATGAAAAGATTAGGAGTCCATAAAAATGTAATAAACTTTATAGCTAAGCTTGTTATTCTATATTTTCAGAGAGTCAAGTTTGGACTTTATATATTGCTATATAACATCTTCCAATATTGTTATTTAGATGTATGTTTTTAAACTCAAGCATTTCCAAGCACAAGCAGATGTATGCTTTCATTCTCTTCTTGGATACTTCCTAAATTACTTTGTTTTAGCCAAACTCTTTTTCCTCCTGAGCTTATGTCCTTTTTCCCTAATTTACTTAAAAAGTTGCTTTCAATTATCTCATCTGTCATAAATCTTTCAGAAACAAGTTCCAGCATATTCTTTCGCATCTGCTACATGCAGAGTAATGGTCTCATTCAGGTTATGGACTTCTTGTACCATATTGGTTTGGTCATAATTCCATGTTTCTGCTAATCAGGGGAAATTCTATGAACTGTACGAGATAGATGCTGAGATTGGGCAGAAAGAGCTTGATTGGAAAATGACTATCAGTGGCGTTGGTAAATGCAGACAGGTAAAATTGCAGAATTTTCAATAAGACTTTGCGACATAAATTATGTTCTTATTGCTTAATCAAATTTTGTTTCTCGATTATTTGTCCTTTCTCCATAATATTCAGAATATTGCTTTGTCATTATCCTAGTTGTACTCATTTTTTTATTCAGTATGGGCTCCTAGCATCCAATATTTTGCTCCTTTCTGATAACATTTTCTCAACCTGATTACTTTCTTCGATTTATATTTTTTCAAAGCAATTTGTTTGCTGTAGTACATCTTTGAACAAATGAATCACGATTCGTTTATATCTATCATGTATCTTGTTAATGATAGAGTTACCATAGAAAAGTTCTACAGGCTAATTCTCCAGTATGAAAATCTCTTTTCACATGCATATGACTGTTAAGGATTTATGACGCTATCAGTGAGACAAATGCTATCTCCATGTTATGTTAATATTGGCAAAAGAAGTATCAAAAGTTATTCTTTAGGTCACTCTGAGGTAATATCCATCATAACCGCAGGTTAGTGAATGTTGCCATGTTACATATTTGTCCCCTTGCCATGATTGCCTCATTTCTATAGTTGTAAGGTAGAATTTACTTTTTCCTTCCTTCAGGTTAGTGAATGTTGCCATGTTACATAGTTGGAGGAAGAATTTGATATGACTTGATGTTTGGAATTGCAGTCGTCTCTCTGCTGTAGTTTTATTGTAGGAGGCAAATCGGAACATTTTTAAACTAATGTTTCTTCTCCAAAAATATTTTGACCATTTTATGACAGTGTTATAGGTGGTGTATGCATCAGAGAAGTTGTACATCTTTTACATAATTTTTAGGCTGCAGTTTTTGTTACTAGTTGTTGATTGTAGTCTTCCATGTAATTAATGCTTTACATGAGAAGAACATTCTAGCAATCTTTAACGCTGTCATCTTCAATGGTGATAACACTAAAGAATTCGAACATTGTTTATGTTTTCCTTATGGTACTGTACTGTGTTCTTAATTTACATTTCACATACACTTGCATGCCCCTCTCCTCTATGTTTATGTAAGTAAAAGGTCAATGCTTAATAAGAAGTTTCTTGATATGCATAAGATGAGGTCAACATTGAAGACAAAATAATCTTTTGGGACTGTACGTGTTATTTATCTAATAGTATTTGCCATCTGACCAGGTTGGAATTTCTGAATCTGGAATTGATGATGCTGTTCAGAAGTTAATTGCTCGTGGGTAAGGACATTGGTTACTGTGCTTACTTGACTGTCATAGATCAATTAGTGATGGTTGGAGCCTTTAAGTGGTAGGAAACATAACAACAGTACTTTTTAAGAGAATGACTATAATCTTCAAATCCTTCTTAGAGCGTCATATCCTTTTCTGAGAATGTATATTATGTTCTTTGTAAGCAGAGTGTTTTATATTCACAACAAGTGCAGTTTTTTTTCCGTAAGCATCATACTAATAAATTAATAACTGTCAGATAATTGACTCGTGATAGTTTTACTTTACCAAACATGCATTTGCTTTTGAGAAAGATATTCATTGTGGCAAGAACTCTCGTTTCACTTGCAATGTGATGTGTCAGTTACACTGATTTTATATGTTTCACAAGGTATAAAGTTGGGCGAATGGAGCAACTTGAGACTTCAGATCAAGCTAAAGCGAGAGGAGGAGGTTCTGTAAGTATAACTTAAAACTGATGTTGCTTCTATTTTTTAATAATTATTATTCGTTTTTGTTTGGTCCTTTAATTTCTCTGTGCATCATGATACTATTGAATATTGAGGGGTATACCATCACTGGTCAGAGGAACTTAAGTGTTCAGGATAATTTTGTAGAAGTTAATAAATACAATCAGTATATTTTTGTTAGTGTTTTCTTTCGGTTTGAACTAGTTTGGCTCATGAAATGCGACGAGCAAATGATATGTTCACGACTTGAATGACTGTATTTATATGGTCAACAGATCAACAGTAGTGTTTGAATGAACTATGACCATTGGATATGTTTTAATTTATGCAGAGTATGAACAGATGGACGCTCATGTGCTAGACACAGATATATCTGATCCCTGTTTTCAAGCTTTGGTATAAAATATGAGACTTTGCTTAAACATTTTATGCAGCTATACAATAATTGTGACTATAACAATCGCCGTATAATTGACTGTCTTAAGGAAGAGTTGTCAAACCTTATCACATGTTCCCCCTTTGTATAATATTCCATCTTCATATAAAATTTTACAATTTTCCCAGCCAAAGTAAGCTCTTGAACTAAGAACAAGGTAGTTCTGATTCAAAATAACCAACTTATTCATTTCTGATTCAAAATAACCAACTTATTCATTCTCTTTTTCTCTACAACTTAAAAACCAATTAAGCACGGAACATGCTTGTAGATAGTACCCAATGTCTACAATACGCTTCAATTGTTTCTAGCTATAAGTTAGTAATCTTTCTTTGATTAGTTTCTTGAATCTTTAATTTCTGTTGATGCTTTCACACGCACACAAATCCACACACGCGCAGTTGCGCGCGCGCACACACACGCACACGTAAATAAGGGGTATGTGGTGGTTGCTCATTTTTCCAAATGAGCTACTAAGAGATGGACTAGTGGAGAAGCGCATCCTACTTACCGCATCAAAAGGTGTGGACCTCACCACTTTATTTCTTGGTAGCTCATTTTGCTAACTAAGTCGCCACCTCATACCCGGAGTGATTTTTTTTTACTTGTAAAACAGTCAAATTTTTTAATAGAGGCGGATAGACACCCTACTGTTCTATTAGTGTAGAGAGACTCCCAATTGCTAATTTTTTCGACTCTTAAAAGAATTAAAAAAAAGTTCACTCAGGGCGTCTATTCGCAATTGGGAAAATATTAATGTAGTATAATATAGTACAAGGGGGTCTATCCGCATAAATACAACTATAGAGGTCTTTCTGCAATTGGGCAATACTAAGGGGTTCTATGTGCAATTGAGCATGTATCTTATGATATGTTCATCATAATGAAGCGGTTCACATCATCAACATTGGCCAAGTATTTTATAGATGTGTATAAACCCTTAAGTTATATATATCTCTTGTTCTTGAGCTTTATCTTTGAATGTTCCATATATCCTATCCATCTTCTTGGAAGTATAAAATGCCTTACAAATGTCAACGAATGCCATCAATTCAGGTAATTGAAAGAAAATTGGTTCATGTGTCCACTCCATCCACCTCAATTGACAATAACATTGGACCATATGCTGTTCATCTACTTGCACTAAAAGAGGTACCACTTCCTTTTTCCTAGTTAATTCATCTTCTTTATACTAATAATGAAAGTTTTATCTTGATAAAATATATTTCTTACTCTCAAGCATCATTATTTTTTCTCTGTTAGTTCTCCACATTCTCCATTCAATACACTTCTGACCATAATTCATCCCTGTCTGATATAGATGCGCAAGCACTATGAAAGCTCAACAGTAGGGTAATTAATAGCTATTCCCAAAATGTTTGGTTGCTATATTGACATTCTTATTGTGGCGTCATATAGGTGTATTACTTTTGTTCATTATCATCACCATCAATGAAATCTATCCCATCAAAATGTGGTTGGCTATGGACTCAAATCCAAGGATTCCAATAAAAAAAACAAGTTTCTTTGATGACAATCAACTTGATCTGATATAAATCCTCCATTAGTGGTTGCCGAATCCTATGGAAGCAACCATGAACGCAAAGGGAGCTTGGGGCAAGGGCAGTGTGTGTGTAGCAAAGTTCATCTCTAGTTTTAGGCATGTTTCAAGAGCTCAAAATCTGTACTTTTTTAAGACAAGCATTACAAAATAGATATGCTACAGCAGATAAAAGCTGGCTAGAGCTTCTACTATGGTATATGGAGATGAGATGTCATCTTTGTATGTGATGCTAGCAATCAGTTGCTTCAACCTAATTGCGATTAGCTGGTTTCTTCAATGAAGTTATATTTTGGCTGGCACAATTTATACTGTTCCATGGCTCTTCGAAACAGTGTTGTGGAACGTTAAGCAAAAATTATCATTTCAAGACAATGTTAACTACTGTAACCTATCAGATTCAAATCTGCTATGATCCTGAACTGGCTGAGGGTATTCCTTTTGGAACATGTTATGCTAATTCTACTTCGGAGTAGTCCATAAATTTCCTTTTCCTTATTCTTTCTTACCTTTTTAACTATTCATCAGTCTATAAATTTCTTTTCTTTTCCTTTTTTTTAAAAGTATCATTGCACGTCTAGTAAAAAGGATATAAGATATCATAACTGTATTATTCTGTATTTGTATGCTTTTGATGATACTTGCCCCATATATATTTGCAGGAACTTTTACTTGACGAAGTTTCTGTTTTGCTAGTTAATTTATCAGTTTTCTGTTTCAACATTTAGGGGGTGAAGAATGGTTCTCCTGTTTATGGGTTTGCTTTCCTCGATTATGCTGCTTTAAAGTTTTGGGTGGGTTCTATTTCTGATGATGGTTCGTCTGCCGGTTTGGGGGCTTTGCTGATGCAAGTAAGCTCTATCCTCCATCTCTGGTTTTAATATTGTAGTCAACATAATTTATTCATCTCACTGATGTAGGTTTCACCAAGGGAAATTGTTTATGAAAGCTCAGGTTAGCATTGTGCATGTGTTTTATTTTGTATTATTACACCATCTGTTATACTGAAGATTATAATTTATTATTTTCATCAATACAGGGCTCTCCAAAGAAGCTCATAAGGCTCTCATAAAATATGCTTCAGCAGGTGACTGTTCGAACTCGTTAAATGAAAAGAAAATATTTTAATGATTTTCTGTTAAATTACTATAATAGGGTAAAATTTTGTGAATATTCTGCCAATTGATGGGTCCTATAATAGGATAAAATAAATAAAATAGATTCCATCAAGTTTGAATGCTAGTCTAATTAAAAGATCATCAAATTATAATGCCAATCTAACAACAGTCCAGAACCTAGACGGTTGGTTGAATCTAATAACTTCATTTTCTGATTATGTTCCATCTCGTGTGCATGATGTGTTCATGTAGGATGACTTTCTCTTGGAAAATCCAGAAAAGAATTAGAATTTTGATTTTAGTAGAAATTCGTTTTTAGCTAGGCAAATGATTAGTTACATAGTTTAATTAATTTGGGAGTCCTTTTTAGAATCTAATTACTGCATAAATTTTGCTTTAGTATGCTTAGAATTTCTTATTAAACTTAGTTTCTTAGTGGTCAAGATTTTGTAAGCCTACAAAAAGGCTAGTTTTCTTAAATAAATATCTGAAAATTTTATGAAACAGTATGATTTCTATATAACGTGAAACTGCTAGTTTGGGTTAAAGACCCTACTTTTCAAAGCGTGAGACCTTAAGTGCAGGAAAATCATTGATCTACACGTGAGGCTGAAATCTTAATTTCTTCTTTTTAATTCTTTTATTTCTTCCATATTTTTTTTGTTGTCCCCCATTACATGTGCTAATTTTTTTTGGTGTGTCTGCATTTCTTCGGTCTGGGTTGGTGTGGTTGAGGGCAGGCATATATGTGGTTTTTCCAGATGATAGAAAAAATACTCCTAAATAATGCTATTCTATCTCCTTTTCTTGTTATTGGTTGAGGATTGTTGATTTGGACTCAGATCTTTTCTTGGATTTCAATTAGCATGGCATTCATTTCGGACTAGAATTTGGATTTAAATTTAAGGAGTTATTAGTTTATTTCTACGATTTGGATTTGAATTGAAGGTGTTATTGGTTTAGGATTAGGATTTAGATTTGACTTTAACGTGTTATTGGTTTAGGACTAGGATTTGGATTTGAGTTTAAGGTGTTATTGGTTGTCTAGGGTTGCTGTTAGGGCTACGATTTCAAAATCCACACTCCATTCCAACTCTATGAGTTTTAATGAGAAATTTTCAAGAAAAAGTCCCAGTTAAAATTGGTAGTTTGTTATCTTTCTCTGTGGATTTTCTCTCTCCTCTTCTCTTTACTTATTTAAATATGTAATATATTTAAATTAAAGATAATCCGTATTTCTAATTTATTTAATACTATGGAATCACCTTCTAATTTGTTTATATATTAACATCGAATGTATTTAATTTTAAAATATTTTTAATCAAGTTCTATAAATTCATTTAAAAATGAAATATATTTAATAGTATGTAATCAATTAATATATTTAATATTTAATATTAAATTAGATATGTTTATTATTTAAATTTTCTTAAATATATAAATATTTTAAATATTTAATATTATATTTCAAACATTTCATTTTTATTTAAATGTTAGATATGAAATATATTTTAGATATGAAATATATTAAATACATAAATATTAAATATGTATAATATTTAAAATTTAAATATATTGAATAACAAAAATATTTAATATTAAATCATTCAAATATTTGATGGCAAATTTTTGATATAAAATAATATTTTTAATATTTAGATATTTAAATATACAAATTAGTTTTTATATGATCGAACACTAGTCATTTTCTTTTATATACTTGAACACTAGTTATTTTCATTTATGTGCTTGAACACTAGTTATCTTCTTTTATGTGGCATCATTTGAACTGTTTAACTGGATTACAAGTATTCAGGTTTGTTGTTGTCATCCGTTAAGCGTAATGAGGGTGGTTTTTCAAATTAATCTTCACTGTTTGTTAATGATTACTATTTAACATAATAATTGAATTTGAAAATCCTAATGCCAATAATCCACGAATCTAAAATTTAGTCTGAGAATCCGACCCACAGTCTACGAATCCAAAGCAAAAGTTCAAGAATCCAAACTAAAAGTTCAAGAGTTCTTCTCAAAAAATCAAAATCTACTCCAACGAGTCCGAGGCTCTACCCATAAAATTTGAGTCTATGTCCCAATCCAAGAATGTTAGATTTATGGACAATTGTCCGAGTCCAAATCAACAATCCAGAATGAATAACATCCCCTAAGTGCAGGGAGATCATTGAGATACATGTGAGGCTGAAATCTTAATTTCTTTTTCTTAATTCTTTTTATTTCTTCCATATTTTTGGTTGTCCCCCATCGCATGTGCTAAAAAAATCTTTGGTGTGTGTCCGTATTTCTTGGGTCTAGGTTGGTGTGGTTGAGGGCAGGCATACATGTGCTTTGTCCAGATGACAAAAAAAAACTCCTAACATAATGCTACTCTATCTCTTTTTCCTGTCTTCATTTATCGTGGAGCTTGCGTATGTAAATTATAAAATTTTGCACGGTCTACAAACAAAAATAAATGCTTCTTCCCTTCTTAATAACATCAAAGTACTGATGGCTGAAGCCAAATGGAACACTAATTAATTTTATTCTTTAATTAAAGCAATGTGTGCCTTTTAGGTGTTAAATAATCTCTTAGAAAAACATTGGTGTAGTGAATTATGCTTAAATTACTAAAAGGAGTCCCTGTAATTTGGTCTGTAGACCTTGGTATTTCTTTGGTATGGAATCATGATTTTTTATCTTGAATTATTTATAAAATTCCTTGAGGAACAAACATGGTTCTATTACGTGAATTATGTCAGCCAGCTAGAATAATAATCTAGTGATATAAATTGCAGTGATCAGTCGACATTTGTTGCCTGTTAAAGTACATCTGTCGCAACAAAAAAGACAGCGTCCTATTGTCGATATGGCTAGACGATTCTTTTCAACACTCGTCACGAAGCTTTCTTTAACAAATGTGCTGAATCTAAATTATAATTCTTATAGTCCTTGTGGTACAATGAAACTCCAGAACAATGATGAGGGTTAAAGATAATACTTGTACTTTTGCACTCTACAGCGGTTGTACACCATCATTTTATACTGCTGAAACCATGGGCTTTCACAGTGTTTTTTAAAAATCCACTTCAGATAGACATGTTAGGTGTGTTCTGGGTGGGGTGTACAACCTTAAGTTCCTTTTTTCTGAATTGTGTTACAAAAGTATGTTTCTAGTCTAACGGAAAGATTTTGTAAAACAAAAAGACGTTTGAAGCCTGCATAAATACCTTTAGTGTCTGTTTATTATTTTGTAATTGCCATCCGACACTGAAGCACTAATTTTAATTTACGTTACAGGTCCCACAACAATGCAACTAACTCCCGTAATGCCTAGTGCAAATTTTCTGGGTCCTGAAGAAGTTAGAAATTTGATACACTCTAAAGGATTTTTTACAGGTTCTTCTAGTTCTTGGACTTCAGCATTTGATTGTGCAACCTATTATGATCTTACTATCTGTGCTCTGGGTGCACTGCTTGAACATTTAAGTAGGCTAAAGGTGTGTGGGTGGAGAAATACTATCATTTGCTTACTTAGGAGTCTCCTTCTATTATACCTCTTAATTGTTAATATAACCCTGTTTTTTCCATGATTATGTATGGCCTGGATGACTCACAGGCCTTCTAGCACTTGCAATGTTTTATTTCTCATAGAGTATTTATACTTGAATTCATCATTTTATTGTAAATATCATATAACACAGCAAGGAAAACTGATTAGGCCAAAATAATAAAATATGGATCAAAGTATAATTCAGCATGTCAACTGATAAAAAGAACCTCATTCATCTTGGGAATTTGTTGTATTGGGCAGTTGTTCATATTGGATCTTGTTTCTAGGAAAAATTAGAGAATATTCATTACAGTAAAACTGCTGTCGCAACGTTGATATAGATACCACAGGAATTTGAGAATTTACCATGGCACAGAGACTGGTAAGAAAACTAAAACTGTATTTATAGTAATTTGCTAGCTCATCACCTAACTGATTGGTTGCGCTTCTTCTTATGACTAAATTTTAGACTACCAGTTTGATTATTGAACTCAAAAATAACTAAAGGTTTATCATGCTATATTATGCTCATTTTGTTTTGTGTGCTCTTTTTGGACCATTGGTCTATAAATAGGCAAGTGCTTGGGCAGCAAGAAATTTTCCTTTCTTATGTTAATAGGCAGAAACACGTGGACATAAAGAATTTGTAACCCTCTTAATCTTGTCTGATTTATACCTGTAAGTCACTCTATTGCATCGTCAGTTGTCTCCTGACTTGAAAAGCAATTTGTATATTTGAATTCTCTTCTTCACGTCAATGGTCTATATAATTTACTTTACATATAATCTGAACAAGAGAGACAATAACCATTTTCTTTCCTCATTGTTATTCTTTTGAACATGAAAAGCAATGTTATATGCTCCTTCGATTCTTCTAACGCCAGAAGAAAGTCAATTGGTGTTTATGCAAATTGATCTTAGTCATTGTAGGTTGTATAACGACTGGTGCCTTATAGCATTCTCTGTAACTAATGATATTCAGTAACCTAACAATAAAAACACCTTACAATTTACATGGCATGAATTCTAATGCTTGATTGATTTCAAACCAGCTAGATGACGCGTTACGGAATGGGGAACTTTTGCCATATCATGTCTACAAGAGCTGCCTAAGGATGGATGGGCAGACACTTGTGAATCTTGAGATCTTCAGCAATAACGTTGATGGTGGTCTAGCAGGCAATCGCCTACATTTTCTGCTCCTATTCATATATGATTTCTTGCGAGGAATGTTTCAGGTGCAATTATTCATTTTTTAGTCCTTATGGAGTCTATTTTTTAAAATTTCAGGAACATTACTAAAGCATCTTGACCACTGTATAACTTCATCTGGCAAACGGCTCCTAAGGAGGTGGATCTGCCATCCACTAAAAGACATCGATGAAATCAATGATAGACTTAACCTTGTAGAAGGACTGGTGAATCAATGTGGGGTAGTATCCATCATGAGTGAGACTTTGCGTAGGCTCCCAGATCTTGAGAGATTGTTAGGACGAGTTAAGGCTACTGTTGGGTCTTCTTATACGGTTCTGCTACCTTTTGTGGGAGAGAAGATATTGAAACGAAGGGTATGCAGAGTAATGCCACTTTTAGAGGTTTTATCTTCCCACATAATCTGTGTTTTCTAGTTTAATGCATCTCTCTGTATAAATAATTGGAAAAGGCCTATCTCTGTGCTAATATAATGTATGATTAGTGCATGCTCACATTTGCATTGAAGGTATTATGTGGCTTACTTTATTACCTTTATACCATCACATGCTTGATAATGAACTGTATAAAACTGTTTTTTTTCCTCTTCATTATAATACTTTGGAGAAGTGAGCTACAGTATTTTTATTTCCTTTTGGAAGAGTTAAATTGTTGACAACTAGTACCAACATAATTTTGTGTTTTACAAAACCCATATTATGCACCCCTTGCTGTATTATGTATAAATGATCCATTAATAATTTCAGAATTTCTGATTAAATTATTTTGCTTGGAGGGAGGAATAATGTGCAGATAGTATGTCGCATAGAAAGCTTCTCGTGGTTGGGGGCTTATGTCTCACAAGTTAATATGATTTGTAAGATGTTGCTCATTTTAGAGTAAAATGTTTCAGTAAGACAACATAGATTTAGGCAAGCCATTTTTGATATGATACAGTAGAGATCATAACCGAGTTTATTTGGTTAACTTGTATATGGATGATGGAGGCTAGGCTCAGGCTTTGTTATACTGACTGTGTTCCGACATCTGTTCAGTACTTCAGTGTTATATGTTTCTTAAAAAGAATAGAGGAAGATGAATAGGGAAAACATCAACTTTTGGCACATGAGGACTTAGAACAGCTTACTAAAATATTTGAAAAAGTGAGTGTCTGCTCAACCGTAGTGCTTAGTCCAATTAAACCGCTATCTGCTGCTCAAAAGGACTTCTCACACCTTCATTTATTTTAAACTTTTAACTCCTTATGTAATATGGTTAGCATTAGGTAAAAGTATCTGCATTGCAAGCCACTCTTGACACAATGGTGTATGTTTCTTAAGCCTGACACTTGAAAGCATATCCATTAATATAAACTAAATAATTTGTATATCTAGACTCTAGAGAAGTTAGCTAAGGAGATAGGTAAGTTAGCTAGTGTTGCATTTGTGCAGTAAGCTTTAGCCGACATGTCTACAGATTAGAAGGGTTCGCAATGCAACAAGTTTTTTCATTTCCTTTACACTTTCTTATTGTTTGGTTTTTCTGTGTAGCTTGTAAAGAAGCCCTTTAGACCAATTCCCTAATTGCCATATTTCATGGAATGCATTAAACATGTCTTTTGAAAGTACAAGTGAGCTTATTGGCTGCCTGAGTAGCAGCAATTCCTCTAGTTGCTTTAATTTTTTTCTTCTATTAATTGGTTGGATATTTTTGACAATCGTGGTTGGACTTTCATCAGCAGGAAAGATTTAATAATGAACATAAATGAAGTTATGCTGAGTTATAAGGACAAACTGAGCAGTGACTTTATACTAAATCTCATGCATACCTGTTTCAGATCAAAGCATTTGGGACTCTTGTAAAAGGTCTTCGGATGGGAACAGACCTACTAATTATCTTACAAAAAGAGGACAGCAGGAGTTTGCCAATTTCAAAAGTTCTAAATCTTCCAGTGCTTAGTGAGCTTGATGAACTGCTCAAACAGTTTGAGGTAGCTGTCAATGATGATTTCCCCTATTACCAGGTTTGTTATACATGAATACTGCTTTGATTATTTAATGCCATCACTTGCAGATTTTAAATAGCCACACTTTTGTGTCCTATTTGGTTGTCTTCTATTACTTTATTAGTCAAGCGGCCTTTATTTACCAAACCATGTAGGTTCTTATAAATTTCAGTATACATCAAAGTTCTTTTAATTACTTGTTAAAGGGAATACAAACTTTTGCAGTTCTAAGGCCATAATCTTATCCAGCAAGATTTTCTTTAGATGTCTCACATGACCTAGGATTAGTATCTTGCGCTCTTTGCTTGATGCATGTCAACGAATATTTCATTAACAGAAATCTGGAATAATAATATTACTGTTCTGATAATTGGTAACACTGAAGCAAAATAATATTATAATATAGTAATATGGGTAGTTTTTGTTCAAATATGCTCCTTGTACCTTTGTTCAATGACATCTCTCTTATTATGTGATTTGAAAATTTTGATGGGTTAGTTGCGGGTAGAGCTCTTAAGCATGGCTACATTTGCTGTTCTCATACTCTATTTGAATGGATCAGAACTTACTATTCTATTATTTATTTTAAGGGGTTTTTGCCTAAATACCTCCCCAATCTATCCTTTTTGCAAATTGAACCCCCAAATTGACTAATACCCCTCAAATTTTAGGATTATCTTTAGAAGCAAAAGGATTCAAAATGGTTTTGGGGAAATCTCAGATTTCTCCTCAGAAGAATGTGGCTTGGGTGCCTTTTTTTGGGGGCGAATTTGGGATCGGGGGAATATTTTAAAATTGTGGTAGAATTGAGGCGTAAATTTGCAAATATCTAAATATGTGGGGCAAATTTAAAAGTATTGTTAATTTGGGGATATATAAGTAAAAAATTATCCTTATTTCAGGTCAGCCAATTTTTTTTATTTAGTTTCGTGATACTACGGTTACATATTCCTTGCTATTTTAAAAAGCATTCTCGCGGTTATCCGCAAGTGGGGGTGGAAATGAACCAAATAATTAACAAATAGGTCGATAATTGTTCGAGTAACTATTCGGTCATATTCGATTCGGTAGTTCATTTACCACTAAACAAATATTTTTTAGTA
>JBAKGM010000001.1:26159986-26172533 GCA_037177215.1 Asparagus racemosus
AATCTAGTGAAACCCCTCTTGCCGTGGACGTAGATCAATTTGATCGAACCACGTAAATCTTGTGTTCGTGATTGTGTGTCTCTAATTTCTAGCTTGTATTCATTGTGCTATTTTAGTACTCTTTGTTCCGACCGCTGCGGATTTATCCCAACAAATCTCATTAAGTACGTGCATTTATGATTGTATTTTATATGTATTTTGATCTTGATATATAGCTGGTTGCATTTTCCTTAACAATGAACAATTAGGAGATATAGTGGGGTGTTCTATATAAAAAAAACCTCAATATATTGTAGTCGATAATGAAATGGTTTGGGGCAATAGTACGAGAAGAGGATCCCAAATATGTACTAAGAGTGTAAGAGCAACTGAGGACCATGTAATCACTGAACTCTGGATTCTTGTTGAGAAAAGAAATGAAGGATTATGTGACCGAACTCCTAGTATTGATCAATTGTTAGCAAACTATATAATATTAGCTACGTGCGAATTTTCACATTGAGCAAAGTGGGTAAAAGGTTGGCCTAGTGAACGAGGTTCACACCATTATGGACTCTGGGGAGGACTAGATGCACGCAGTCTTACCCCCCACATGTGAAGAAACTGTTTCAAAGATTTGAACCCGTTGAATGAAGTGGGTGCAGACCATAATTGATGGAGGCAGTAATGACCAGCAAATTATTGCCACTGAAAGATAATTATGATGGAGACGCAATTTGCTTTAACCCTTCTATCTCTAAAACATCCAATTTTTGAATTCCAATTAGTTATTGTTGCCAAGTCTAAAACTAAATAAGTGGTGGCCAGCCATACACTAGTAATCCCCACTGCACTTGCCAAGGATATATTTGGTTCTGAATTAAACACAATTTTAGGACATTAGGGAGAGCCAAAAATCTCATTGATCTCTGGACTACAATTGTGAAGGTTTCAACTAGAATCGAGTGGGACATCATTATGATCATGACAAGATTAGTGAGCTTTCTTTGGAAAGATAGAAACAAGATTAATATTTTTCTTTAAAAACACAAATCCCTTGTTAAATTCTTCACTCACATTTTCCTTCAAGTTACATAAGAATATTTCCCAACAATTAACCAATGATTTGGCAATCTAGAATGAATCAATGGACAAGATAAGTAACAAGAAGAGCAACAAGCATAAGCACATAAGCTATCCCTTGATCAATCGCGGTCCCGTCGTTCATCATCGGAGAAGGCGCCAACGCTTGACCGTGAGCGAGCTTCATAGACCCAGAGAAGAAGTAGGCCACAATGAGCAATGTGCATAATCTCATCGATCTCATCTTCTCAGCAAATTAAACTGCAAATACTTCAATACAATTTAGAGGGAAGAAGTTATTGAATTCAATTGAAGAGTTTGATTATGAAGAAAAAGCATCAGTACGTGTGGCTTTATATAGGAGTGAGATTTACCTCAAACTTTAGAACGAAGACATAGCCAAAATGAAATATTTGTGCCGGCTTGAACTGGCCAGAGAATTAACGAGACATGGTCAAGGTTGTACCTAATCTAAACTTTATTTTTCATAAATCTGTTGGCAGGAATCTGACAGTTAACGTGTAAAGTCCACATATTTGTGGCATTAGGTAATGACCTTAATTTGGTAATAAGACAGCTAAAATGGATCATCAAATTTGTGACTATATACGTCCTTTTCTTACCAACTACTGATTTTATTTAAACTTTTTTTGGATTCATATGGCCGTGCTGTTGAAGTCTATTTCTCTTGATTTCGTCATATTTTTGTGGCAGCTGTAAGAGTGAATTTCACAAAAACCCTCTTGAACTTTATCGGATTTTTCACAAAATCCCTCCTAACTTTATAAACCAGAGAAAACACTTATGAATTCTCAAATTATACTAAACTCTTCTAAACTATTGGAGAATCTCATTTATGGCATTAACGAGTTAAGTAAAAAGTCCATAAAATATGATCTCATTGTAGTGACTTATTCTCTTACACGAATGTCCTTCATTTAAAGTTTGGGTTTCCTCCCTGCTAGCCCATAAATTCTTTCTTAATTGTTATATTAAGTCACATAAATCTTCATATTTCTAATTTATACAACAAATCTATTAAGCTATTTTATTAACAATTCTGGTAAGATTAGTTGTAATTAGTCAAATCTTCACTGTATTCATAACAGATTTGCGGGTGTAAATTAGAAATTTGAAGATTTGGGGACTTCATATATAATTAAAGAATTTAGGGTCCAATATGACAGCCTAAATGATTTTGGGTTGTTAATTAAAATAATTAAATACATTTGATGGCATAAATCAGAAATTTGAAGATTTGAGGTTCTAGCATATAACTAAGAAAGCTTTCAGGTTCTTACATGAGAAATTTTCATTATAAATTTGATATGTGATAAATCAAACTTACTATTCAAGAATCAAAACAAGTTAATATTATCTGTTTTTGATTATCGATGTGCTCTAAATTCATGTCAAAGGTCCTCATACCATTATACCAACACTTTGGAGTTATAGTAAAGATGAAGAGTAAGAGTTTTATATACACTGACATAAGTTTAGGGTTTAACATACCAAAAAATTCTCATGAAGCTTCTTGTTATAGATGCTTTGTTTCAGAACCCATAACTAAATGGCATTTTCATCCTTCATTTCCATATCATTTAATATTTTGTTGTGCACAAAAGGAAGCCATCGAAAGCTTCCACTTTCGGAATACACAATTATCCAAAGCAGTAAGAAAATAATAATTTATTTTAATTTTAAATCAAGTTTACAAAGAATCCAAGTAATTACAACAATATTGAATTCCTCTCACAAGGGCATCAACAAATAAAGATTTGGCAATCCAGAACAAATCAATGGACAAGATAAGTTACAAGAAGAGCTGCAAGCATAAGCATGTAAGCTATCCCTTGATCAATCGCTGTTCCGTCGTTCATCATCGGAGAAGGCGCTATATCTTGACTATGAACAAGCTGCAAAAGCCCAGAGAAGAAGTAGGCGATAACGAGCAATGTGCACAGTCTAATTGACCTCATCTTCGTATAAACGTACTGCAATTTAATTATTCGATACGTTTAGTACTGAGTGAGGAGTTCGATCTAGTAATGAATTTGATGAACAAAATGTAGCAGTGTGTTGCTTTATATAGGAGTGAGAGGTATTGGAAAACGTGTTTGAACTTCAGAGGATGACTTAGCCGAAGAAAAAATATAAACCGGGTCAAAGTTGTTTTGTTCTTAATAATTAGTCAGAAAATGAGAACAAGCTCAGTCTTAGCATTTGTTAGTTTGCAAGCATGTTGGGGTTCAGACAAAACCCTTTAGAAAATGTGGGTCAGATTTGTGAAGTGCTTAATTAGTCAAAAACGGTGGATTATTTTGGAGATTGTTTCAACACTATTTTGAAGCATATTGTTGTTGTAGTTACATTCTTGTACTTCACGCGCGATTTCCGCCTACAAATGTTTTTAAATGGAAAATGCCAAAACTTATTGAGTATTTTGTGAAATTTACCCTTAAAAATCAATTAAGTGCACGTACCATTCTTTCAGTGAGTCTCAAAATGATCCCTAATTATTCTAAATATTAATTGATCATTGTTACTTATCCTTTCTCCTCTATATTCCTACACTTGACTTGGCTCATTGAAAAGCATTTATGAGGAATACAACGCCCACAAGTTGAACATTTCATACTCGTTTCTTGGAAATATAATAAAATTGGTGCATTTTTCATACACCTCTCAAGTTGGACCATTTCACCTTCTGACTTCCACTAGAGCTTAACATGTCAATAGACCACCTCATCATGTCCAACCTCTTCACCTCTATATATACACACTCTCCTCTAACTTCTCATGTCATTCTACACCTTCACTCCTCTTCTAATTCTTGCTTTGACAATCTCTTTTTAGACTTCAATCCCTTTGTACGCATTTAATTTTGTGTTTCACGTACCTTTAATTGAAAAATGAGCTCCTTGAGGATGTATGCTATGCTCTTCATCACATTTTTCTTGTCGGGCCTCACGCAAATGGCTCATGGACAAGAAACTACAACTACTTGGAGGGTTGATGGAAAAGCGATCGATCAAGGAATAGCTTATGTGCTTATGCTTGTTGCTCTCTTTGTCACTTATCTTGTTCATTGATGACTGTATTAAGGGGAACCGTTTTTATTTTTAGTTCAAAGAAAAACAATGGAAGAATTTTTCTTATTCATCCGTAAATTTGTTCTTTTTCGTATCAAGCTTCATGCGTTATAATGTCTACCAAATTTGTTCTCTGATGCAAAAATCTTCTGTGATAGATAGGGAAGAAAACTATCACATCTTACAAATTTTATAGGATATTACAGTCACTCTTTTGTATAGACTTCTTTAGTCCTATGTTGTCCAGGATGTTAAATGCAATGCCTTTGTACTCAGTGGCGGATCTAGAAACAATTTCTTGAAAAAGACAAACGACAAATATCTATTTATCTAAAAATAAAAATATAATAATATAAAACTATAACACCTAGTGGAAATTCAATTTAATACACTTTATTAGCTTAAAGCATCATATTTTACCTGTAATTAAACAAAATTGACAACATTCACCCATCATTTACTCAAATAGACTATATTCAATTGGGTTGCTAATTGTTTAGTGATCTATAAATGAAAGTTGGGGTGCAAATGTTTATAAACTAGGAGGGGAGGATTGCAAGTTGAGAAAGAATCAATATGCAATTTCCAAATTGTTAGGGATGCAGCTGCACCCCAACTCGTCACACAGATCCGCCCCTGCGTGTACTGGTATATTACCCTCATCATAATGAGAATAATTTCAAGTTCTCCCAATATTGTATACTTAACGTGCTACATTTAATTTGCTTCGAAAAATTGAGCTAAATTTGTTACCTATCAACACAATGTTTTGGACTATGTTGATAGTACTCTATCATAATTTCATACTTCTGGTTTCTTTCTTCCAACAGGAAGTGTTTTTAATATATGTAGATCTCTTAAGTTCCTAGTCAATATTAGTGAGAAAATTATTGTTATAATATATGTCGGAAACATGTCTTAAACTCATGACTTTGTTATTACAAGTCTTGCAAACTCTCATTAAGCTTCTCACCTCTTAATTATATTACACAATCAACTTGGTGATTTCTATCTCAAGAAGCTGATTTTTCGCTGATGGCTCCACTAAAATTTATGATGTGTGTGTTTTTATAAAACTTTATTGTAGTCATTTGTTTTGTTAGAGAGATTTTACGAGGAACAAAAAAATGGCCAAATTTGTCATGGCCAGAACATTAACTCCATTACCATCTACATTTTCAAGAAAATAATGTGGAAAATTTTGACCAACTTATATCAAACATTAACTTCTGCCTTGTCCATAGTTAATCCCTTAGTTCTTGTGATGAAACACTTGCTCTACCAAAAATTAAATTGTCCAAACAACAGTCAATATATAATGAATGCTCTATATAACTTTGAGTTCTCATCTAGACTCAATTATAACATCCACAAAAATTCAATTATATTCATACGTGAAATGCTACTGGATTTGTATTTTGAAAGTTGCTGTGCAATATAGGGAACATATACATGTACTAGGTCATCACAATGAAATTAAAAAGAAACAACAGAAGTACGTGTGAAGAAGACAATCTTGTATTAACATTTAATTCATGCACAACGTCGATAAATCAATATAAACATGATTCTTCTTATTCTCTTCCCAGTTCCTCATGGCAAAATATGCCACAAAGAAACTACTTTCCAATTATTGACAACAAATGAAGGGCTAAAAGTAACAAGGAGAGCTACAAGCATAAGCACATAAGCTATCCCTTGATCAATAGTTTTGCCATCGAAACTACGAGTTGGTGCAGTTCCTTGTCCATTGGCTAATTGCATTAGCCCTGAAATAAAGAAAGTAACAAAGAGAAGAGAATACACTTTTGTGGAAATCATGTTAGTAGAAGGAAGGAAGTATATAGTTTTCTTGGCTAAGGAGTTTGAGAAGAGAATGAGTGATGAGATGAGAGAGGAGTGAATTGTGTGCTTATTTATACATTGGTTTGGTAGTCTGAGGTTCAAAGATCATTCCTTGACCTAGTGAAAGTTATAACTAATTATTATAATTGTTAATTATTTATAGTAAACTTCTCACTTGGTCATCGTTTGTTCAGTTAAAGATTTGAAAATTCCAGTCAAAAAACAGCTGAACATTTGAATTTTGAACCGATCATCTTTTTCATAAACAAAAGAGAATTATATTGAATAAACAATAGTTCCTATTCAGAGACCATTTCCTATATATCTTACTAGAGCTCAGTCCACATTCTACTTCTCTAGTGCATTGATTTACAATGTTAATTTTCTGAGAGAAAGCATCACGTAGTTTGAAATAGGCTCTATGAAGAAGAAGCCTGTATATGAAGGATAATGTGACATATTGTAAAATTTAGGGTTGATTTGTATAAGAAAATGAAAATTGCATCCATTCTTTAAGGAGAGAAGTCGTTAGAGACATTCTTCAATATGTTGACACTGAGGGTACTTTTGTCTTTTTTGTCATGTGCTTGGCATATGAAATGTTAGACCCGGTGTAATTTAGGGGCATTAAAGTGATAGTTTTCTAATGGAATAGTGGAATAAAAGAAGTTCAAGGGTTTATGCGCAAAACCCCTCAAAGTTCAGGGTTTTTTAGGAACTAAAATAGTTTAGAGGGGTTATATGCAAAACCACCAAAGTTCAAGGCTTTTTTATGAAATTAACAGTTAATGTTTATATTCTATGCTACCTGAGTGAAGGAAACTTTGGGTGAGCAGTACTAATCCTAAAGTTGTTACTCAAGTAATCACAGCATGTGTCGAGCTCAAACACAATCAGATATTTATTGAGGACGGGTGTGCTATGCTGAATTCTATGCAATAGGTGAAAGTTTCACACATTTATAGAGAAACGAAGCTCCTAATTTTGTAGCAAATTTTGCTAGGATATAGCTAAAACCTTGCTTCTTAGCAGATGACATGCCAATGAAGCTCCTTGAAACTTGGTTGCTAACACTCGAGGTGTTGAGTTTTAGAGGTAATGTACACAACAACAACCAACTAAAGAAAGAACAAGAGTATTGTTGTATTAACGCTTGATGCATACAAAAGAAAAATAAATCTACATAATTCTTCTAACTTTGTTTCTATATCTTCATTACGTACTAAATAACTAGAAACACACTACTTTCAACCACTAATGAACGAGTTAAGTAACAACATGAGCTAGGAGCATAAGCACATAAGCTAGCCCTTGATCAATCGCCTTGCCTTCGAAACTCCAAGAAAATACTTTTGATTGCTCGTGGAGTACTAGTTGCATTAACCCAGAGAAAAAAGATGTAACCAAGATAAGATCATACGCTCTCATCGAACTAATTTTTCATGGGAGGAGAATTTGAGGATTTAGATGGTGATAATAGAGTTGATATAGTGTAGCTACTTCTTCAAATTGTACTACCGTGATATTTACAGGTTATGGTTGAGGAGCAAGTTATCAGAATAGCTTCCTCATTCTTTGTAATTAATTAGAAGCACGTGGAGGTTATGGGGAAAAGAATCCTAAGAGTACACAACAAAAGAAATCAATCAAAGTTCAAAACTTTATGAATATGATCTTTCTTAGTCCTAATTTAAGAAGCAGGGTTTGAACTGGAAGTGTTGAGATATAGCCAACATAAGTGTTCATGTAGGGCCTCCAATTTCATTGATAAGATTTGTAACAAAAAAGTTGGATTCTCGGTGTTGTTAAAGAATATTAATTTGCGAGTCCATTTTATTAATCACAACCGTCTTTCATTTAGTAGACTGTTATAATTTCTCTTGTAGAAAGAGAAAATGGACGCAAATCACTGAGGATATGATAAATCTTAATTTTGAAATGAATCACATCAACACTCTAAGAATTGATTATTGTGAATGAGAGAGTCGGTTCTTTTCGATAGTGAGAGGATCCAAATCAACTAAGAAAAGTACATATTTTCATATGGTACACTGACCTACCACGGAATCAAGTGACAAAGTACAATCAAATTAAATGCTGAGATATAATGATGCTAATGTCTCCAAAAATAGAGAAAGTCTCAAACTATGAAAAGAAGACCATTAACCTCCAATTCTGATATCAGGATTCTTCCAAGTTCAGAGTGGACTAATGACTTTGTCCAATTTAGTAAATAATAAGATAATTTGGTGACATTGTTTTGAGTGGACTAATGACTTTGAGTGATATAGGTTTCACAGATTGAACTTCAGTTATGTTGACTTTGCAACCAATTATAAGTCAAAATTTATATTATCTTAAAATTTTATGTTTGAGTTGATTTAGCCTAATGTGGACTAAAATTTGTGCGCCAAATTTGAGCAAGTCCAATTAATAAATACAATCAACTCAAAGAATTGGCTAACACAATCTATATAAAGGACCTCATTCCAAGCTCTAATGTCATCAAAATCCCTCCTCCTCTTCTTCTCTGATCGTATCCAAAACCATTTTAGTCTCGACTTTTCATATCAAAATCTAGAAAAAAAATGAATTCTGTGAGAGTGTATACTTTTATTTTCACTGTATTCTTTTGGTCTGGGCTAATGCATGTAGCTCAAGCTCAGTCAATGGCACCTTCTCCTACGAGCGATAGCAAGGCTATTGATCAAGGGATAGCTTACGTGCTAATGCTTGTTGCTCTTCTTGTCACTTATCTTGTTCATTGAAGCTTAAGACATTTTTCAAAGGTCTTACAATGTTTTTCTTGCTTTTTTTTCTTTTTCTGTACATCATTGTAATTATGTGTGCAGACTCATTATGTTTGTAAAAGTGTGACATTCTTTAGTACAAATTCAAAGTTCTTTTGATGTGTTGATCATTTTCCCTGTGTTTTAAGTGTCTGAAGGGATCAAAATAGTATGTCCTGTTTGTCGATTGTAGAGAGATTTAGGCATAATGATGATTGGTAGATTAATGGTTCAGTCTGTTGAAGAGAATGAAAATGCATCCATCTTTAAAAGAGAAGTTCTTAGAAGAGTGCTGGAAGTATTGGTATATTACCAAATAATCAGAGAAAAACATCCAATTATATGCTTTTGCTAGTTAAAATAAGAAATAAGAACAGTAAGAGTTTCAACAAAACTCATTGGTATATGTGAAGTTTTGTAGATAACATTCAACGTGGCGAGATTTGGAAGTACGCAACAAAAAACCAATAGGAATATCATTGTATTGGCACTTCATTGATGCATACAAAAGAACAATAAAAGAACATCTCCATGATTCTTCTAATTAAGTTTCTGTATGTCCATTGCTAAAGATTCACAAATATACAACCTTAATGACTGAAGTAAGTCCACAAGGAGGTGAAGGAGCATAAGCACGTAAGCTATCCTCCATTGGCTTGCCATCGACACTCCAAGAACTGCTTTTGATTGCTTATGAAACTCATTTAGATGAAGAGAGAATTTATATATTGTAGCTCTAACCTACCAAAATAAGACCACAAATTACTGTTTTGATATTAAGATTCTTCCTAGTTCTGAGGGCACCCATCATCTACAGAGCATATTTAACAACTTCAGTAATCAGTGGACCAATGATTTTGTTGTGGATACACGCCGTTGGCTCAGACACCCGCTCACAATCCGTTACCGTCACAATATACTCTCACTGTGCACTACCAAGGGACACGAAGGGGAGAAACAGTGGAACAGTAGGGGAAAAACACAAAGGGGGCACAATGCTCCACCTCAAAGAGGGGAGAACAAGGGGGATCACACGAAGCAGATGGTGGAGCACAGAGCTCGGGTGGAGCACAGAGCTCGGGGGGAAGCACAGAGCTCGGGTGGAGCACACAGCTCGGGGGGAAGCACAGAGCTCGGGTGGAGCACACAGCTCGGGGGGGAAGCACAAAGCTCAGGTGGGATCGCACGAAGCAGAGGAACACAAAGTTAAGGTGGAGAACTCACTCACAGCACAGATCTCGAGGACTCACCAGATCTCACCACACCCACACCACCTCCTCTCAACCACCACCTCCGATACTGCCAAACCCTTCTCTTTTATAGAGAAGGGGGCAGCCGACTAAAGGAGATGGAGAGAGAGAATAGGGTTTCAAGAGGCGGCTAGGGTTTCAAGAGGAGGCAGCCGAGTGGAAGAGGAGAAAAAACACTGGGTCGGGTAAACAGGTAGGGAATGGGGTAAATAACTTAGGGACTGGGCCAACTAATGGGCCGGTTAGTATTGGGCCAACAACAACAATAGTCTATACAATACGATGTATAGCTACACATCATAGAGTGTACAACTATATGTTGTAGGGTGTGTAGCTTACAAACTTAGGTATATAGCTACATACCCTACTATATGTACGTAGTTGTATTTTGTATTTTATACTTTGTGTTTAAAGGTAAGTAAATTTTATATTTTTGGTATATTAGAACACATAGAACTGCATAGGCTTTAAAATAATAAAAGTAAAAGTTCAGATTTATAAGAAAAATTATTAAATCAAACTATCACTTGCAGTTTCTTATAAATTAGCACAATGTCCACTTTCTTAGTTTCATATTACGTTCAACAACGTCTACTTCATGTTTCACGTTTTCAATTTGTTGCTAAACTTTTCAGACTCTCTCCTATTGCTTAGTTGGTAAACATATCATTAAGGTGCTTGTTGGTCTTGATCAATAATGAAACAATAATGAATCTTATAAAATACATGATGAGGAAAAATATATTGCTTAACCTTTTGTCCTACTGCAAAAATAAAAAAACAAGAGTGTTATCCTGAGCTATGCAACTCCATATGAGTATCTTTTGGTTAAAATCTCAACGTCATCTATTTCGCTAATTTGATGTCTAGTATTACATTATTGTTTTTTTTTCTTAAGAGAAAAAATAAAAGTGCACCCCACGCCCTAAAAAAAAGTATCTATTTCCCAGCTATGCCACTGTATGTGATACTTGTGGTTCGCTATTTATTGTATTTAAAATTATCAAAAGCCTCTTTCTAATTACTAAAGATTTTCTAGTAAAGAATATGTTCAATAAAAATTTTAAACCTTTTGTGGTGAACCATAAAATCTTAGAATTTTTTGGTTTATCATCAATTACAATGATTTGTTTTGTTTATATTAAAGACTTATAAAAGCCATAAAGATCATGTTGCAATAATATCAAGAATGATGAAGGGGAATTTTTCCTTGTCTCGTGATTTTTTATTTCTTTTATTTCCTATATTAACAATTGTTGAAATGTAAATAGCCTTAATTCATTTATTAATAGGAATCTTGATAATGAAAGAGACTTTCAAATAGTTTTGTAAGCAACTCGTCTTCAAATCTTACTATGCACACATCTAAAGCATATTTTGGGGGAAAAAGTAGTGGTGTGTAAAATGACACCAAGCTCATTTATAAATGCTTAAAACTTTACTATATTTTTTGAAGTTCTATAAAATTATTTTTTTATTTAATTCACAAACTTTATTTTCTCTTCCATCTAATTTTTATTACTTAGGGAATGTTTTGATGGGGTGAATAGGGGAGAAGGGAAGACAGGAGAACCATTTATCTCATTTGAAGAGTAGAAGTATTCTACCTTATTCCCTTTGATTCCCCTACAATCAATATAAATTTGCTCCCTTCTAAATTGGGGTGGAATTGAGGGGAAGAAATTTCTTTACCTTCCCATCTCTCTTCTCTCCTATTTTCCTTTCCTTACCCTCAATGAAATGCAAAATGCCCTTGAGTTAATATTTGAGATCCTGTCCCAAAATACATTTGCAAATATGTACATTAGTATAAATGATAGAGCATCATCCCCCGCTCCCCAACCCCCCCCCCCGGGGGGGGGGGGGGCAGAATATTTTGATATCATTTACAAGTTAATATGTTCTAAAGTTATTTTCCATTAGATAATAGAATTTAATAATAGTAGCCCCAAATCCCATCAGTGTTAGCGGAGAAGCCCAATAGTAATATCACCTTCGAAATCCAATTAGAGTCCATGTCCCGATTAAAATTTATCATCATAAATTTAAATCCAAGCCTTACTAGGAATTTTATCTCTATTAGTTATTCCCTAATTAAAATCAAATTCTTAATCCTATCCATATACAAATATGGGCAACCTAACTAAATGCATCACAATGTTCTATCTCCTATTGCCTATTTCGTGAACATATCACTTTTTTCTTATCCTATCTAATTTGAGACTATACTCACATATTAATAATCATTGTAAATAGCTCGAGCCTCCATATAATCATAATAAATTTCCTCTCTTTTATTAGGGTTTCAAAACTAGATGTTAGGTGACAGGTCATATTTGAGTTTATGGTTGTCGGTGAGGTCAAATTCTAATAGGTTGGGAGAAGAAATATTGTAGACTGTGGCCTTTTTTGGTTGGTACTAGTAAGGAAGCATGTGCGTTGCACGTGCCCGGTGGAAATTTTGATGATTTCAAAGAATAATTTCAAAATACGAATGATTCTAGAGACT
>JBAKGM010000001.1:26190006-26208335 GCA_037177215.1 Asparagus racemosus
CTTAATACTATGTATATACGTGCTTAATGGATTAGTATTTGAATCTAAGGGTATTTTTGTCTACCGAAAGATTTTCCACCAAAATAATAAACCACGGATTTGGATTTTCTTTCAACTTTATGTTCAAGTGAAAGGCTTGGTGTTTGAAATGTAATATCTAAAAGAATTAATGGTATTTTTGTCTACCGAAAGATTTTCCTGAACTCGTGTTTTTAAAGAGAGTATGATATGATATGATATGATATGATCGATCACGTAACTAATTTATCGAATTATATTAAAAAAATCTAAATGATATATCCAAATTCCCATGAAAAATCCAGTAATGACGACTAAATGTCGCCACTTCCGTGTGGGCCACAACCAGCGTGGAATCAACGCAGCGAGTGGCCCCGAGCGCGTGCCTCTATAAATAGCCTCCTCGTGCTCCTCAGCTCAACCGCAAATTCTTCCCCCCAAAAAAAAAACCCCCAAACAGGGGAAAAATAAATTAAACACTTTAAAAAAAATGCAGTCGCTTCAGCAAAAGGCCTCAGAATGGAGCGGCGTCGCCGCCAGCGACGCCTTCGCCATCGACGAAACTAATCTCTTCGAAACCCTAGGCGGCCCTCAGCCCTTCATCGATCTCTCCACCAATTTCTACACCAGGTAAACAAATTTTCCGATTCTTGATTTTGATATTGATCTAGATTTTGATTTTGGGCTGATTAGGGTTTAGGATTTTGACAACTAAATAGGGTTTATGATGACGAGGAGGTGTGGTTTCGATCGATCTTCGCGAATTCGAAGAAGGAGGATGCGATTCAGAACCAGTACGAGTTTTTCATTCAGAGGATGGGAGGGCCGCCGCTGTATTCAGAGAGGAAAGGTAATCTTTCTATCTAGTGGAAAGAAAGTTCCTTTCTTTTGTTATGGTATGATGTATTTTAAGTAACTCTGGCTATAATATGTGGTTCAAGTGGGAAATACTGGGGGTGTTTAGCTTCAATGAGGTTAAGTTGACTAGTATAGTTCTGCGTACTTGCATATGCTATGTAAATTATTATGGCCACTCTTGAATGATATTATTCACCATAGAGGGGTGTTGTATAGTTCCTATTGTCCTTTAGCATAGTACGAGCAGGCTGGCAGTTAAGTAATTTTTCCATACAAGTTATAGTGACGTGTTAGTGATCATGACATAGGGCCTGTTTGGTTCTATTTTGCACACCACGTGAAAGCTACTATAGCTAGGAAAGTAGTAAAATCCACCAAAGCTACTGTAGCCTGACAAATACCGTAGCTTTCAAGCAAAAAAACAACCCAATCAAATAGGCCCATAATGTTTATACTTTATTGTCCTTTAGCATAGTATGAGTAGACTAGTAGTCAAGTACTTTTTTAGAGAAGTTACAGTGACTTGTTAGTGATCATAGCACAATGTATGTTATTTGAAAGGAGAAATTAGCTCCTCTTTTTTTTCTTGTATAGCATAGGACATGGTTTTTCATGCCTTTTAATTAATTTTACACATGCTTTTTAAGGCATAGGTAATGTATTTGTTCGATATTGGAGTATTCTGTGTTAAATATTCAGTACAATCCTGTTGAATATCTATCTCGCTACAGCGAATATCTATCTCGCTACAGCAACCACCAACCCCGCCAACCATTACTGTAGCAACAGTGCTCATCAACCGCAAGCTCTCCTATAAATAGGTCCCCTCAGCGTTAAGTTGAGATCATTCCAGAATCTCAGTGTCTCCAATTAAGAGAGATCAAAAAAATAAGGGAGAGAGAAAAATAGAGAGTTTCTCCTTGTAAAGAGAGATTGTAACTCCTAAATTTTCCTCATAGTGGATTCTTCTATTCTTGCCATAGTTTTTACCCCAAATTCATTTAGGAGTTTTCCACGTAAAAATCTGTGTGTTCAACTTTATTATTTTCGCACTACTTTCGCTGCGACCCTGCTCTATCGGGCCCGGGTTTTCCACATATGTTATGATTTTTTTGCTTGGTGGTAATATTTACTGATACATGCTAACATGAGAAGGGTGTGTGTGGAGTGGTGCTAACTAGAATATCATATTATAAGGAGCAAACAGATCTTCCTTCATGGATAAAGAAGGTAGAAAAACTAGACAATCAGCAAACAAGAAAGGGAAAAAAAAGAAGCAAAACAAGTTGATATAAATGTTCACATGGTTTGACAGTTTGTTTAAATTCATTGGGAGAAGGGAGTGATTATTTTTTACTACCGCATACAAGATTAAATATTTTGTTCCTCCTTGAGGTCTCACCTTCCTTAAAATGGATAGAAGTAGCTTTAGCCTTTAAAAATGCTTTCCACACAAAGTTTGTAGAACTCGCAAAGAAGTCATATGAGTCCAAACACATAACTGTTCAAATTTAGAAAATTTATATGAGTCCAAACACATAACTGTTCAAATTTAGAAAATTTAAGGATATTATTCCGATGGGTTGAAGTATCATTGACAGATACTGCAACATGTAAGGCCAATAACATGAAATTGAAAGCAGAAATTTCCAGTAGCTTGCATATGTAGGGCAAAGTTACATAACAAGAATTATCAAACCTACCTGTGCATAAGCTCCTGAGGAGACGAGAGCATTCAATGTTTGGGAGAGTGCAAGGCCAGTGATTTTCTTCTGGTTGCCTTTCAGCTTGGTTTTAACCTGCAGGCAACTCCGCAGAGTAATTAAAACAGTTAAAAAAGAAAGCAATTAAAACAGTATAAAAGAAAGCATAAATGTGCAGAAACAGGTTTTAGCAAAACCCATACTGAACAATGTGAAGCTACAGCAAAATAACAACTAAATAATTATTGCTAACAGACAGTACCATAAAATGTAAAAAAGTGAAATTATCAAAGCTTTGAATATTCCATAATTACCCATGACTTATTTTACCTTCTTATGCCATTTTGAATATACAGTTATAGGAAGTCCTCTACATTTTATGTCTTGGACATTTAAGGCCTAAGTGCTCAAGATATAAAGGAATAGCATTCATGGTTGATGTAAAAAAATTTCAGTCATCTTGATTAATGTTTGAAGGGTCTTCTCCAAGTCATAGTCACACACTCTCATCTTATGTTCCAAGACGATATTTTTCATAAGATTCATTTGGTTTCAGTAATAGATGCTTGGAAAGAAAATTTTGAATATTTTCCCCTTTTTGGTCTTAGAAAAGACTGAGAAAAATATACTTTGTCCATCTGTACTACGTACAAAACTTGCTGGTCTACTTCCTTGTTAAATATACACTTCTACTTTTAAACCATCTAAAAACATACATGCTAAATATACACTCTTCTGATATGACCCTCTTCTTAGATTCATTGACATACCTTGTTATAGTGGACTTTTAAAGTCTTGTACATTCACCTTCAAAAAAACATTAACTCCCAATCTCAAATTTCCATTGAACTACTACAATCTTTATATTTCCATCTAACTAGTAAAATCTCCATTTTGGCATGTAATCAGTCATGTCTCAATTTAGAGATCATAATCTTTGTGCCCTGGAATCCCTGAGCTAATTTTGTTCCTGTTCATAGGTTTCAGCCCCATGATTGCATGCCCTTCCATAATACTTGAGTAGTAGTACCCAAATGATTTAAAGGATGTCTTAAATTCTCTAAAGGAATCCTGTCAAATAAAATAAATAAATAAATAAATAAATAAATAAATAAAAATAAAAAATTTTAAAAACTCTGAAGTAAGTGCCTTTCACAGAAGATTATTTGGTTCTTTTGAGTGCCAAATTTCACTTGCTTCATCCAATCTTCTGTTAAACCTCATCTCATGTCTCAACTCTTTGATTTTCACAACTAAGGATTATTTCTTGTTGAGTGTAGAACCACCTAAGAATCCCTTCACATAAAGTAGCCTTTGATGCCTCATCCCTCTAAATTTGTCATCTATTTTTCTTATGTGCTCGTGTATAAGGAATTTTGTGAATAGGTCAGTTGGAATCCTTGGAATCAACAACAACAGTCCTCATTTTGGATCATGTCTTTTAACTGCAAATGAGAAGGAACAAGGCCGTGATACTGCCGCATGGTACTTGTTTAGGCTTGACTAACATAAAAGATGATTTATCAATGTCACAAAAGTCAGTGGGTGCTTGTGATCACCAGACCTAAAACATACTGCCTTAATGTTGATGGAGCCTAAGCTTCACGTAGGAGATAGTGAGAGTCAAAACAATTTACTTTGAAGTTTAGAGAAGTTCGCTAAATGTTTTTTCATCAGGCACTTCTCTGTCATTGATGCTGTTGTCTTCTCAGTGCGGGTACCTTTTACTATCGCTGCACTACAAGAAAGAGAGAGTAGAAAGGTTTACCGCACAGCCCTAACACTTTTACAAGAACCAGATCAGGGTAGAATCCACTTTTTATTAGTTAAACCAGAGCAGCCGAAGGGCATAATTTGTCTAGACTCTAGTCTCTAACCTTGAACCTCGCCTAAGAATTTTTGCCATGGGATCTGAGAAATTGCATTGTGCCAAAGACCGATTAATGATGTAAAATGATCTAAAATTGGTTTATGCAGTTCATAACCAAATGCAGGCTTGACCCACTCAAAATTGGACTATGCACCCCACATTAAGCGGACAAATCGTTGAATCATGTACATGCTGGCTATGTGCTTGAGTACATGATCATGTGGGCTTGTGACCACATTATGTATCTCACAAAACCCCATTCATGAGAATCCAACCTGCAACCTAAAGTAGAAACTGGTCCCAGCCAATTTTCTTGTATCTGCATTATATTGCTTAGGGAAAATTTATGATGGCAACAAGAGTATTTTGCAATGGCAGTGACAAGTCGATGGCAACTAAGAGATACTGTGAAAAACATAATTCTATATTAGTGATGATGAGGGCAGTGACAAGACGAGGCAACAGTTAGGTCATGTTGACGTAAAATGACGACAATAGGCAATGTGCCAAAGGCGCACTAATCATGTTTTTCTTCTTTCAGTTGTCATAATGATTAAATCGTTGTTGTCCTCCCTTAGCTTGATGCTTCTTTCTCATAATCACCAAAACAACGGCTTGGAAAATATTGAAATGGGCCCTATTGATCAGGTTGTGTATATTCCAGTAAACTTATATTTTAATTTTAAGTTAATTTCTTTCTGATCAGATTTAATTACTTCCAGAAAATTTTGAAGCTAAATCCTTTTATTCCAAATTATTGTTTGACGATCCATATGAAAAGTCTACTTCATTAAAATTGATTAGATTACTTAAAGGGCCTAAAACCATAAATTCAAGTTTTAAAAGTTTTTTGTTAATGTATCAAGAAGGCAGAAAACAAGATGCAAGAGTGAGTTGATAATTAACGATGTTGATTATTTGTGACCTCGTATATCAATTAGGTATATGATGATGATTATTTGTGACCTCGTATATCAATTAGGTATATAACGAATGACTAAAAGTAGCATTTTGCTTATATCAATAATTTCAACTAAAGAAATTTTTAATCACGATCTGGACATGACCTAAATGCTTAAAAAAAAACTTTCCCTTCACTAACTCCTCTTAGGTCTCAGATGATAAATTAGGAAGTATTCATATTAAGCATTTTGTGTTGATTTTATGCATACTAATCATTTTAAAACTACTTGATATTTGGATTTTAGGCATTTTAGACAATGTAAATCAACATGAATAATGTGAGTCTTCAAGAAAGTTTTTGTCTGGTCAAATTTCAATAGGAACTTTGCTTTCACACCCTGCATGAAGGTGTCAAGTCTAAGTATGTATTTCTGTACGTACCTACTTTCAGACATTTTTAGTTAGATATAATACACAACAAATGCATTATTTAGATATTTGTCATTTAGAACATAAAAACCCGTTGCTGAAAGTCCCCAAATTACAGTTTCAATCCTAAGCCCTTACTCAACTATGGCTGAGGACTAACCATGGTATTAAGTTATCCTTTTGTCTATTCCTAATTTCATTAGATCAATGCCCTATCTTTATCTCACCCATATCTAGAGGAAAAAACATACTATGCCGCCACATCAACCTCTCCCAACTTCAAACATTCTTCGTTTATTTATCGTTCAAAGTCTTTACCATGAATCAGGCCTCTTATTCTCACCGTCATCATGACAGGTCCTATCTCATGATGACATAGTGTTCATCACGACACTTCCAGTTTTAATTTAGTCATCTGACTTATTTCCTAAGCCTTAACCCTCTCCAAGATTTTGGAAAGATGGAAATTTGGAAACTAGTTGTATGAAGATTGACTCAAATTGAAGCAGAAAAAATTTGCCCAACTAATTTAGTGCTGTCTTCCTGTGCACATATGAAGAACAATTGGAATACCACCCATTTGAAGGTATAGGATACAAAACATACTCTCCTTCATTGCTCTATTCGCACATTGGTAGAAATAATTGTTATTATTATTTTTTTCCTACAAGGTAATTTTCTTTTCTCTTTCTGACTTGAGACAATAAGTAAAATAAGTTCTTTGTAATGCCTTGTGGTTATTATTTTTATAAATGTATATTATATTAACATATTGGTTGCACAATTGCACATGTAAACATCTGTACACTAGGTACTTCACTAAATTCGAATCTGTCCAGGTTCTTAAAAAGCTCTCCAGTGTCACCAACCTGATTCATGCGTGCATCTTCTTTTCATTAAATTGAGGTTGTATAATTTGTACAAGGTTTCTTCCTTTTAGTTCGGTATTGAAGTCCCCTCTCCGGGAAAGATGTGACTCGTCGAGGGATATTTCCATTTGTTACCAGTTTACTGGGTATATCTTTTTATTTATCATTTTTCTTATGAGTTAATGCAGAGAGTTCAGAAAATCAGGAACTTTTCAGTTCGGGACCCTGAGATTACAGATTCCGTAGTTTCATTATTTTCCCTGATGTTACCTCTTTGATTCGGAAACATGGCTCTATTGAGCTTTAGCCTAGCATGCAGATTTATATGTCATCTCCATTTACAGGTCATCCAGCACTGATTGGACGTCATCGTCCATTCCCAGTCACACATCAAGCAGCAGAGAGGTGGTTACACCACATGCAGCAGGCATTAGATACCACACCTAGCATTGATCCAAATTCTAAAACCAAAATGATGAATTTCTTCAGGTAAATAACCATCATTTTGTTCTGTTGCTTCAAAAAAATTGCTTTTTCGTATTTTGACGGCGATTCTCATCCTTTATTTTCCTTTCAGGCACACTGCATTCTTTCTTGTAGCTGGAAATGAGATAACAAGGCAAGCACAAGGAGTCTCCGGAAGCAAACAAGCTGCCGTGTGAGATTTTTTAGTAATTCATTTTCTAAATTGCAGATTTGTTACCATCTATAACTGGACCATTCATTGACGACAACTGTGTCAGATATATGTATACACTTACTTGGAAAAAATAAGCACTGAAATAAATGGGCTTTATACATTTGTCGCATTGCTGTTATTGTCTCTGGACCAAAACTTTTTATATGACCTGTTCTATTATTTGAGTGGCTAATGCATTCTGATGGGGTGACTGTTGTCTCCAAAATGTTTGAATCGGCTTTCTATAACTGATACTTGCTATCTATGAACCAACTTCCAATAATTCGTTCTTTTGAACGAGTGTCCAGATTTTGCTATTGATGGACCTATAAGTTGGGCGTGCCAATTCCACTAGTTGGAGTGCCTGTGTGTCCAAACTAACTCAAACCTAGGTCATGCTTTAACCATCTTATGATGGATTGAGATTGGGTTGTCCTGAATTGGGATTGTCAGATTAACTAGTTACAGGTGACCTGGGATTAGTTACAAATGATATAAGGGGAACACGGAACCTCCTGAGTTAAAGGCCTATAAAATGGAAATACAAGCTGTGACATGACAGCTTCAGATGCTGATCAACCACCTAAGGCTGGTCGTCCACCACTCATAACTGTAATTTCAGAGACTGTATTTAGAACTTTTCATGCTTCTTACACATATTTGGCACAAAGCTATAAATCAATTTGGGGGGTGGGGGGGAGAGAGAGAGTTGTTTGACAAATAGACCTCTTGAAGGTAAAAGAGTCAAAAAATTCACTCAGGGGGTCTATTTGCAAGATGCAATTGGGCAATAGTACGAGGAGTCTATCCGCAATTTAAACCTTGTTTTTTAATAAATTTTTTTTTCCATATATATGTAAATTTGGTTTTGCCTTGGTGACAGCCCGAATTGAGCTTCAAACATGATTCTAATCCAGTTAAGGAAATTGCCAACCTCTGATGTCAACTATTTGTACGGTTTGGCTCCGATTGCCAGCTTTGTTTCAACCCAACCTGCACCTACTCTAGAATGTTTGGTATTACCTCCCCTGAGCGAGGCCCATAATGTGGGTGTTTCTTATATCTTCACTTACAAACTTCACCCATGCATTCTTAGTGTTCTTACCCCTCATTTTTCTTATGCATGCTATCACTATGGTCAAATTAGATAACTATCATGGTCATCACAATCGCTTGTCTTCAGGCACTCTTTACAGACTATCCATTATTGGATAATCAAAAGCGGTTTCTGTTTTATTTTCTTATGTATCCACTTGCTTGCCTATATTAAGCATAAACTCAACTACATTTTCATGCTTAGCTAGCTCCAGTTCAGGTCAAATAGACAAGCCTCATGAACCTTAATTCTTATATGTCTACTACATTTTTGTACCCTACACTGAAGAAAATGGTGCCCAGCGTGTTGCTCATGAATAATATCGATTTTAGGCTGAGCCTAACTTGTTGACAATTTTCTGCTGTCATCTCTTCTCCAGAGCTTAACCATTATGCTTCAATATCTAGATCATTTAAAAGGATGGATCTGAAGTTAGTTATATGTAACCTCAACATAATTCATGAAGTAGATGGGATACTAGACTCTAGTGTTCCATTGATCAGCAACGCAGTGCTGGAATTCTCTGGCATGCCTCACATTCACTCCATCACCTTCAGTTCTAGTAACAATTTCATAAAAGCACCCAAAACTTTCAGCCGTGTCCTACGAAACCCCCCTGAACATTGTTTTCCAAATAGGACCCCTCAAATTTCCCACAAACCCAAAGCTTATCGTTGTCAGTCTTACCGTCCAGGGTTAGTTGCCGTTGTAGAGGACTAGAGGTCCGTCAATAACTCTTGAACCATATAAAATATATTTTCAATTGCATGTGTTTGGATGAGGATACCATCTTGAAAAATTAGCCTGAAATTTCTAAATTTCCTAATATTAGAAGCAAGGTAATGTAGAGAATACGTAATTTTCAAATTTTTAAACAAGAGAAAGAAAACAAGAATGGGGAGGTCCGAACTTGACCTATGCGTAAGGAAAAAGAATGTTGGGGATTTTGTGTGAAAATTGGGAGTTTAATGGGAAACATTCAAAGTTTTGTGGTTTTTTTTTTTTTTATTGGATCCCCATTCCAAAACTGCAATTTATTGTCTGAATGGGTACAATTAGCTTGCAACTTGCTGGTCTTTGTGCCTTTGTTTTTCTTTAGACCTGGTTTCACTCATATTCTCCAAAAAGAAGCCTTCACTTGGTGTACTCATGGAAGTCAACAAGTTTGGTTATTCACATGACAACAGGAACTAAAGCAGATAAATTTCTTTGGATCTTGAACCTGAATGGGATCTCTGCAGATCTCTCAGTTTGACATCATCACACTTAGAGGACCATCTGAAACAAATAGGAAAGGTGAGCCATCAGAAAGTCATGTGGTTATGCATTGTTTAATCATTAACAAATTGGAAAAAGGATCACATCATCATGTGGTAGCAATGTTCTGAATTAGAATAGTTAGTTAACTGTTAATGTCAATTAGGAAATGGTTACTTACATGTTGAGCATGTTACAAGTGGCAAATTCTGCCTTTATTATGAGGTATGCAAGTCCAATGTAATAGGTAAAATTAGTGATACTTTTTGACAGCAACAGCTATGAGCTTTTTTAATCAGTCATTATTCCCAATACCATTCCGTTTTCGTTCTTCTTTGCTGCCTTGGATTTGTATGCTTATCTTCACAAGTCTGCAGGACAGCGAAACGTGACCGATAACTGAAGAGTTCCGAAATTGATCTGAGCACGTCTCAAGTAGTAAATTTCAAGCTCAAATTTTAGTTTTTCTTGAAGAAACTTCAATACTTTGATTATATGTCTTGCCAAAGGCACATTTCTGAGAATTTCAAACTTGTGTGATGGCGATTGAGGCTAACTTGGTGTTGTTATGTGTCATTTTCTTGCCTCCAGTCTCTTATACGTATCCTTCTCCATTCCTCTAGCGTCGTTGTTTAGTCATTATTGCATGTTGTTGTGCTAGTTTTGCGAATATCCTACTACTTGATTCTTTCACTGTGTCAAGTTTGTTCCAATTCGGTACACGTCCAGTTCACTGATCACTATGTTAGTGTACTAGTAAAATTTCAAAACTACTTACTGTTTTAAGATAAGTTCCAGTATCATGACGTCCGTTGTAGGAAATACCATTTTAAAATTCTTTTAGCATTTAGTGATCAATTATAATTATATTGAACGAAAAGCGAAATTAGTACAATTCAGAGAAATAATAGTTAACAATCATAATAGAAATGAATAAAAACCGTCTAAATACTATTATTTGTGTTCGGAACTTCTTGCAGATCCTGGACTCTGTCCAAGTATTGTTGGATGGTTATGATTGAGAAAATAATAATGACAGTTTTTTTCCATTGAAATATTATACGAGAACGAAGCTATTCCCCAGAAACAATTGAAGTTTGAGAGTCATTTTGGTGTGGGATACAATTGACTCTTGAAGTTCATTCTTTTTGTTCTTCATAGGTTTGATTCTCCTTCTATTAGACCGTGATATACACTACATGGGTGTGTTTGGCGACCTTTCTAAATTTGGGCCAAGATTAATCCTCACCTTGTTTTCAACTAGTTTGTTTTTGAGAGATGGTCCAAAACAAAACTAATTTGAAGGGTCAAATTGGACCTTAGCAAAATTTGGCTAATGTTAGCCCAGTTTTATCTGATCACAATTTTCTCGAAATGGGACCATCACCAATTAGGGTGCATTCGTTCCGGATACTGCTCGGATATAACGCTTACCATATCCATATATGCTTACTCATTTTGGATACGGATACGGATACATATATAACTCGGTAAGGAAAATTCATATCCATATCCGTTAAAATCGGATACGGATACGAATATACATGAGCATATATAAGCGGATATGCATGCGGATATAAAACGGATGCGAGGAAACTAGATACTATTAAAAAATAATATAGTTCATGTGATACAAAAGAGTTCAATAATATGTTTATTATATCTGAAAAGCTAAGATTAGATATCTTGATCGTCAAAATTAACCTTATATCCATAATCTAAAGACTAAACTTATTGTACCAATATGACTAATATGTATTTGGATATTTAGGATACGGTTCCTGATACTTCACTACAAAATCATATCTGTAATCATATCCTATCGTTATAGATTTGAGTAACCATGTCCATATCCTAACGGATATGGTTACGGATATTTTCTCGATTTAGCACCCCTACCACCAATCATTGCCCACATTTTGAGCAGTTGTCAAACACACCCTGTAATGTATCAACAATTGAATACCTTTTTCTTCCACTTCCACCCGTCTGCTGTCGTGAAGCCTGAACTTGTCAGTCTTCTGCATGTGACCGTTGGCATGAACCTCGGATTCTTCTGTAAAATCGTATAAACTAACTGATAACTGTACGTATATTACCATTATTGTTGCAGTATATTGGGTTTTAAGTCTTTAAGACAGAGAAATGATTGTCTTCAACTTGCCTAATTGACTAATTTGAAAGTAGCTGATACCAAATATTTTCCTTATTTTTCCTCGCTGGGATTATGTAGGATCACATGCAAATATCCCCTAGGGATTGTTTGGTTCTGGGTTGCAAATATCCCCTAGGGATTGTTTGGCTCTGGGTGGTGCTGTCGGTAGTATGCACCGTTTGCTAGAGATTTGAGTCAAGCAACTAGCACCCTTGCAGCTGAACTTTAGGATTTGCACAAAACATCCCCAAACTGCAAAAATTAGAGAAACGGCTTCTAAAGTTTGAGGAGTTTCGCAAAACACTTTGAACTGTCAAAATTTTCTACAAACCTGAAATAGTCTAAAAAAACAAGTTGTTTTTCAATTTTCCTTTATTCTCTCTTTTCGACAAACTCTATAATGAAATTTGCCCCAAATTTTCAGATGGCGTTTTTTTCAAAAGTTCATGGTGGTTTTTGGTAACTCCCCCAAAGTTTTCAGGGAGGTTCTCTAATTTTAAAAGTTTTGTAGGGTGTCGACAAATCACCCCAAAGTTCAGGGAACTTCGTGAAATTTAACCATACCTTTGTATTGGTCTTCACATGGAGGCCTTGGATCTCTCAGAATGATGGTATCAGTCTCATTATAATGGAAGTGTAAACTGCTTTTAACCTTATAGCCTACCTTTGTGCATTGCATTTATTTTTATGCAATGAATGAAAAGATGGTGCTAGATCAGAAACTGTAGCATTATTCTAAGATTAACCCTTCAGAATATAGTAGGTTTCTCCATTAACTTAGGGATCATTGGGTGGGGGTGTTGGAATGCTTCATGATTCATGTTTAATGATTATTATTACCCTGGTAGGCTCTACAAGACAATCATATCTATGGCTGCTATCATAACTAAATTCAACTCTGTTTCTTTTCAGTGCATATATCATGAATTTTTTTTCATTTATCATGTCTGACGACAGTTAGAATTTCTGTATGTATTTCACATATCTTCTCCTTTCTCTCTCCTTATTTCAAAGATGATTTTGATCTTTTATCCGAACCGCTAACGTCATTCGCAGCAATTTTCATTACCGAAAACTCATTTAGTTATCGGTAATAAAAAGAATATGATAGTTTTGAACAAAACCCTTCAAAGTTCATGATAGTTTATGAAATGTATCCTTCTTTTGGAATAGAGTCAACCTGATGACAAATGAGATGAATCAAAGTATTTAACGCTAGGCAAGTCTACAAACTATACCCCTTTTCTCCTTCGGAAAATGAAAGAGGAGTGAATTGGACATCTCCAACTTGTAGATGTAAGCCCACTTCCCTATTAAAAACTTAGTTGATGAGTACATGAGGGGGAAAAAACAAAAACAGTTCAAACTAGTGGATGACTCGTCCTGCTTTCAACTTTACTATGAGAAGCATGTGGGACATAAAAGACAATGGAGCCTATGATGTTTCTGGCATCATCATCATCATCATCATCTCCTCCTTTTTATCTTTTCCTCCTCATAAAAATCTAAAGTGAAGAATGAAAATCTAACAAGAACTTGGTCCTTTTTATCCTTTGACTGGTCAAACTTTTAGGCAAGCACATGTTTGTACCCTTTTCTAGGTGATATAGCCTAACATATATAATATATAATAATATAAAGAAATGTAAGAAGAATAAAAAATAAAAAAAAACCTTCGTACATGAGGGCCTAAAAACTAAAAATATTATTAAGTTATTGGTATCATGGATAATTATAGTATCAAGACAAGTGACCGGTCATCAGCTGCTTACTGCCCTAGATGATGTTATCAGCAACCAGTGGCATTAATCTAATTGAATTTGTAGTTCAATGATTTGAGGCCATAATCTCCTCACACTTAAACCCAAGTTATAACTTGCAAACAAGAGGAAAAAAGGAGATCAGTTCAGAAATGTTTCGTGGCTTTCAATTTTTCCCCTTCGATCGTAAAAAGGTTCTTAAATCTCATTCTAATAAACTGTTCATATTGATAATCTCTCTGTAACTACTAGAGATTTCGGTTAATATAAGGATAAATGAAACTGTGTGATTAAGAGATGACAAATTGCATATAACCTCTATTGTATGTGTAGGTAATTATCTGCTATATATTATCAAAGTGTTGATTTCAGAATGATAGTACTAATAAAGAAGTTAAGATATGATAAATACTATTGAATGTATTGATAAAGATTGTTATATGCAAATTTATCCTAATTAAATAAGTAAAGAGATCTGCAGAGCAGAAGCTTGAACCATCCCACATATATTCACGTCCACAACATAGCTAGGTGATCTACAACCATCTCAAAATCACATCAAAATGCCACTGTAACCACAATCACAGCTAGCAAAAATCTGCTTCATTAGCAAAATAAGAATCGAATGGTGTAAAATTAATTCCATCATGTTCAAGATTAATAGGCTAGCTAACTCTCCTCAACATTTTGGAGGGAGCAGCGAACCTGGCCGAAAACGACCGAGCCAAGTTCTCGGGCTCGACCCAGGTAGCAGACCCGTCGTCGAAATTCTGCGCGTAAGTAAACGCATCATAGGGCTCGTGAGCGTTAATCCCCGACTCAAATATCCTCCGCTTCTCCTTCACAATCCTCCTCCAAATCCCTCTCCATCTAGTTGTGGATCGAACCGTGGTCGATCGGTAGTCGAGCTCGTCGTCGTTGTAGTATTCGTCGTTGTCGATGCGGCGGGTGAAGTTGTCGGGTCGGCGGCGGTTGGTGGCTGCGCACCAGTTGGCGACGTCAATGGGAACGCAGGAGCAGGGGTTTTGTTTTTGGAGGGGGGAGTTGTAGGACATTTTTTTTTTTTTTTTTGGTTGGGGGGTAGTGGGTGTGTGGAGTTTGAAGGGATATTTGTAGGAGTTTTTTTGGGTAACGGTCAAAGTTGGGGGTGTGTGTGTTTCGTGCCGAGGTTTGGTTGAGACTCATAAAAAGAGGGGGAAGTTCTGATTCACCCCTCGTTTGGAATTAGGTTCTCTAAAAATTACAGCTTCAATTGCAATTTCTATTATAATAATGTCTTTGTCCCAAAGCTTTTTAGTAGGTTACTTGATGCCTATTCCATTCTTATATTTACTTTGGTTGACGCACCCACTGCAACCTGATAACAATCGTTGCGCACTAATCTTCGTAGGGTCACCCGGTGATGGGGAAACATCGAGAAAACCTATTCGAACAAAAGGGAGAAACAATCTACTACAAAAAGTAGAACAAGAGCATACTTACACGCGATTTATGTGGTTTGGCAATTGCCGACGTCAACGGTGAGAGTTTTAAGTTTTCTTTTATTCTCGTTCTTAAAAAGAACCCACAAGAAATCCTCTCTCAATCCTCTCTCGATCACACCGAAGATCTCTCAAAATATTAGATTTCTCTTTTTAGTTTCTCTTTATCTCTCTTTTATAGTATGCAACTCATTTTGACTTCCTGACTCAAATCCTAGACCTCGAAGACCTGTGTTTATAGGGTCTAAACAAGATATGATTCCAATTGGAACGTCTAACAGGAAAATAGTCAAAATTGTCTGAAAATGATCCCAAGGCCGGTTTGACCGGTGTACTACTAGCGGCACCTGACCCGTCCAACTGGTTAGTGCACTGCGTGTTGGTTCACCACTTCGCTTCTGCTTCATTTCTGACTCTTCCGATGTCTCCACGGTTGAAACACTATACCGTATCTTAATAATTTTGGAATTAGATTCACCCCTCAATTACCCTTGGGTTCTGAAATTGGAGTGGTCTTTAAGGCTGAAAAATCAGCTCCACTACCATGTAAAGAAATGGAACTCTTCGCTATTCATTGATCATTGAAGATAAATACCCTTTATATTTACAAATAAATTAAGTAGAATATTTACAAAAAGCCTTTTTAAAGGAGAACTGTAATATGTAACGAAAACTACAATCAAGAAATGTCATGTAAAGAGAAACTACTATATCAATTAACACTTTTTAATTGATTGCAACCAAGTTCCCTTAGGTTTATCTCTAGTTCTTCGTAGTCTAACATTATTTTCTAATAATATATTTAGTGGCGTCCATTATATATGATCAAATCATCTCAACCAATTTTTTTTCTTATTTTATCTTATTTATCTTCGGTAGGAGCAACTTCTAACTTATTAGTAAGTTATCTATCAGTTGTAAGGATCGCTCTTTTTATTAGTGTTTGATTAGTGGGTATGCTGCTGAGGTTCGACTAGCAAAACGGAGAAAAAATTACTGCTTACTATTTCATTTGACGTTTAATTTTGAACTAGGGGTTAAACAAAAAAAAAATTCAGCAAGTTAGAAACATGGGCATATAATCCTTTCAAAGATTTGATTGGGGAAGCGAGGGGTCATGCAGCCACTCTTTTAGACAAACAATGACACTTGAGTGATGCCCCATACTTTCTTTTAAATCTATAGACACACACATGTATATATGTCGAATAATATCTAAAGAGGTCTCTGTGATGATTGAAGACCTAACTTGAGTTGCATTAAGATATATGTGAATATCTTCTAAAATTCTGTCCAACTTTTTCTGTGAGGTCTCATCATCTCATGGTGGCATTGATCATATAAATATAGATTTAAAGCTGGTCATAACATACTTAGAGAAATTTTCACTGAATGTATATGTAGAAAGTATTTATTATTTAGCATAACAATACTAGTAATGATACGATTATAATAAAAGATAACTCAACAATCCTGATGAAAAAAAAAACACCTTTGTTTTTTTTGTTTACTTGTTTATTCATAGGGTTTATATATCAGCGCTTGTAAGAATATTCAATCTTCCCCTTCTCTCAAGCACCAAAAAGAAAAAGAAAAAGAAAAAAAATCCAAGAAAATTTATGAGTTGGAATTTATGCATCACGTCATTTTTAGGTTATATCTTCAATTAATTACGTGAATCGTCACGCTCAATTCCTAACCAAAATATAAGAAGTACTTTTAGCTAATTTAAGCATTTATCGGCCTTAAATAATAGCTAATTAATTAGCTGAACACTGATAAGCCCGAAGCCAGTTGTCAATTAGACCATTTCTCTGAGCAAACATTTAAGAGTTAATTGGACCATTTCTCGAGCAAACGTCTAAAGTCAAATATCATCCAAAAAAGAGATAGGAAAATAACTTTAAAAGGTCAAACATTGCAACTCAAAGGGTTTAAATTGCTTTATTAATCTAGACGTCATCCAATCATAAATGGTCTCAGAAGTGGATGAGGGATGTATTCATTGATATTATTATCTTGATAACTTATTCAAAATAAGCATTTCAAAAAAAAAATTTAAAAATCAAGATGAGGAATTATTGTAGGAAAAATCTAACTAACATGCTATGAATAAGATCTTGGACATATTGATGTGACCTTAGTAGGATCTCAATCCATGAATAATGCAAATATCATAAATTTCAATATTATTAAACCAATGAAATCCTTATAAATCTTTGGACCAGTTCATCAAAAGCTTGCAATCCCTCAATTTTGGATCAAACTTAACAACTTTGATCCAATTTAAGAGTCCCCCCGTGAAAACCACTATGAAACATAAACCAGTTGTTAGCTGGGCTTTGTCTCAATATTGCATAAGGCAGACTCAAATATTTGGCCGAATAAAAAAAATGTAAATCTAAAATAAAATAGTCATAAATTGCAACTCATAGGCCTTAAATTTTTCATGCATCGCTATCTTTAGGTTTGTAATAATGTGAAGCTATCATTTGTATAAAAAGACTAATATAAGGTTAGCACAATAAACATGAACATGAATATTTCGTAGCCAAAATGGTTTTTAAGATAGGCATGTCTTTACTACTTGGAATAAGATGCCATAAATATTTAATTAGCTAATGGAGTTGTAGATGTCACCATTAGCTTGTGAAATGTGAATCATGCGAGCGAATGGTTACTATTTCATTTATTTTAAAGAAAAAATAATAAAAGAGTTGCATGCTTTTATCGTAGAATTTCTCTCACAAAGAATAAAGGATTTAAGTAAAAATCTAGTATTTTATTCAACAGTACGTGCATTTAAATTTGAACGGTATTAATATTTATTTGACAGTTTAACAATATAATTATATGCATACTTTTTTTTTTGAATTGATATTTGTATACAAATACAAGTAAGTAATATTTGTATACTTCAAACACAACGGACACAAACTTTCATGTTTATTAAAGGGTTTTTTTTTCCCATAGAAATCATCTTTAAAATAGAGTTGTTGATGCTCAAACTCACACTCGGATCAAACAGTCACTAATCGCTGTTGGATTAGAGTTTACGTTACGGGGGCTCGTTTCTCCTCCTAATACGATGTCCGGCGGCTGCTCTTAACACCGAGGAGTACCTGTGGAAGGGTCAGAGTTGGGATCTCCGGTGGCCACTCTGACGATCAAGTCAGTATGTGAAGAAGTAAAATGATTGTTGAAGTAAAAGAGCGGAAATTAGGGCTAGGGTTTTGGCCAAAGAGTTTGCT
>JBAKGM010000001.1:26216809-26231432 GCA_037177215.1 Asparagus racemosus
TTGAACAAGGATGTTATATCCATATAGGTCCTGTTACAATATACAATTATTGCCTGCAGGGCATCTATATCTAACAAAAAGAGCTCGCCCTATGTATCTTTGATTCTTGGCCCCCTAAAATAAATTTTGAAATACCCTGCGAAAACTATTTGGTAAGGTAAAACTCCTGTACCATGTTTGGTAACCCCCCCCCCCCCCCCCGAATATTCTTTGATAACGTCTTTGATATCCCAAAGTTTTGATTCCATCTTACCTTCCTGCCAAAGTATTTTTGGGCACTTTAATACCCCAGAGTTTCAATCACATTTCACTTTGATATTCGATCTTTTTGTTAGACGTATATCACATCTTAAGCATATCATTAACATGTATTTTAGACTTTCCAGGGTTCTTTCATCCGAGATCAGCGTAAGTACAATATTTGTGGCAACTACTAAATAATTATATGCATATTTGGTGTTAGTACCAGAGATGCATGTGAGAGAAAGATTCAATGTTGACAGGTTTATTCTGGCCTGTGTTTTTTAATTTGAGATCAGTGTATATATAAAATTTGTGTCTGCTGCAAAGAATTATATTATGCATTGAAGAAAGTAATAACCTAAATTAGTTTTTGTTAATTGAAGTTGTCCTGATTAAAAAAATGAAATTGTATAATTGAACTTCCCACATTCAAAGTTTAAACTATATTTAAAAAAGTAATAATAACAAGCCTTCAGTAGACCTGCTAGCGTTCATAAATACTTGGTTGACCTATGTACCATCATTAAATTGGATATGTATAAAGATTTAAAGTTGACTAAACCGACAAAAATGACTCCAAATAATGTCTTTTGTTGTGGCTTTGTGGTCTGTGGGCCTTGAAGTTTGGTGAAACAGGCAGCTCTCTCACATCTTGGTAAAGCAGGCAGCTCCGCCAGAAGGAAGCACCTCTGACGAAGGCACTCCTAGGCCTTCTTTATGGATTGAATGAACTTTTTTTTTTTTTTTTTTTTTTTTTTTGAGTAGTCCGTGAGAGAAAATTTTTTGAAAATAAAAATGCTAATGCAACTGATATTTGTTTGGACTTCTAGACTCAAGGTTAGAGTATAGAATTATAGTCTTAATCCTCATTATAATTTCATAGTTTAGAGGGGTGAAAGGATCTTTTACATGCTAGTAAAGGGATCGAGGTCTAAATTCTACATGCCGCAAATTTAAAGTGGAGGTTTCAATGCATGAGAACACTGAACCTATGAGAACATGTTACTATGTTGAGGTATAAAACTGTAACCCTCGATTCTCAACCATGGCTCTGAAATTTTGGTATAGTAGAAGAGTAATGGTTATAGTATATTATATCAGGTAGTATCTTATATTACCCTTCTTGAGTCTAAAATTTTGGTTTTCTTCAACCCTCTCGAGACAAGAACACACTTTAAATTTGAGGACGAGTTGAACCATCAATTCTATAAAAGGAGGAGGATTGATGTTGCAAATAATATACAAATTATTATTCATAATATGTTCAATATTTTTCACCAGCGGAAAGAAAATACTATCTAATAACTTTTACGTAAAAAAGAAAAAGCAAAAAAAAAACCTTCCACCAATAAACAATATCATTAATTTTGGTTCTTTTTCATTCTACACTTCCTCCCAAGATTTCTCTTTCAAGTTCAGGCCCTTGAATCTTGATTCATCGTTCGAGAAGTGGCTTGATCAATGGATGAGATAAGTGATGATGAGCGCGACAACCATTAGTGTGTAACCTATAGCTTGATCCACTGTCTTCGCTGCATTGCAAAAGAAAATGACAAATTTATAATAAGAAAAAACAAGTTTGATGAAGTTGCAAACAATTTCATAAATAGCGTGCATTGCGAAGAAATTCATACAAAGCTAACGCAATCACTTGACACAAAGGTAGAAAATTGTAACGTGAGTTTAATACGACTTTTTATTATCTTCACGTGATGCAGTCAAATTTTTTACCATGTCTTGAACTTGAGTTTTTAAAGAAAATGTAGGACTTCATAACAAAGGACATGAAATTTACCATCATTATCAAGAGCAATTGATGAAGGCGAAGGTGACGGAGGTAGAAGTTGACCGAAGCATGAATAAGTCGATAAATAGAACAAGAAACAAACAATAACGCTCTTGTATTCCATTTCTTGAAACGAATTTTTTTTTTCAAAAGTGATGAACTGAAATATAATCAGAGAATTAATTTCCTTGAAGAACTTGGGAAGAAACAATCTTATAGTATAATAACGGAACAAACATTAAGCTTTTCTATTTATAAAGAAGAAATTGTTAGGTCAATATGAACACCCTAGTGTTCGTTGTATTGACTTAAATCAATTTTTATTATTGATAGATGATTACAATAGTGACACGTGGCAACTACCTAAAGGAGGTGCTTGCCCTATTTGTATCAATAAATTTTTGACTTTGTTCGAAACCGACCATGAACCCAATGTCCGCCATTTGGGTTCGGGTCAAATCGAGCAAGTCCATTTGAACGCATTGGCCGGGATTGTTCCCATTTGATCTAGTCCGTTGAATTATTCGATCGGACGGTTCTCGGTTTCAGTTTGTGTGAACCACGTATGGGGTTTGTGTGCATTTAGACTTTCAGAATGTCAAAATGTTGGCAAGGAGATTGACAAGTTTAGGTTGCATTCTCTCATTAATGACCGCTGATTTATGGCCAACACTTGAATTGTTTGGGTCAATTTAAGACTCGAGTTTGGGATGGGAATTTTATTAGTTTTATGTTTTTTTAATTAAAATTTCTGGGATCGGATTAGTAGATATTATTATATAAGAATAGTTTCTGTATTATGAAAGAGAGTAACTCGGTATTAGTTGTGTTATACCAAAGTAGGTGAAAATTAACATCATATGTTTTGTTTTGTTTTTTTCCAGGTTTTTATGGATTTCAAAGATTTTTGAAGAATTCTATCACATCTCCTAATCTCCCTAAAACTTCACAGCAACTGGCACAATCTTTTTGCTCAGAGGTTTCAATTACCCTAATTAGTACACTCTGAAAAAGCGAGCGCCAACTTGTCAAATATATATCAGCCATATTTTTAAAACTCCTAGCTGAATAGCATACTTCATAATATAAGGTTCTCATCCGAAAATATTAGCTAAATACAGCAATTTAGTCCAAGCACATCAAATATTCTCAGGTGGCGACAAGTCGGTACAAACTTGACGCTTACAACAGGAAAAATACAGTTCATAAGCTTTCACTAAGGTCTTTCAACTAAAATTTTGAGCTCAATTGTACATCTCCTTCCCTCATTTCTCAAGTAATAGTACTCATAACTGTCTGTCAATTGTAAATTATACTTACAAGTTCACAGTAGACACCAGCAAACCACATACAAGTAACAAACTGCCATTTCGCTCCGCATCTCTTTCTCTCTCTTTTAGGACATATAAACCTCAACGCTCGCAGTTTTTACAGCCAAGCAAACAGGACACGCATCAACAAGCCCATCACACTCTCTGCACAGACACAGATGCCTACAAGGGAGCAGCAGCATACAAACCTCCTTTCTTTTACAAACCCTGCAATCCCCAATTCTACTCCTTTGCTGCATTTTCTGTCCGACATTGGGCTCATAGGACGAAGCAGCGTCGTCAACTTCGCTATTATCCCCACACCCTTCTCTGCCATGATCAGCTGCTCCTTGAGCAGCGAGAGCTTGCTTGAGGTTGTTCTGAAGAGCATGGACCATTGATTCGTTGTATCGAGCTCGGTATTGCCAGTTTTGGGCGTCGGTCGCTGCTTGCTTGATTCGATCTGCTAGGTCTCGGTTTTTCCTGTTTATATTGTCGATTTCCTGTTGCTTTTCATGTAGTTTTCGGTTTATTCCTTTGTCGATGGTGGTTAGGAATTGGGTGATGTGCCTCTGCTTTAGTTCTTTCACTCCCTTTGCAAATTGTTCCTCCTGTGAAAATAAACAGTGTACTACAGATGGTAACCCTCAACATAATGGCATTAAGAGTTTGTTATAAAATATCACTGAATCTAGGATGATCAAAGAACTCCCATGTAACATATCCCTATCATTGGTAAAAGAAGATGATAACTTTGGGGGTAGAGTTAGGAACAGCATCCCGTGAAATTCTTGAGATACCAACCAATTAAACATAGAATCCTGAAGTCACAACAAAACTGCAAGGTTTTAAATAATTTTTTCGTATTGCTGGTTTTGTGATAAATACTTGTTGACTGTTTGAGAAAGGACAAATCATAAAGGAAGTATGTCATGCATTTAATTAAGAAATAGGAAAGATAACATATAACGTGCAGATAGATTTTTTATTACAAAGCTTTTTATGCCAAAGATATCATGATCACGATCAAGCAGAAACTTGAACACATTACGAGCGGAGTACTATACACCAACTTTTTATATCTTTATGTAACAAAGTACAGGTTCCTACCACTGGTTGTATGCAACAATGTTGATCCATTAACAATTCATTGCAATGTTCTTTTCTTGCATTTGTGGACTAATAGAAGAAGTGAACATCCATTACTTTGTTAATCGAGGTAGATAACTCTTAAACTTAACATCCAAAACATATGATAAGAGGAGAGATGGCATCCATTACTTTGTTACTCTAGGTAGATAATTCTTGAACTTAACATCAAAATATACGATAAGAGTGGTCCAGTCCTTATTGTATTCACTGACTATCGAAGAGGATATGATCTGATTTCACACTGTAGAACACAACAATAATTAAGATAGAATTTTTGCTATACAGACACCTTTACACTGCAAGCAATGGAGATGGGTCAAAAATCTGGAGGTCAAAGCTTCTATATGGTATTTTACCAAAGATTCATACCTGCACTCTGATGTAATGATCAAATTCTTCCTTCTGGCGTTCAATTTCACTCCTCAAATTATCACCAAGAGACATGACAATCGGAAGTGAAGGCATGCTTCCACTTGCAGTTGTGACAGATGAGTTATGCTCATCATCATCATAAGACAATCTCAACCCAGTGGACACAGCGTTTGGATTAGGGATACTGGCTGACCTGTCAGTCTCATCTTGGTAAAAATTATTTAATGAAATCTGAAGCTTGTGCTGCATGGCAATATCTTCTGAATCCCTGCTCCTTTTGTTCGGTCGGTTTAAAGAAGAAATATTGTTGGTTCCCATATAGTTCGTTGGATCAACATTACATGCAGCTGGAACTGCAGAATGACACAACATGGTCACAGCAGATTTTATCTTGTATCAAGTATAATTTATAAGTTCTGACAGCTAAGTTGGTAAACGATTAAAATTTTACGTATTGATATTACAAGAAAAAGGAAAAGATGATAGACTTGGAAAGCACACAATTAAAACACGACAGTGGTCTAGCAGCAAAAGAATATCAATAATCATCATTACTTAGCTTCTCCGTCATATATATAATGGGCTCGGCTATACAGCATAACTCAAAGTTGAGAAAGCACCAAATTTGGCCAAACAACTGAAGAAGTAAAGGCTGTGCCATGAAAAACCACGACAGCAAGTTCATTGGATGATACATCTATCCTTCTCAGTCATCCTTTTGGGTGATGCAGTTAAAATCCCGTAAGCAATGAGTAATCTTCCAAGTTTACTTAGCTAGCAAAGAGCCTAGAGGAGGTAAGACAATGGGACAAGAAGAAATTGCAATATGTATAACAAGACACAGGACAAGCCAGCAACACAATTGGATTTTTGGAAGCACATCTTGGAATATCAAAACTTGATCTAAAAACTTGGCTCTCAGCTAAGTTAATGTGTTACATCATTAATTCCCAAAATAAATGATCGGCCTCTCACAAGTGCACAGACCAAGAACAGTTCAAATCAAGACAAAGTATTACATGCTAATCTGCATTAGATGACAACAGCAGATTAGAACAACAGCAGATTCGTATCAAAAGAAATAATATGTGATGACAACAATAGCACTTCAAAAACAAAACCTAATAATAAGAAGGTAAGTGAAGTATGATAAAACAATAATAATGTAACCACCTTTAGTTGCTCTCAATTTTAATCATACCTCTCTTGCTCAGTAATGATGTCAAAGAAGGATCCTCAGATAGTCAGATGATAGATTATAATTGACAAAGTCCGATTATTAGATCAAGAAACTAGGTTGTATAAAAATTTAGTTGTACATGCGACTATAAGGATACTTCTACGGTTTCTAGAAAACAAACATATCAGCCAGACCGCTGACAACCATATTTTCCATCATATGCAATTAGTTGCATTACAGGTAACATTGTTCCATCTCCTTGTAATTAGCATTGACGAAATAAGCCAACCACAGATAGATAATTAGATATAATAAACATTTCGAAAACAAAATCAAAGCATGAAATTGAAATGAAGCTCAAATGCAAAAATATCTCAAATGTATGCTTTTACAAAAGAAAGTAGTCAATACCTAAAGCAATAACACAACAAATTCAATGAATTGATGTGGTGAAGACAAATCATAAAATATGGATACTAAATTCTTGATACTACAATTTTAAGAATAAATGATCTCAAGAATTTCAACCATAAAAATTGTTTACAAAATCTCATACTTACTGCAGTTAAACAACTGGAGCTGGGTTGTGGATGCATTAGAATTATACTGGAGCTGATTCTCATCCAAAAATATTGGAAATGTTGGAGTACCATTATTACCACCATACATTTTTTCGTTCCCTGAAATTAACATCAAACACAAAGCCAACAGACCTTCCTCAGAATCCACTGGAACAAAAAGACTTCTAGTTTATGAAGCAAAAGTTTAATACCTTAAATTTACAACACCCCTATGATAGCCTGATCGACAAATATATTCAATCTGAAATAATAAAACTGTCAGTTCATCATACCTTAGAACGGAAAAGTCTATGAAAATTTTCCATTCCACAGCTAATACAAAAATAAGCACTTAATTTCAAGAATCAAATTACACAATTAAATAAGATAAATCAGATTCCCCCCGAGGAGTATCCCCCTTGTATCACAGCCATAACCTGACAACTATATTAGAATCTAAAACAAACATCAAAAGCAAAAAAAATGAAAGTTTGATTTTCTCGGTGAAGCATAAACCAGATTAGGGTAGGAACTACAAAATCAAGACACATAAAAAGGTAGTTGTCTTTCTATGTCCTATTGCCTTTTCAGCTGAAACGAGAATAACAGAGCATGACTAGTCTATCAAAACCAAAAACTTAAGAGGAAAATAGACAACCTTTCCGAAGGGATGAAAGTAGAATAATTGCTCAAACATATACAAAAAGCCCAAAGTAAACACTTCCGATCTGTCAACCCTTGGGGAGTTACCCCTGCGATCATATGAAATAGAGAAATCCGGAATTGCTTAAAAGAAGAGGATAAAAATATTAAAAAATAACATATGAAACTAGAAACTAGAAAGATCAGATCATTTTCACGAGCTGTCTTTGATCTGATAGAACAGTAGAAAGGATAGCAAAAGAACAAGGAAAAAATGAAATTCATGTCATTGCCCGGAAGCTTTTAAATAAATTGTTCCAAAAATCAAGGCTTTGCTTGTAACTTTGCTCTAATTTCTTCTCTCTTTCTATTGCCATCCCACTTAGCTTGCTGATGAAAAAACTATATTGTTCTTGAAAGAGGGCTGATTACATGGTCTGGTTTCTTATACAGGTGTTGCCTATAAATTTTAAGAATATCCAAGCTTGATCTATAAACAGGACCAATATAAATCAAAGTTGAAATCTACAATTTAGTTGAGCTAGGTCCACAAAGATATTAAGTTGATCAAAGATTTGAAATCAGCAGTTTAGGATGACTAGCTCAATAAAGATATGAAATTTGTAAAGAATTTGGCTAATGAAATCTAACATTTCCTGCAAACACCATCAGAATTGTCCAAAATATTCACAAATAAATGAATCATTTATCAAGTTTTCTTTTTTTTCACAGCAAACAGAAATATCCTAAAACCCATAACAAACAGTCTGATTTCAAATTGATATAAAAAATGCAAAACATCAAAATTTTCGCAGAAATGTCAAACAGAGTAGACATAAATATGCACTGCAGATACAATTTAGAACGATCCAAGCTTGATCCATAAACGGAAGCTAATACAATCCAATCTTTCGCTAATATAGTATAATCATTGGCTGAGATCAACAAGTTACCCCTTCAGTCCATCAATATACGAAACTGATCAAAGAACCATGTGCTAAAACTTTTAACTTTTCATCAAACCTCACCATAAACATGCATAACATTCAAAATCACCCAAACAATTTATCACATCAAACAATATAATTTCCAAATTGTATCGACAGATCCATTAGTTTCTACATCAATAAATCTCAGAAATCTAACAGAACTTCAACATATAACCCGATCTGTTCAAAAACCAGAGTCATCGAGACCTTCGATCGTCAATTCTTAACTATTAACAAAATTTCCAACAAGATCAATCTCAGATACAAGAAATAGATTAGATTACCGATGACGTCAGCTGATCGCCGATGATGATCGCGGGCCGCCTTAGAACTCAACGATCAAGAGGAGAAATGGGAATTTTAAGCTCAGGATTAGGGTTTTTTTTCTCCTTTTTTGGGGGTGAAGGGAAAGAGGAGAGAGAACGAAAATGTAGAAAAATAAAAGTTATATTGGGAGCTCCGCCTGTGGGATCTCGTGGAGGGAAAGGAGAAGGCGACACCTGTGATTTGCACTAATCTTAAAGACCGAACGGAAAAGAGGGTGATAAAGTAAGAACGTAAAACGGAACGGAGACTGAGTGTACTACTCGGTTCTGGGGTTTTCCCGTATATTCATATTTTAAATTAGTCCCTCACGTGATTGAATTTGTTATTGCACCCTCAACGGTTATTTCTTGCTAATGTTTGAAGGGATTGATGTGTAAGAGTTTATAGGAATTGGAGCATCTGATAGTAATTTTAAGGGTTCCCCATGAACTTCTAATGTTTTGAAATAAACTCCTATGAACTTTCAAATTCACATTGAACCCTCAATAACTTTTGCAAAAACCCCTAATATCTTTTAGGTAAATCACCCTAAACACCCAATAATTTTAAAATGCCTTTTTATGTTGTCTTATTGTTCTAATTATTTATGGGGTATATCTGCCAAATATAGTAACTTATTGGAAGTTTTCTGCAAAGTAGAAAACTTATTGGGGTTTTAGTGTGATTTTGAAAGTTCATAGGGCTTACTATAAAATGTTAAAAGTTCATGAGGGTTTAGTATAATTTTCCATAGTTTTAGTTCTTTGAGGGGCTAATTTTGGGACAAATTATAAGAATTTGAGGACCCCATAGAAAAGCCAATAGCCGGAGGGACTAATTCAAGAATTTTAGGTACAGTATCTTTATGCTCACTGCAACCGTAAGTTAACGCAAGAGGATAATGCTTATCCTCATATGAATTTTAACGTCCACGTGTTACTAATTTCATTTGAGTTTAGAAAGTATAGTTTGGATAACGGGATTATTTTGTTTCTTTTTATGTTATATATATATATATATATTTAGTTTCTTCCTCTACGCATCAAAACTCTTAATCCAACTGTGCTCAAAGATAATTAAATTGTAAAATAAATATCAGATTTAGATCGGTAGAAGGCTGACAAATATGTAAGAAAAGGAAGAAATAGATAAACAAATATAAAGATGGGGAAATTTGAATGTGGCATTGGACAATTGTCGATATCCATGCAGTTTGTGTTCATATTCCTTTAAGCAAATATTTACTAGCTTTTCTACCTAAAAACTATTTATATACGGGTTCATATTTGATAAATGATTTCATATACAAACTTGTCGAAACATACATCCAATATACGTCTTTATCTATCTAAGACTCTAAATTTTGGATAAGAATATCCTTAGCTTATTTAGATATTATAGGATTATCATATCCTAATTAATTGTTCTAATTAATTGGTATAAGCTTCAATATCCTATCCTGTTCTAATGAATATGTAAATAATATCTACTTTTGATAACATACATGTGAATAAAATGATTCCAATATTATTGGCTAGGTTATATATCTTAATACTTGTACGTATATAACCTTAACATCAAATTATATTATTGGCTACGTTATCTTGGTACTTGTATGTGTTATATATTTGATTTAAGTATATAATAAAAAATTTATATTAAGATTAATATTATTGGCTAGGTTATCTTAATTAAAAATTATATTAAGATTAATATCATTGACTAGGTTATCTTAGTACTTGTGTACGTCATAAGCTCGTCATATGATTTAAGTATACATATTAAAACCTACATTAAGATTTGATTCCTTAGATATAAAACAATATCCATATGAACGTATTGAATTAAGTATAGATTAGGTTTTTTAAATTATTTACTCTATTTGAATGTGTTATCCTCTTACGTGTAATATCTCATGTCTATATATTACATAGTTTTTCATATCAATTTCATCTCCTGCTATATGTATGTCCCGTTGCCTTCATTATTTTTCTTTAGTAAATATGGTGTATTTGATTCAATGGTGATATTTGTATATACTAGCTTGTATATGCATAACTTTTATATCAATTTCTCTGTATTTTTAGAAACTCTTTTGTTAGCATCTCCTTCAACAAGGTTGTTAGCATCTCATTCAACAAGTTTGTTTCGTTGCCTTTATTGTATTTCTTTAGTAATATTGCATATTTGATTCAATATTATTTTTCTTTAGCATTATTATGCATAATTTTTCTTTACTAATTATGCAACTTTCATAATTTCCAATTTACAAGCAAAACTCTCACGATTAAATACAACATGAAACCTAATTTGTTAATAGTACTTCTTCCATATCTAAAAAAAAGTATTCAAGAAATTTTTAAAGCAAATAAAATTGATTGAAAAGATGAAATTTTAATTTTAACATTTTTCCTAACCTGATATTATCTTATAGCCTCATCTCAGATAGAAATGCAACAAATAGTCTGTTTCTAGCTAGACATATAGAATCTCTTGCCTCCTCCTAACTAAAAAATTTGTACCATGATTAAATACTTATTAAAAATCCCACATTTTCTTTTTAAAAAACTCAGCAAGAAATTTGGACCTTTTCTGAGTAGATTGAAGAAAAGAATAGTGATGCTCATTGATTTCCTGTGGTGTTTTAGTTTTCTTATTAAAATATTGAGATTGAGGAGACAAAAGAAAAATAATTTGTTGATGAATATACATATAATTCAAGCTCCTTACTAAAAATATATTAAGAATAGTTTGATGAATTGAGAAATTAAAACTTTTTCAACAATAAACTACATTTAGGGTTTTAATAAAAATAATTTATTTGATGGAAAATAAATATAAAATATTTTAAACCAATTTTTTTAATAAAACTTAAAATTAAATTAAAAATATCCTTATAAAAAATAAATTAATAAATAAAGCTTTTTAAGAAAATAAATTAAAAATATTGTGTTGATGATTTACACACATTGAAATTTACACACATTGAAAACTAAATTAACAAATAAAAATTTTAAAGAAAATAAATAAAAAATATTGTGCTGATGATTTACGCACATTGAACACTTCTTATTTAGGTTACCAGCTGAGTTTGAACATGTAACAAACATACAATACTGATCATTATGGACTCTTTAGTTTAGTAGATTTAGTTCACTCCATACAATTTTTACTAACATCATCCTATATGAAGCTGAGTTTCTTTCTTCTGATCAATTTAAAATGATATTATTTTAATACTAAACCCCTGCATAAATTGATAAACAAAATAAGAAATGGAGGAAATAATATGAGCAAAATAAGGAATTTACTATTTATTCTTCACTTATAATCTTTATCTTTTTTTTCTCCAAGTCAATTCATCATTTTCCTTTCAATGAAAAAACTCAGAATATAAAACACGTATCTCCAAGTTTCACGTGCAAAGCGCACACCCTATAGAAGGGTTTCATCACTAATTTATTCTAATGCACAAGTTAAATAGTTTGCTCATATTCAAATGCAACATACAAGTTTGTCAGATAAATAGTTTATTATTTACAATGCTATGTTTCAAGAATCTAAATTTTGCTATTTTTCGGAATAAAATAAATTGAAACCAACAAGGTTTTACCCATGAAGATATTCAAAAATTTTAATTTAAATATGTTTTATGATAACCATAAACTACATATCAACCTAGTTATAGTAAAAATAGACTCAAAAGAAAAAATCAATATTATTTGACCATATGTCATGCACATGCATCCTACCTAGTTAAAGAAGAAGCAAGAGAAAGCGAGACCTAAAATGTCCTCTCACCAAATATAGGTGAAATGATGGCTAATAACTAACAAATGAATCTATTTTAGGAGAACTGTTCATTTATTAGTTTCCATGTCATAAAAGGTAAACTATGCTTTAAAAAAAATCCCCTCAACTATTCTGCCATATTATTTGATTTTACAGTAGCACAAATATCAAACTTGATCACAAATGATCAATGTAGACAATCATAATCAGTGTGACTTCATTCTCAAAAAAAAAAAAAAAGGTCAACGTGACTTGAAAACTAAAAGATATAATGCATAGAAATATAGAAACAACAAGTTTTACAAAAAAGTCAGGGTTTCGAGAAACCAATAGAAGAAAGATAATTAGATTGAAACAATTGATCATTATGAACAAAAGAGGGTTCTTGTACATGCACATATTTCATGTGAACAATATAAGATTGAAAGTATCAATTTAACAATACACATCGAACATATACAGAATCATACAAATTCAAAAAGAAACAAAATAATGATATACATCAATCTAAATCTACAATTTACAATGGATCATAAAGAGAAGACCAAGTACAATCTCAAAGGAGCCGATTGGATAGAAAGAAACAAAATAATGCATGCAAATATGTACGAGATTAGTGATCATCCAGGGACATAAAGACTAGACCAAGTACAGTGTCAAAGTAGCTGATTAGATAGAAAGAAACAAAATAATGCATGAAAATTTATACAAGATTAGTGATCTGTTAGATCAAGAAAAGATAAACCTTTTGCTTTAATAAATAAAACTCTAATCAATCACAATTATTGTTCATGTCAAACTATTGAGATTATCAAGAAGATGCGGAACCATACCTGAATTTATGGAGTAGGATGTGATTCTTGAGTTTTTGAGATGTAGATCTTCTAAATTTTGTACGTATATATCCTCCTTAGAGAAACTCTAATCATTCTGAAGATGAGAAATCAGAAAAAAAATTCTACGTAGAGATTTGGAGAACCACAACCCTATTTATAACTGAATCAGTTATTCATAATTATCAATTCAGCCCATCATAGAATTAATAATTATTTTTTGGTCTCTACACATAGGAGACCCATACTTTAATTATGCATTATGCATTAAAAGCTCAATCCCCAAATTAGATCACTTTAATGGGCTAACCTTCATTGATAGCACATAATACACATTTATTTAATATATTGGCCCATATATTGGATTTAAATCCAACAATCTCCCACTTGGACCATATATGTTACTATATAAATATGAATTATGATATAACCTTATGAGCTCATGAATTTTGCTATCAAACAATATGCATCATTAACAATCTCGTCTATCGGTTATATTAACATAGGATCAAAGTGATCGTCATTGTATTTATTGTAACTGGACCCATCAATGGTCACGTGTATCAATACAATCAACAACACAGATTAATCATGAATGTGTAGCATGAAAATTTCATGTAGTGTGATCTTGACATGCATATTTCCAACTGATCTACCTTAAAACCTTAGTGAGATCAAACCATATCAAAAATCAGAGTGAATATAAATTAAACACTTTATACTGCAGTAAATAGCCATATAATATCTATAAAATAATAACAGATGTGTCTACGAATAAAAGCATCTAAAATACAAACTCTCAATAAATTGACATATCTTGAAGAAATAAAATACCCATATGAGTAGTGTGCTCATGAAAAACCTTGGGTGGTAATCCCTTAGTCAGCGGATCCACAATCATGAAGTTTGTTCTAATGTGCTCTATAGACACAAGTCCACTCTGAACTCTTTCTTTAACAACTAGGAACTTAATGTCTATATGTTTCGGCTTCGTCAAGCTCCTATTGTTGTTGGAATATAACACTGTTGACTTATTGTCACAAAATAATTTAAGTGGCATTTCAATGTCATTCACAATTTGCGGCCTAGTAACAAAATTTCATAACCATATTTCATGATTAGACGCCTCATAGCATGCTACAAACTCAGCTGCTGTTGTGCGAAAATAACGAGTGTTACCTTTGGAGTTGCAAGTATACAACTAACAAGTTATAGTATAAAAAGTTATCGATCCCACGAGGAACGTGAAGTAGGGAAAATATTTGTCAAATTCGGTTCTTTTTAGGTTGTGCGCGACAATTAGGAGTTTTATTCGAAATAAAATGAAAACATGTTGAAAGTGTTGGTGAATAGGTTAGAAGAGTGGATTATGCGCAAATACAATGAGGAGAGAAAATGTGTGTGGAGAGAAGAGAAAACGTGTGTGATAAAAGCGAGGAAGAAAATGAGAGTGGAGGG
>JBAKGM010000001.1:26248870-26266780 GCA_037177215.1 Asparagus racemosus
ATAAATATTATATTTTAATAAGGTGCCACATCATCAATTATCTCACATGAATTGTCAAATCAAAGCTTTACATTATCTCATTATCCCAACTTATCCCACTTTATCCCACTCAAAATATATCAAAGAGATAAAATTACCCCATTGGAACAATTTTCCCACTTAGCCCCAATTTATCCCAACCAATAACCCCCCAGAAAAGCGGCGGAAATTGCTTTTACCTCATGTTTTTTGGCGAAACAAACACAAGAAACACTTTCCATGAAAGTGAAATAAACACAAAAAAGTGAAGGAAAATTATTTTTTGAAAAAGGAAGGAAAGCAACCAAACAGGCCATGAGTGGATACTGGCATACATTTTGGAATTTTTGGGGCCAAATAAATCTCCGGGCCCACAACCCACTCGGCATCAGCTCAATACGAATAAAACCCGCGGGCCCATTTTCCCTCTCTCTCCCCCCTCGAGCGTTTCTATTCCCACAGCGCAACGCAAACATCCATTCCCCTTTTTCTAGAGAGAGAGAGAGAGAGAGAACCAAAGGATCTTCCTTTTTCTTCCCCCCTTCTTCATTCGTCGTCTCTTTATCATCTCAAATTTCTAGGGTTTCGATCTTGTTCGATTCGTATTTGAATGGCGAAGAAGAGGAAATCCGACGCGAATCGCCTCGACGAGGTCGAGCGAGGGATGTACTCGACCTTCTGCAGCGCGGCGAACTCGCTGTCGCAGATCTACACGCAGGCGATGAATCAGCAGAAGGTCTCGTTTCAAGCTGGAGAGCGACACGCCTTGGTTCGTTGATCGATCTCTTACCTCTTTTTTCTCTTTGATCGGACGACGGTGGGTTGATTGAGGTTTTGCGATTTGGATGAGTTTCTCTTGTTAGGTTTGATTGTGGATTGGTTTTGTGCGTTTCTTGCGTTCTTTTATGTTCGTATTTTGAAATATAATGTTTAATTGGAAGTTAAATTCATACCAATGGTTCAGGAATCACAATTTTAGTTTCATTGTATAGGGGGCATGATGAGACTGAAGGGTCTCAAATTTAGTTCTTTTTTAAAGAATAAGTTGGTATTTTGTTGGGGGTATCTGATATGAGCTGAAGAACGTATCATATTTTATTATGGCATGGTTTCGGCCAAATTATCTCATATGGGTTTTTCTGCTACCAAAATTATCAAGGATATTACTTGTTGGTGCTTTATAATGTTGAGTTTAGTCGTTGGGGGACTCAGTTTTCGAGTCATTTCAAGTTACGCTTTCATTGAGCACATAACCTGTTAATGAAATCACTTGAAATGCATATGGATGGATCTTACTCAATCATCACGGCCACCACACTACCTTTGGTAGGATGTCATGCAGAGGTATATGAGTTATGAATATTTTAATGTCATCTTCTGGCAACCTGATTGCTCTTCCTTTAGAGATGGCCAAAATCACAAAAAAATACTGATAAGCTTATGTTCTTATGTCTTTACCAAAAGGAGTAAATACTATAAAACATTGCAATAAAATATGTGAGTATTTAAATTTTGGCATAAGGGGTATCGGGGGAGTCAGAAGTCATACATTTAGACACAGACTGCGTGATTTGAAATATCCCTTAGTTACATCACTTAAGTTTCTTGTTCTTCTGTGTTAATTACATGTACATAATTATTCTAAGCTTTTCAGCAGGTTATATAGGACAGCAAAGGATCCATTATCAATGCGCTAGATCTTTGTATCCATTCTTTCTTTTATGATTCGTGTCAAGCTTAACTAGTTGTATGCATCACTTTTTGAATGAATCTATTTGCAATTTAAGGGGATGGTGGGCTAGCCAACTTCTAAGGGGGTTAATTAAAGTTGTGAGGTTTGATTTTAAAACTGTAACAGGTTTAAGGACATGTCAACATTAATTCGATTCCATATGAGAGGAACGTATGGACTATGAATATCAGTGCATTGTTAGCAAAGAAGTGAATTTGCCGTTTCATTGGTTATTTGTAATTTGGAAAATCATGTATGTTTCTTACATATTTGCACTTTGTATACAATATCATCTGCGAAGTTTGCTACTCAAGTTTTCCCTCGTTGTTATTTTTGTTCTTTTCTCATTTTTTCCATGTATCATTCGGGCGAAAGAAGAGTGCTGCTAAGTGGAAGGATTCTAAACTACAGCTTGTTCTTCTCCTTATACTTTATATGCAGGAGAAACTGTATCAGTGGATATTGAAACAACACGAAGAAACATCAAGAGTGACAGCAGCTGATATAGTTGCCTACTTACAGGTTCTATCAATTGCTTGTCCTTTTATTTCTGTAACATTTTCTGGTTCGTTATCTTCTTTGTTGTTGTATGTTCTATAATACCTGAACTGTTCAATAACATTTTTCTATTAAGTATCTTATGTCATATATTTATCATCAATATGATTGTTTTCTTGCTTGTGTTCATATTTATTTGGCTTTCATATGCATGCTAACTGCTGTAACGACATTGCTTGATGATTTTCTCTATGGAGTGCAGGTGACTTTCAAATGCAATCTGCCGTGTAACAGTTATTTCTATATTGTATTGTTTTTATCTTATCTGCTGAAAATTTTCCTCTTGTCACAATGTTTAGGATTTCTTTTAAAACATTTACATTGAGTAGACCGTGAGTATATTAGACTTATCACCGATGTTGAAATGTAGGAACTCATGGTGTAGCTATCTTTTTGTGCATAATGGCATGCTCATTTTCCAGGTTTGTAGTTGCTGTTTATGCATAAAAATTTAATGACCATTTACTGAGTGTCATTAATTACTGAAGTTTGTTGATACTGATATACTGACCCAACTGTGAAATTTTTTGGAAATAATGTCATTTTGCATGCCCTAGTTGTTGAGTGTGGTCATACTTGCTTATGGTTCTATAGATGGTCATAGACATAGGTTGTCGTCATCACTGCAAGGATCCTGATGATGTTTCTGTAAGCAGCTTTGCCTTTTTATTGAGGTTTAATCATGGTTCATAGTCATGGGTTGATCATGTTTGTACAAGCAAGTCCGCATATTTATTGAGGTTTCGAAGGAATACCCTAAAAAAGTTTTAACTTATTATTCGCACCCACTTCCTATCTTTTCATCCACGAGAACCGTCCATCACCCTTTTCTCTTCTCATTTCTCCTCATGCTTAACATTTTTTGTTAAACTTAAACACAACCCACTTGCTATCTGTCCTCAACTAGCATTAGCACCTAGTGAAATTTTCTGTTATTTAGCTAAATTTTAACCTTTTTGCTTAATTTGCCTCGAAAGATCAACGTGTTGAGTATCTTGACATGTATATTTCTTTTTATATTAGATAACTATCATTTCTTATCATTTTTGGCCCCTGGAAAATTCAATCATGCTGACCAGTTGCTTCAATATCAACTAGTTGTGTTCTGTATCAACTATTTTATTGTCGGTTTAATTGCAGATAACCCCTTCTACAGGTAGTGCCACTATTATTTTTCCTAATATTACACATCATGCAGGTAATCGGATTAAATTTCCGTACAAATTGGTTATGTGCAGAGAATGTGACTCCTAAATCTGGTTCTTCTTTAAATTAAATTTTCTTGTTCGAAATCACTAAATATCCCAATTGAAAGTTAACTTTAGTCAAAAGTTTCACGTTAATATCTCTTCCTCTATGTCTATTACTACTACAATTGCTAGTTCTTGGATCTAATCTAAAGCCCTGAATTCCTCTCCAATATGACTACAAGATCCTCCTCTTGTAACCAATCATTCCCAGCATCGCCTTTATCATCTTTGCGATTTCATGGAAATGGAAATTTGGACCATATTGGCTCTGTTGAATGTGGTGGGAATCAAAGTGGAGGTGATGGAAGAGGAAAGGTGGTAGTTCTGATAAGTAAGGGAGATTAGGTTGAGGCCGTGATGCAAGAGGGGTTAGGTTTAGGGTCAGTGCTTGAAGTTTAGTTAATTTGTTAGGTTATGATGGAGATGGCATCAGTGGGGGAGTGAAGGAGGAAGAGATGGTGATGGTGAAGCGGGGGAGTTGGTGGAGGAGGAACAGAGGGTTGGTAACTTTGAATTTAAAATTAGGTTTTTATTACGATTATTTAATATTAGAGTTAGAAAACTGTGATCTTGAGTAAGAGTACTTTAATTTTTAAGGAGATCATGTGCTCTGAATATGACTGATTTATGTGGAGAAGTTAATTCTGTTGGCTGCAAACTTAGGTACAAGGAGACTAACTACGAAACCTCCCGTCGTACAAGATGGTTACTTGCAATTAACCACTTATTATTTATATGGGCTGAATGGCTGATCTCTTAGATAAGATACATAAACTCCTGAAAGCTGGTGGTGGGATTTTTTCTTTTTCTTTTTTTTTTTTTGGGGGAGGGGTGGGGGGTGTTAAATTGTGTAGAATTAAGGTTTTTAGTCAATTAGAACTCTATCAAAAAAATAGAACGGGGATAATTGTAAAAGTTTATCTCGCTTTGATCATACTTCTATACAAAAGAGAGAGTTCTAGTCTCTCAAGTTGTTCTAAGTTTTATGCTAGAACTAGATGCTAAAAAACTAGAACGCTTTGATCATACTTCATTTTTGTTTTTTTTTCTCCTTCCTCTCTTACACCGATGGTTATCGTCATTATTAGACCATGCCATCAGATCATCTCTCCTCCTACTACTCTCGTTATATGTTATTTCCCTTTTTTACTGAAAATTAAAATTATTTAATTAATTTAAATTTAAAAAATCACAGATTCATAATTCATTTAAAAAATAATGGAAATCAAGGGATGAGTGGAAGAGATATGGAGGAGCAAAAAAGAGGAAGAAAATCGGAAAAACTTTGAATTTTCTTATACTTGCACTATAATAATAATTCAAAAAAACAAAAGAGTTACAAATTATTATTATTATTATTATTATTACAACATTCTTATAGTCTAAACAATAGTTATTCAAGATTAATTATTATTATAGTAAATAATTAATAATTAATAAAGTAAGTTTTAACATATATAAATAGTAGTCATGTCATTAAAATGCATAAATTATATGCTTCCTGATCATCACGAATTATCCCACATCAGTTTAATAAGCTGTCCCACTTTAAAACTTATACCCTAAAATATCCCACTTTCAAAAAAGTTATCCAACATTATGTCATTTCTAGTGAAAATATTCCAATTGACTACCCGTACATCTTTTTAAGTTTTTTTGGTATAATCTACTTATGTTGTTGGTTTTCTTAGTGGAGTGTCACCAAGTATATTAAGTCCCCTGCTAACTTGTTAGAAATTTTTATTCTGGACTATTACAGCATGAGATAGATTACGGAGGAGAGGATTCATCAATATCTCCAAGGTATCAAGCTTCTGCTTCGTTCACTCAAGCAGCAACAGCTGGACTTGGCCATCGAGCTGCTCACATTGATCAAACAAAGAACTCTGTCTTCTCAAACGCTCTTTCAAGCCCCGTTCGCAGAACTCTACAATCTTATCACCTGCCTCAGGGAGGAGGTGAATCTTATCCTGATGCTGGTAATGGATCTCGAAACCACGAATCCAACTCATTTAATCAGAACAAAGATCCCAATTCGAATGATTCATCTATGGATATGCATTCGGATAGCCCATCTCATGACTCCTATGAAACTTGCTAAAATAATAGTTGCCTCAAAGGTCTACAGTGCTGTTTGCTCCGTGGAAGTCAGCAGCAACAACAAGATGAAATAGGAAACGCATGCTACGGAGTGCTTGATGAAAGTTTAATTCTTTCCTCGTGTTGAAGTTGTCGAATATGCTTTTGCTAGTTGGGCTTGTTGACAGTTCAAACTTGGTTACTTATCTATTAAACTTTTATTGTGTGACGAAACATGTGGTGTAGTGTTTAGTAATGAAATTATTAACAAGCATATGCAAGTTGCTAAAGTTTTGTTAGGGGCCGTTAGTTATCGCAGCTGCTAGGTTTTAGTAATTTATCGTGGTTCGCACAATTTGGTTGACAATCATGGATGAGGTGACGCACCAAAAACGGATGTGGCGGTCTCTAGCAACTTTTCTATCTCCAATTTGAATTGATTTTGCTTTAAATTATTGTAATTGTGTCCTGGTTTGATGTGTCGTTTCCGGGTGCAGGAACTTCTCACCATATTGAGATGCAATTCAAACATTTCAGTTCTCTGAGCTGTCATCGTTATAGTTCAATTGGATTGAAAACAAGAAAAGTTAAGTGCCCATGTGGGAGGATGTATTCTGAAAGTCTAAAATACCAAATTGGTATTTAAAATAGACTCATTTTACCGTTTTGATATTTGAAAAAGCTCTGACGTCTTTTTTGTATTTAAACTGTATAATTATGGCAAATAGGTACAAATATTCATCGGAATTCATTTTCTCCTGCGAGAACTGTTGGGAAAATTTCTTCTAGACCCTTGTTCTCTTAAATTTATTGCATTTTACTCCCTACTTCTTCAATCTCACAAAACTCACAACTGTTGTAACTTTTTACCCAATGAATGTTTTTTCCTTTCCTTCTTGCTCATTAATAAAGTCCCTACTCCTCCAACCTTTCCCAATTCAAACTCAAATCTAATACAAAATTCAAACATAAACCTAATCCAAAAAATATCGAGGAATTTTCTTTCAAACCCTTCATCTCTTAAACTTATTGTACTTTACTCCATTCTTCTTCTTCTTCTTCAACCTCACAAAAGCTCAAATTTCTTCTACCCTTTTACCCAATAAGACCCTCATTCATTCTTTCATTCTCTCTCATTAATGGAGGAGCCTCTACTCATCTTTCAACCTCCCCCAATTCAAACCCAAACCTTAATCCAAAATGCAAACCCAAAACCTAATCCAAATAAGGAATTGATCATTTGAATTACCGTTTGGGCTTGAATAGGAAGAGCTCTATATTGATGAAAGAGAAAAGGAAGGTGAAGAAGGGTATCATTACGTAAATGGTAGAAGAAATTCAAATTTGGAGAGGTTGAAGTAGAATAAAGGTGTAAAATACAACAAATTTCTGAGGTAAGGTGGTGGAAGAAATTTTCCAAACAGTTCTCACCGGAAAAATGAGTTTTTTTTGTACCTATTCGCTATAATTGCACGGTTTAAATTCTAAAAAGTCGTTGGAGCCTCTTTAAATATCAAAGTGATAAAGTGAGTCTATTTTACATACCAATTTGATAGTTTAGCCGATTCTGAAATGGCATGGGGGTAACAAATGGAGGCAAATGGGAGAACAGAGATTTGGTGAGGAGCCATGAACGCTTCAATGCATGAATCAAGAAGATCAAAGTCTCCAAGCCATACAAAAGTGTATAGGATATTAAATATCTGCATTTTGTCAAGTATTATTTTCCCATTTTCTGTCGATAATATATTCATGCATCCGCTCCAATATTCTCAATAGATCAAATCGTAGATCTATTTAGTGTACGGTGTATCACTCATATTGGTGGGCTTTGATTAAAAAAATTCTATTTTATTTAGAAAGTACTTGTACGACATGACTCGTGTGCGTTGTCCTTCCATTCGATTACTATCCTTATCTCGATTGCCTGGATATGAACATATGTTTCTCCCCTCTTTTTTTTTTTTTTTTGAGCTATATATTCTTTTTCGTTTGATATTTGCGATTAATAAACATATACGAACATGGAAAATAACATACTTGATCCGTATCCGATCTGTTCGTAATTTTGCATCCCTAATGAGTACCATGCAAACAGAGAAAGGGCAAAAAAAAATCTTTTTTTTTTTTTTTTTTTTGAGAGTTCCCAAAGCAAACACACGCACCACTCTGCTGTAGACCTCAAGTTGATCTATACGGCTAGTGCTGTGCACGCACAGTATCGGATATAAATCTTGGGACCACGATGACGCTGGCTCTCGTATGTTAATGATTCAACCCTCCATCATTTGTTTCGCTTGCCGCTTAAAAGCTTCGGAGCTCATTCGCGCCCGCTTTCACTTTCATCGATAGGCGCCAAAGGGTTAGCCTCAGCCCGCCCCCGATTGGCACTCGCGTCGCCGTCCCGTGGTCCCCGCGGCCTGACCCCACGTGCGGCGGGCCCCACGTGCGCACTAGCGTCCAGCGGCGTTCGTTCCGCCCCGTGGGGCTGACCGTCCGATCTTGAACTGACGGCTGCTTAACGTGCGATCCCTGCGGCCGCTACGTCATCCGCCGATGACGCTCCCCTGTGGCACTGAACTTCGTGGGCCCCGCCGCGTCTAAGTGCTACCTAATCATCACCTAATCTCGATTACTTGCTGATTTGGGGGGGGGGGCCCACTGCGAGATAAGACACCACCATGTCCAGCGTTAATTAGTTTGAAGGCTAAATTATCAGAAAACCCCCCTTCCTTGACAAAATAGCAGAAAGACCGCCTTTAAATATCGGGCAAACAGCCTTTAACTTTCAAATTTTATCAGAATCATCCAAAGTTACGGAGGGTTGATGTTTAGCCTTGGTTTAATCCTAGGGCTTTATGGTATTAGCACCTCACATTTCTTATTTTGAAATTAGTCCATCAAATGCTATTCGATCCCCCAATTCCTATTGTTTATTCAGCTTAGCCTCAAATTTGCTACTATACGAGGCGAACGGTTAATTCAACTTGATTTTTTTTACTTTTATTTTCAGGGAGCTCCTTCTATTTAAGTTGAGAACTTAAACCCGTTTAAAACCTAAATTCTCTTCTCTTCCCAATAATCTTCTTTTTCCTAACTCTTTTGCATAAAAAAGAAAGCAAACTTTGTGATTTAGGAGACGATTAGATAAATTGGAGATTAGAGGGTAATTTATTTTGTTGAATTAATCAATAAACCAATCAGAGTTAAGAACTTGCAGTACTAATAACTGTACCATAAATTCTATACTATTTTTATACTAGCACAAACAAAATAATATAGTTAGTAGCAACTTATAATTTTTCTTAACAATTCATTAAAAAGACTATACACACTTGTTAATGGAAAAAAAAAACCCCAGCATAATTAACATTACCATAAGAAATTACTTATAATACTTAAATGGCTTAATACCAATTTCAATGAGTCGAAGGATAACGTAAACATAAAAAGATGTAGGAAAATGTTTGCCAAGTGGCTTAGTTTAATTTATAAGTTTGTTTTTCTTTATACGGGTCCAATATTATATTTGTTAATTTTATTTATTTATTTATAGATAGAAAAGAAAGTCGGATTTTCCCAACTATTATATGTATACTTTATCCTTCAACAAATACGTAAAAATATATAATACGCAACTTATAAAGTTTCATGAAGCGTTATAGCCAAAGAGATCAATATCTAATCAACTAATTATCAGATTGGTATTAAAAGTTATGTCTAGTAATCAAATTGGTATTAAAATTATCTCTAGCGATAATAATGTATTTAAACTTACACGATAAAACAAATAGGGCCAAAATTAAACTTTTCAGCAATCACTCACATGATTTGGTACGTGATGCTTATATGACATGTTTATGATGACTCAACAGTTGTAGCTAGGCTCGTTCAATCCTTAGAAGGGGTGATTTTCAAATCACGACAAAAAGGGGTTTTAGGGGTTCTTTCTCCTCCTCCTTTCAAATTAGGGGTTCTTATCATTGTTTTGAGCTTCGAAAAGGCTGAATAGCACTTATATACAATATTGTTTCATCTATTTTTCACTTATATAACCCCACTTATATTTGATAGCAAGATAATACTCTAAAGTTTTATATAGCCTCACATGCTTTTTGTAGCACTTATACATCCTAAAGTTTTTAAAACTGACACTTAAATACACAAAAGTTTTTGAAACTAACACTTACATACCCTACGATTTTTGAAATTTGTACGTAAATACCCTCAAGTTGCATACCTGAGGGTATTTATGTGCAAGGTTTAAAAACTTTAAGATATTTAAGTGATAGTCGTAAATTTAGAATGTTTAAGTGCCAAAGATAAAGTGATGGTATATAAGTGCAAGTTAAAAAACCTTTGGGGTATTTTCTTGCTATCGGATAGAAGTTGAGGTTATAAGTGAAAAGTAGGTTAAACAATTAGGTATATAAGTGCTATTTAGTGCTCGAAGAATCCATATCCTCCAGCGACGAAGAACCCACCAATTTAAAAGGAAAAAAAAAACCCAAAATTAAAAGCACCAATTTATTTGGCCCAATTTTAAATCAACTTTTCTTAACAAATTGAATGAGTCTAATTATCGCTGTCAGGTCACCATAATTTATGATGCGATCAAAACATCACCATTGCAGAAAATTTATTTTTAAAATTTTAAGCCTATTTATATCATCATACAAGTTTAAATATCTTGTTGTTGTCAACTTAATTTTAACACCTATTTAATCATTAGGTACCATCGTTAATACCAATATAATAATTTAGCCTCGTCTAATCTGATTAAATATAATTTTTTAAGAAAAATTGTAATTAATTGAGATTAGACAGCTCGCTGAACTGTGCCAGTTTTGTCTTCATGCCCACGATTCCTATTCCTACGAAGCTACCCTCCAATGTTATACTTATTTGCGGTGGCATAGTCGTAGTATGCCACCGAATTATGGTCATTTAGTCAGTCCAGAGTTGATGCCCGCATCAGATCTGTGCAAGAGGACACTGCCTTTCCTTAGATTTCCTGCACGCGGATGCCGACGTCACTCCCTGTTCTTCCCCACATTTACCAAGATGCCACTGACTGGAGGGCGTTATAGTAATTTCACCCCAGCAGGTCACATGCTCGCTGGCTCGCCATCCCTCTCGATAAATGCCCCTCCCTCCTCTTCACTCTCAAAAACTTTTTCAGTTTTTACTCTCTCTCCTCATCTGAATTCTGAAGCTTTAATGGCCGATCCCAAACTCTAACCCTAACCTTAGCTAACGTCAGAATGGACCCCATCCTCTTCTCCTTCCTCTTTCTCCTCTTAAGCTCGTCCGCATCCTCATCCGAGGACTCGAAGCTGCTCATCTCCTTCAAGAACTCGCTCCAAAACCCTCGCCTCCTCAAGAGCTGGGACCCACGTGATCCCCCCTGCTCCTTCAGCGGCGTCACGTGCCGATATTCCGCCGTCACCGCCGTCGACCTCGGCGGTCTCCAGCTCACCACGAGCTTCAGCGCCGTTAGCTCGACTCTCCTCTCTCTTCAGAGCCTCGAATTCCTCTCTCTGAGCTTCGGTAACGTCACCGGAGATTTGGCCGCTGTTCCTCTCTGTGGGCCCAGCCTCGCTGAGCTCGACCTCTCCGGCAATGGCCTCGCTGGATCTGTTGCCGACGTGGCACTGGTCGCTGATTCGTGCAAATCTCTGAAATCTCTGAATCTTTCTAGAAACTCCGTCGGCGGTGAGGTCACCGCCGGCGCCGGTGGCGGGATCAGGTTAGACTCGCTTGATTTATCTCATAACAGGATATCTTCAGTGAGTGAAGTCAGCTCGGTCCTTTCGGGCTCGGAGTTTGTTTATCTGAATTTAGCCGGGAACAAAGTCTCCGGCGAGATTCCCGCCATCGGCAACTGCTCTTTCCTGGAGGAATTTGATATCTCCTCTAATGAATTCTCGGGGGAGATCGGTGATGGGTTTTTCCGTGGGTGCGCTAAGCTTGGGTTTTTGAATCTTTCTTCGAATCATTTTGTGGGGAAGTTGCCCAAGTCCCTGTTGGATTTGCAGTCGTTGGAGCTGATTAATCTGTCAAACAATGCTTTTTCGGGCGAAATCCCTGCGGAGTTCTTCACCTCATTCCCCAGTTTGAAAAGAGTGCAGTTTTCATTCAATAATTTCACTGGTAAGCTTCCTGATTCGTTATGGAGGTTGCCCAAGTTGGAGTTGTTAGATTTTAGTGCCAATGGGTTTACGGGTTCGATCCCTTCGAGCATGTGCTCGAGTCCTAGCTTGCGAGAACTCTACTTGCAGGATAATCTCTTTACTGGAACGATTCCTGAGAGCATCAGTAACTGTTCGGTGCTCTTCTCGCTTGATCTCAGCTTTAATTATCTCACTGGATCTATCCCTTCTTCTCTTGGTTCGCTGTCTCGGCTTAGAGATTTGATATTGGGGCAGAATATGCTAGAAGGAAAGATCCCGAGTGAGCTCAAGCTTGTTTCTACCCTTGAAAACTTGATTCTGGACACAAATGGCCTTTCTGGCTCGATTCCTGAAGGGCTCAGCAACTGCACGAACTTGAACTGGATTTCTTTGTCGAGCAACCATTTGAGTGGAGAGATACCCTCGTGGATTGGGAATCTTGAGAAGCTTGCAATTCTGAAGCTTAGCAACAACTCTTTCTCTGGTGAGATCCCGAAAGAGCTTGGGGATTGCAAGAGCTTGATATGGCTTGATCTCAATAATAATAATTTGAGCGGGAGGATACCCGGTACTCTGGCAAAGCAATCAGGCAACATTGCTGTTGGCTTGCTGACAGGGAAGAGTTATGTTTATTTGAAGAATGATGGGAGTAGAGAGTGTCGAGGGTCAGGCAATTTACTTGAGTTTGCCGGAATCCGGCCAGAGGCTGTCAACCGGCTACCTAGCCGGGATTCTTGTAATTTTACGAGGGTTTACAAGGGGAGCACCCAGTACACATTCAACAACAATGGTTCAATGATCTTTCTTGACTTGTCTTATAATCATTTGGAAGGTGAGATACCGAAGGAAATTGGGAATATGTTCTATCTCATGGTTCTTAATCTTGGCAACAACTCACTCTCTGGTCCAATACCTATGGAGTTGGGGAACTTGAGGTCTGTTGGAGTCTTTGATCTCTCTCATAACTTACTCGAAGGTCCTATTCCTGGATCGTTCTCGGGTTTAACTTTGCTATCGGAGATTGATCTCTCTAACAACAAGCTTAATGGCAGCATTCCTGAATTGGGTCAGTTGGCAACATTTCCAAGGTACAGGTATGAAAACAATTCAGGCCTTTGTGGGTTCCCCCTCCCACCTTGTGGAAAAGGTACCATTGCCGGCTTAGACAATGATCACCAGATGTCTCGCCGTCGCCAAGCCTCCATTGTTGCGAGCATTGCTATGGGTTTGCTCTTCATCATTCTCTGTATCTTTGGTGTGATCATATTTGTTATTGAGAATAAGAAGAGACGGAATATGAAGAGTAACACCAGCAATAACAATCTCCGAGATATGTATACTGATAGCAGGTCCCACTCGGGTACTGCAAACAGCAATTGGAAGCTGACTGGCACCAAAGAAGCCTTAAGCATAAGTCTTGCCACATTTGATCAAAAACCCCTGCAAAAGCTCACATTTGCAGATCTTCTTGAAGCCACCAACGGCTTCCATAATGATAGTATGGTCGGCTCTGGTGGATTTGGTGATGTATACAAAGCTCAGCTCAAAGATGGCAGTGTCGTGGCAATCAAGAAACTCATACACATCAGCGGGCAAGGTGACCGAGAATTCATGGCTGAGATGGAAACAATTGGGAGGATCAAGCACAGAAACCTTGTTCCTTTATTAGGCTACTGCAAGGTCGGAGAAGAAAGACTCCTAGTCTATGAATACATGAAGTATGGAAGTCTGGAAGATGTCCTCCATGATCGAAAGAAGGCAGGGATCAAGCTCAATTGGGCAGCGAGGAGAAAGATTGCAGTGGGAGCTGCCAGAGGCTTAGCATTCCTGCACCACAATTGCATTCCTCATATAATCCATAGAGACATGAAATCGAGCAATGTCCTCTTGGATGAGAACTTGGAAGCTAGGGTTTCTGATTTTGGGATGGCAAGGATGATGAGTGCAATGGACACACATTTGAGTGTTTCAACACTCGCGGGCACCCCTGGTTATGTCCCTCCAGAGTACTATCAGAGTTTTCGCTGCACTACGAGAGGCGATGTATATAGTTATGGAGTTGTTTTGCTCGAGTTACTCACAGGGAGACTACCAACGGACTCTTCAGATTTCGGTGACAACAATTTGGTTGGCTGGGTAAAGCTGCATTCAAAGCTTAAGATTAGTGATGTGTTTGATCCGGAGCTTATTAAAGAGGATCCGTCTCTGGAACTTGAGCTTCTTGAACATCTGAAGATTGCCTGTGCTTGCCTGGATGAAAGGCCAATGAGACGGCCTACAATGGTGAAGGTGATGGCAATGTTTAAGGAGATACAAGCAGGGTCGACAGTAAATTCGTCGGTCTCTGATGTTGCGGTTTCAGTGACAGATGGGAGTTTTAACTCTTCAGATATGAGTTTGAAGGAAGGGAAAGAAGAAAAAGATTGAAAAGCGCACGCTTCTTCTTTCATTACCATTTAATCGGTACGAATTTTTTCCCCTGTCATTGCAAAATATGTATAATATTTGTAGGAAATCCCTGTTTTTCTCAATGTTATATACGTTAGCAAGAGTTCTATCTGATGTATATATTGTGATTTTCCAGGAAAGGTTATGATTCCTTGTTTTGGGTTCATTTTCCTTTGTGCAATACTGGTTGCTACTCTCATGAAAACACTTGTTGAATTTATCATTCTGCTTCATCATGAGACTTGAGATAAACTGCTACCCATACTGAAGTTACACATTGCACGTGTAAGTTTGATCTATTTTCATTCTAGGCTTCTAATTTAAGCATACCTCTGCTATATTAAAGTCGTTCAAAATTATGTTGGTTGGATCCTATTAATGGTTTTGATGGCAAATGGACAATGGACCATAATTAGAAATGTACATGGTCCACACTACAAACCTCTTTCCATATGCTGCATGATACCCTATTACTTATCTTGCCATATTAGTACTCCCTGTCAACCGTATCAATCTTCGGTCCATGCTACAAACCTAATGTCTTTGAAGGATCAATTTGCTCCCATCTTCATGTCCACCTAACTTTGCTCTCAAGATGAACTATAGCACATAAAAACAATAACTACCTTACATTTCCTAGTGCATAATCTACATTGAAACTCCCAACATTAGAAGTTGCAATGTAGGGAAGTGACATATTTGCAATTCAGTCAGTGTGTATTTTAGGACCATCCAGATAGGCCACATTCTCTATTTCGATTTTGGATTTCCAAAGTTTTCTTTGGTTTCTAGTAGTAGATTGCAACTTTGTTGAGCCCATCTAGTCTAGAATTAAAAAGCTTCGTTCTTGAATGAGGTGTAGGTCCCATGTCCTTGGTTTTGGGTAATTGCTGGTTAAATAGGTTGGGCTGTCAATATAGGCAAAGGCTATAAATAGCACTTCCATACCCTATTGTTTCAACAACTTTTCACTTATATACCCCAACTTGTACTTGGTAGCAAAACAATAAGGGTTTTTTTAAACTTGTACTTATACACCCTCACGTTTTTAGCGGCACTTAAATACCCTAAAGTTTTCAAAGCCAGCACTTAAATACCCAAAAGTTTTAAAAACTTGCACATAAATTCCCTCATAAATCCCCGTTATGCAAACTTGAGGGTATTTAAGTGCAAGTTCTAAAAACTTGAGGGTATTTAAGTGTCAGATTTAAAAACTTTAGGGTATTTAAATGGAAGTTTTAACAACTTTAGGGTGTATAAGTACTGCCAAAAACAAGTGAGGGCGTATAATTGCAAGTGAAAAGTAGATGAAACAATAGGGTATAATATAAGAGTGCTATTTAGCCATAGGTAGGCAAATTATGTAGAGGATTTTCAAAGTTTGAAAGGGTAGCATCATGTGGGTGGACCCTGATAGGGTTGTGTGTGGTCTTTAGCCATCTCTGCCTGCTTGAAGGACATAAAGGATGTCAGGACAAATTTTATCATTGTTCAATTAACCGACAGCTATAAGAGAGAAGGTTATTGTATAGTAATGCATAAGTGCTTCATGGGCCCTTATGGGATTATAATGCACGATATTTTTTCATCTCTTGTCAGTTCTAGTTGTGATTCCTTTTTGACGCAAGGGTAAATGCTAAACGGTAAAAAGAGACACCCATTCCTTTGGTAGCACGACCCCTACATATGGAAATGAATAAAGGAAAACCTCATTCTCTTTTAGGTTTATAGCAGAAATCACCTTTAGATTATCTTGGATGCTAAGCAGGAAGATTTTTCTTTTTTTAAAACTTAGATAGTACCGTTACGTGCCAGGTCCAGTAGAATAGAAAAGTGAACTGACAAATCTTACTGTAGTATGGGATTATATGACAATTCCAATACAGCGAAAAGAGGGTTTTCTGCCAAATTAAACTTACAGGTAATACATTAGAGATTACTGCAATTTACCCCTTGAGTTGGTGGATCAATGAGGCATAGAGGCGGATTAAGACCCTTTTACGAGTATATATTGATAATTCCATCTCGAAGGAATGATAATCTCTCTAAGCATGTTGGTTGTTTGTAAATTTAGAAAATAGTCTTTCTGCTTCCAAACAAACAAGGAACAGAGAGGATCAAAGAAGTGTACAAGGGTGGAGGTGCTGTAAAAACATGTGCATCATACACGCCTCTAACCTAAGCCATTTCAGAAGCGGAATTTTGAATTTTGGATTGTAAGTTTGCATACAAATGCTCGGAACAGGTGAAACAAGATTCACCCAGAAGTTATCCAGGGTGATTCGATCGTCCACCGAAGCTGTTCTCGGAAGCCCTCCTGTCGTCGTCGTGTAAGATTGTTCTTTGTGAATAAAAATGCATGCAGTCGAACGCAGAAGTTCGGAATAATAGAAACATTGGTCCTGTCGTCGTCGTCGTAGAGGAGCACGGCGGATCAATGTGAGTGTCCTTTTAGTTAGAAGGTAGCAATCCGTTTGGTTTTCGGTGAGGTGAAGGGAGGAGGCAGATGGTCCTGTTGATTGCTCAGCTCTGTTCCCATCCCATGGCTGATACTCATCAGTTTCAGGCAAAATAATAGAGAGTGAGAGTGAGAGAGAGATACAGGCCAAATCTCCTTCACGTGTGTATCAATTGGAGGTAATAGGGACAGACTACCTTATTATTTAGTCCAGCAAGCTGCAAGTCATATCCTTTTCATGTATTATTTTGTCTAGGTTAGAACTTCGCTGGGATGGGATCTTGATTTTTTTCAAAAATTTTTTTTAAAAAAAGTGTTGTTTGAAATTTATTATTGGAATTTATGCAAAAATATCAAGAAGTTGCGACAGACGTGGTACTGCTCTTCACACCCTAGAGGGAAGAAGCGGGGACTGGATCCGTGGCGGTATTAAATAGACTTTACTTCCTATTATGTCTTGAAAGTTCAGTTCTCTTCTTGGATGAGGGTTACATTTTGAAAAGAGAAAAAGAAGTAGGAGAAAGTATTCATTAAATTATATTTACCAGTAAGCGTCTTATCAGAACATTCTGCACAGTGCTATCTTGACACGTGAACGAAAGTATGGTATTTTAGACATTTCATTGCTCCCGGCACTGTGCAGGGTTCTAATAGGAACCCTACTCGAGAATTCACTAGACATGTGTTATCTACTACTATTTTTTAACTTAAAAGCAAAACCTTAAAATCAGTGTTCATGTTACTGTAAACATTATTCTTGCAACTATACAATTCAGAATATTAAACCCCTCTTTAAGCAACTATGCAATTTTTGAATCATGGGTGCTGAAATCTATTGGGGCTTTCTCATGGATTTAGCTGGAGGTGAAAAGTGATAACATAGGTTCGCTCCTCTTCTCTCAGGTTGTTTCCATCGATATCACTCTTAGATATTAATAGTATAAACTCTTTTTATAAGTTATAATATACTTTTGATAGGGCATCTTATTCTTACTTCAAAAAAATAAGGGAAAATTGTGTACGGGCCCCAAAAGTTGAAACTTTATGTGCTGCACCCCCTCCACTTTTTTCCCATGCGGTTCAGCCCCTAAAAGCATCCCAAAATGCACTGCAGCCTTTTTTTTGTCATGATTACATGCCAACTAAGCATGGAAAGAGAGAGAAATAAAAAAAGTCCCAAAATACCCTTATCTC
>JBAKGM010000001.1:26289965-26303001 GCA_037177215.1 Asparagus racemosus
CTCATGCGAGCTCATCAGCTGAAGATGAACCCTGCCAAGTCCTTTCTCGGGATGTCTAGTGGCAAGTTCCTCAGCTTTGTCGTCACAAATAAGGGTATCCATGTTGACCCCGATAAAGTGAAGGCGATCCAAGATCTACAGCCTCTGAAAAATCTGAGAGAACTCAGGGAGTTGCAAGGACGGCTGGCTTATATCCGGAGATTTATCTCGAACCTATCCGGAAAGTGCCAGTCATTTTCTAAATTGAACAAGAAAGGCGTCTCGTTTATTTGGGACAACGTTTGTCAGACAGATTTCGAGGAGATCAAGACGTATCTCGCGAAGCCTCCTGTTCTTGTCGCACCGCAGTCAGGAAGGCCGTTCCTGATCTACACTAAGGCAACGGACCACTCGTTAAGCGCTTTTCTCGTGCAAGACGATGACAGCGGTCACGAACAGGCAGTATATTACCTAAGCCGAACATTTGTCGGCGCTGAGTCTCGCTATCCAATAATTGAGAAGCAGTGCCTTGCATTAGTGTTCGCGATTCAAAAGATGCGACACTATCTGGTCTTTTATGAACATAGTAGTCAAAACCATTTGATTAATGCTAAATGAATAGTCAGACGAACAGCTAACAAACTATTTGTTAATTATTTGGTTCTTTTCCACGCCTAGAGCCTACACATGCCATTTTTGAATTTAACTTACATAAAAATCTTTTCTCAAAATAGTTTTCACCAACAATTTCCCTTAATACGAGTTATTCTAAAACCTTCCTGAATTCAGAGAGATACTTTGAAGTTCAAAAATATTAAATCCCATGCATCATAACTATAATCCCATTTTAAGAACTCGTCGTTGCACTACAACAATAGTTGTCACTAATATTCAATCTAGCAACAAATTTCAAACATCTACAATCATAAAATTTATAAAATCGAATAAAAATAACTGTATGCTGTAAAATATCTGTACCTGTCTCTGATGTTCATCCTGCGGCGGAGGCCATAACAGAGACGAGTATTGGAGCCCATCAATCCACGTCTCACCAGAACTAGACATTCTACAACTTCCCTACTCCTTCAAAACCTAAAACACTTGCTTTTTCCCTACACAAAGCAAAGCCCCTCCAACCAAAGAATGTTCAACAGCGAAGCAGAGAAAACGAGACACTGCACCAAAAATCACCAAAGAATACAAAATAAATCAAATCCAATCCCTTCATCCAAACAAATAAAAATCCTCAGCCAAACTTAACTGTCCTCCGATCCGCACAAATTACCATATCGAAACCGCCGATTCAGTCCCCTGGCAGCGATTTCGGCTCAAAAACAACAATAGATACCATCTCAACTGGCCCCAATCAAATCAAACCTCCAAAATTTCTGGAAAAGTCCGGGAAATTCAAGGAATTCGAGAAAAACTGAGACCAAAACTCGAGTAAACCCACAGAAATTGAGAAGAAATCGACGGTACCTGAGGGATTCGATGGAGACGGAGCCTAGGGTTTTTCAGAGGGGTGCCGAGATATTTTGGGGGCGAATGAGGGGGTTTAATTGAATTTTTTTCTTTCTTTTTTTTTTTCGGTGGAGAGAGCGCAAGATACTTTGGTGATCCTGGGGACTGATTTTGGAGGCTGGGCTTTGTTCTCTTGATCGCCCTCTCCGCTGACGTGGCATTGATATTTTCTGAGGCTCCCCAAGTGCTGAGCATGTATGTCCATCATCATCATCCATTCATGACATGGCATGCCTATGAATACATCCATCCATCGTCCATTGGGAAAAGAAGATGGGGACTAATTACTATCCTGCCCTTTAGGTCTGTTTTGGACATGTGGTTAGTTTCTCGCCGTTGGATTTTGAGTGGTGAGATACGTGGCAGCCATTTGATTTTTTTTATTGTCGTGGAGAGGGGAAGTCATTCAAGCAATTTGGACGCGGCATCTGGATTCTCGACCCTCTCTCTCTCCATCTTAAACAAAAATACATATAAAATTATTTTAACATTAACTAGCAGCTTTGTGTGCGCAAATGCACGTGCCGGATATTAAAACTTATTTTTAAAAAATTTTGTGTTCAAAAAGAAAAAAAAAATAGTCATAATCTAGATTTTAAAAATAAATAAATTATAGATAGTTTTTGCAGTTATGAATTTTAATGTTAAGTTATTTAATTTTATACTTCGAGCCTATTATTTTATATTTTTGAAAGTAGTGCTTAAACAAGTACTTTATTACTTATAGTCTACCACTGTATTCTATTCTAAAAACTATGTAATGATTAGGAAAAAGTTTTAGTTTGAAGTTGATATACAAATTTTCCCTTGAAAATTTGAGATTCCTAGATTTAATAATTGTAATTACATTATTTTATTTAATTTTAAAATTTTTTTGAAAGGTTTGTATCTTGTTGTAAAATGTTTCCTTTCAAAGTTTTTAAATTATGTTGTTTGCTATGAAAGGAATGCGTGAAAGTCTTTTGAATTAATTGCGAATAAAAGAGATGGTACATAGCGAATTGTGTAGGATTTAACATTCATGTGAAATGATAAAATTATCCTCACGTCTTTAGTGAATTTGAGGAACAATCCTCACTTCTTTCAAAATTTAGTATACTCCGATAAAGGTTTTTTTTATAATAGTATAGATATCAGTGTGATATTGTGATTTGACCTGAAGGATATATGATAACTAATTTGGATCATCTTAATCATTAAAAAGTAATGGAGAAATCGCTACTTTAATCAGAATTGTTGGTTTATGGTTATGTTTATTCTAAATAAAACATTCATCATTATACACCCCATAAATTATACTCTTTCCTAATTTACATCCAAAGACAACTTATAACCACTCACTAATCAAATCAACTGTTATGATTAAAGTAGTGGGCTCTCCACAATTTTTTAGGAAGTAAAAAGAATATTAATTCTATGATAAAATGAATTGCAAGCATTACATGGTCTAAACAGCTGTGATTGAGGTAGTACTCTTTCTGTTACTTTTCTAAAGATAACAGAAGTTAGTTTCCTTCTTTTAGGGTGATATATCTATTTCTAGGCAGAGAATGTATTATATTTCTTAGATATAATTATGAAAATAAACTTCTAAGCCCTTGATAATGTAAAATGTTCGAGGTGAACTAAACAATATTTTATATGGTCTTCAAGTGTTGTAGTCAAATTAATATAAATGTTTGGATCTAAAATTGATGTAACCTTACGTATATTCAAGAAAAAAAACATTATTTCTAACCAATATTCATTTTTCTCTCGCATAGTGCATGGTAAAAAAATATTTTAAAAGTTGAACTTGGCAGTTTGCAGATACTTTATGCCATACAAATAAATTAAGTTTAACGGAGTGGGAACTTAAAAAATGTTCTATCAACGAGCTTTAATGAAAAATCAATTTTACCTCCAAAGGCAGCTTAAAAGCTCAAGTACAGTATATATATAGAGAAGTTGGATGTGTAGCTTATTTAGTAATATGAATTGTAAAAATAAGAAATGATGAGATTCACTTAATTCGATGAACTAACAAGATGAGCAATAGAAATAGCTCACCTCTTCATAAATCATTTAGCAAAATCAGCAAACACGATATTTTCTTATTCATATATCAAAACCGTCTAATTATTAATTGGACACATCAGAAAGCTAAAATACTAAAACGAATAGTCTTTGCCAACACTATGATCTTAGACACCAATTGCATCCCACGCATTACATTAGGACAAAAGCAGCAACATGATTATAAGAGTAAGGATTCTATCATAACATCCTATAAAATAGAGTGATTTATACCATACATGAGTGATCAGAGGGTTAGAATGTGAAGTATAATTTTTTAATCAATAGTGTTGCTTATGTCAGAAACTTGATTATATAGATTAGTGGATATTTGGAGGAGTTTAGGCTCCCTTGATCTTCCTTGATAGCTTATCAGTCAGGAAGAAGTATATTCCTGCACAAGAAACACCTGTTAGAGGGCCGGCGTTTGTTGCTTCGGCGTGCCCTTTAACATTAATAGATTAATCAAATTTACATAATCTAGTTCAGGAAGTAATCTATCAGTTTTTTGCGTACCTTCGAATAGTGGAGATTGCCCACTATTTATAGAGGGTCAAGGTTATCGATAGCGGAGAGCGTTGTGTAGTAGTGAGGCACTGCTAAGGCTATTTGGGGTATTGCGGGAAAATAATGGCAAAAAGCGTAAATTCAAAAAGTGATCTAATTTAAATATATATATAATATTAAAAAAAGGAAAATCTAAAAATGCATATTTGATGATTTAAAGAGATCCTAAGCATGAAATAGACATATATAACTATCACATAATATCAAAGAGGACTAGAGGAGTTGAAGAGTCGTCTTCAAGAAGATGAGATGAGTAGTGAGAGGACTGCAATAGGAGGAGCTCACAACGAAAGGAGGTGAGAGGAGGTATTGTGGCGGTGAGAGAAGGTGCTGAGAGAGGGGCCGGAGGCTATGCGAGGCGGCTAGGAGATGGCGGCTAGGAGATGGCAGAAGTCCAGGGAGGTGGTGGGGGCAGCAACCTTTTTGAGGGCTAGGGTTTTTTTAGAGTTGAATCGTGAGAGGGAGACTCAAGAGAAAAAAGACCACGATTGATAATGACTTAAAACATCGGGTCTTGCTGGTGCTGGTCAGATTTAATTTAAAAAATAAACTTGAAACCGCTTTTCAATAGTAGTCAAAAAGTGGATTTTACCTACAATCGTCTGCTATGCACTACTATGGTACGCTATTGGCCACTTTTGTGAGAAGAAAGCGCATGTTCCACAATATATTACCGCTATTGAGCGATATCGTTATGGAAGGGGCCGCTAACGCTATTATCGCCGCTATTGTGGGGCTATTTGCCGCTATTTATAACCGTGTAGAGGGTTGATAAGGCAGATCGGCAATTTGACAGGGTCAGCACAGTTGGCTGATCAGAGCGCACTTTACACGAGCTGGAAGCCAGTTGAATGAGTCATCTTCACATTTAATATGGCAGAGATGGAACGGCTAAAGTGCTGACATGGTCCAAGGAGTCATAACTTTCGCTCGAAGGGTCATGATGACTCTGACTCAACATTAAAAGTGATGGTGAGTGAGCGGTGAAGTATAACTATTTAAGCTGATAGGTCATCTTGTTATTCGAGATATTCTCTAGCGAGGGTTTGAGTAGAAGGTGCCTTTCGTATCGGGCCTGACTCCTTTTGGCGTACCTTGACTTGAATATGCCTTTCATCTCAGACATGGGGTGCAAGGGTGATCAGTGATGCTCTCTCCTATATTAGGCTTTTGGATTAGTCAAACTCAGCCAGCTAATTATGATACGTGGTCGAACTCTCCAGCATGTCATTAGACTTCATAATTCTCATTGTATAATACTGGCCCCTTTCACTCTGACTAATAAAGCCAAGTCTGAGAGAAACTGAACCGTTCCACCTCTTCGATTGTCTCTGGGATCTGAACCACCTTTGTTAGAAGATAGGAGTGATATGACATTTTGACGTCAGCAAAGATCGCATAGCAATTTTGATGGAGTGGTGCTTTAGTTGATGAGCAGTCGCTTCGTTTCTCGCAAACCATAAGTGCTTTTTACGATTGTGCCATGTGTTAGCCATCACCGCCTATTTATATCCTTCTCCATTCATTCCTCTCTCACTTTTCAAACCCTAAAAATTTTCGATGTTTTGCCAGTGAGAACTCTCATCTTTTTCTTTAATTTTATGATAATTTTTATCTTCTTCTCCAATTATCTTCTTTGATTGTTTTGATGGCTTCCAACACTTAGCCTTCAGCCACACGCAATGATGCTAGGATCACCCTGTTGTGAAAGTTCAAATCGACGATGGCTCAAACTCACCTCAAGCATATTGCTAGGGATTTTAACATACCTAGAGGCTTCAATTTGTCAATTCTGGCGAGAAAGCACTTTATCATCATAGCAGCGACTTGACGCTAATGTACTACCATCATTTAGACTTTGGACTCCGCCTACCACTGCACCCATTCCTCCAGTGAGTTTTTAGAGCTTTAAAGATTTTGCTAGCTCAATTGAAACCAAACTCCATCACCCTCTTTGTCAGCTTTCTTGTCATCTGTCATCGAGTTCATGTTGAGCCCACAATGGGGATTCTAGTTCATCTATTGTGCATTAAAGCTAGCAAGAATGAAGGTCATTTCTACTTGTAGACAATTCGTGACTGACTAGTCTCCAACATCCCCAACACAAACAAGGAATGGAGGGAGAAGTTCTTTTTTGTCTTCAGTGCCGACCCAATCATAACCTGAAATAAAGAAAGAGGCTCCAAGGACGGTGAAGCTCATGGAGGTAGAGAGACTAGGTCTGGAGAAGATCTGCCACCAGAGTCATGCTGGATGGATCCACTCATCCACTATCTATCAAACGAGACTCTACCCAAAAACTGAATGGAAGCCAAAAGCCCATAGAGGAATGCCTTAAAGTATCTCATAATAGAAGGACAACTCTACCATCTTTCATATACCAACAGCATCATAGGGCTCTATCTTCGAAGCTTTCAATTTGAAGAAGCAGATTATATCTTAAGGGAGATTCACGAAGGAATATGCAGGAACCACATAGGATCCAGAACCCTAGCATAGAAGGTTATCAGGTAGGGATATTACTGGCTGACCATTTTGACTGAGTCTAAGAAACTCACGACCCAAATGCAAAGCGTGCCAACTCTTCTCGAACATCCCGCTAGCTCCAGCAATTGGGCTCACTCCTCTCATCAATACCCATTTGCCTAGTGGGGGTTAAACTTGCTGGGACCACTTCCAATGGCTTTCGGGTAGTAGACATTCCTGATTGTGGCCATAGACTACTTCACCAAATGGATAGAAGTCGAGCCACTAGCAAAAATTAGCAAAAGCAATATCCATAATTTCGTGTCGAAGTTGATCATCAGCAGGTTTGGGTGCCGATAGCTCTTATAATAGACAATGACACTCAATTTGACAGCAAAGGATTTCACGACTTTTGCGAAGAATAGAAGATCCAGGTCAAGTTCACCTCAGTAGCACACCCCCAATGCAATGGCATGAGGGAAGCATCAAACAAATACATATTACAAGCATTGAAGAAGAGGGTAGATGAAGCCGTAGGAGCCTAGGTCAAAGAACCTCCTGGTATTCTGTGGTCATACCGAACCACTCACAAAAACACAATGGGAGAAACCCCATTTGGACTAACTTATGGAGTAGAAGCTGTCATCCCAGTGGATGTCAGCATGCCTACATGGCAATTGAAACACTTTGATGAAGGGGCTAATCAAGTTGGCCTGCGAAGCTAACTCAGCTTTATTGACAAAGTTAGAGAATAAGCGCTTCGATCACAAGTCATTAGTCAGCAGCGCATCGCCTGACGTCACAACAGTCGAGTTTGACCCTGAAGGTTCAAAATTAAAGATCTAATTCTTTGAAAGCCCGCCTTCAACAAAGAAACCAATTGTGGGAAACTCACTGCCAGCTGGGAGGGGACTTATAAAGTCATCAGAGACCCAGAACTTAATGGTTGCAGAGTAAAAATGGGAGACTCCTAAAGCATTCTTGGACTATAGAGCACCTCAAGAAATACTTTTAATAAATGTAATTGTAGGGTTCCCATCTTAATAAAAACCATTTTTCTATATGTAGTTTTATCAAAAAGCTCTTGGTGTCTATTTAGAGTAAAACCAAGGCACAATGTAAAGTCCTTATAACTCATCACCTACCGACTCGTCCAAGGCATCCACAACCCTTGGTGTCTATTTAGAGGAAAACCAAGGCACGACATAAAGCTCTTGCGACTTGGCACCTGTTGATTTGTCCAAGGCATCTCACGGAGGCAAAGAGACTAGGTCTAGAGAAGATCCGAACCCATAGGGGGTTTTGCCTCAGTGAGAACCTCTTCAATAATGTTGTGCTCTGGGCTACCGACATCTCTCCCGTACCCCCCACAGAGGCAGGCTTAACTTGGGCTACTCTGCTAGCCTTCAAGGAGACATCTGCGAAGGTGCCTGCAGAGACTCCTCAAGCAGGCCCTACTGCGGGGCCTTGGAAGCGCCTTCGTCTTGAGTTGGAGGCGGAGGAGGTTCAGTCCATTTACTAGGACCCAGCCGAGATAGCAGCCCAATTGAAGGGCTCTGATTAGGTCATAGCTCAGGCTGAGGGGTCTGAGAAGAAGAAGAGAAAGAAGTCGGCCTCGAAGCGGTGTTGTCAGACCTAGGGCGAAAGAGAAAGAAGTCGACCTCGAAGCGATGTTGTCAGACCTAGGGCGGCGCACAAAGACTTCTCACCTTGGATGACGAGGCAATTGAGGAGGAGTTGAGGAAAACTGAGGTCGCACCAGGCAGACTAGTGAGGCTTCGGCTCCACGAGCTTCTCAAGTTTCCCCATCTGAAATTGTCGAGATGGGTGACAAGCCTCCGCAGCAAGTGGCCTAGTAGGGGACAACTGGTGGAGATATTCCTGTCTTAGAGCTGGCAGGAACTGTGGCCCCATATGGGGAGGAGATTGGTGCAGAAGCACAGGCCGAGTTAGGAAAGGGCCTCGGGCCTTCTAGGAGACCTGAGAATGAGCCGACTGTTGAGGACCCAGTTGTTGGAGAGAAGGAGTCGGTCGCCGAGGAGGGATCAGACTCTCAAGCTGCTCCACATGAGGGTTGATACAAGTGGCCCATTGCCCATTGTATCGATGAGCTTCCCCCTCATAACTGGGAGAAAATAAGGGCAATTCTGATTGGGGCAGCAAAGACTCGTCCTTGCAATGAGAGGGAGCCGCCCGAGGAGCACGTGTTTGATCCTGATTGTCGGTTGGACTCTAGAGGGTCGGTCTTGAAATTCAGGTCTGACCAAGCTAAAGCAAGTGTAAACTACGCCACTCTTATAAGAATGATTCTGATAGGATTCCGACCGTGATTTTAAGTTCAATACAAGGGTGAGATATAAGTGGATTGTAATTAAACGGAAGTTAGTGACACTTGTAGATAGTTCCAAGAAAAGAAGCAAAAGATAATGACCGACCACTGTTTTCTTCCCCCCCAAATAGCATATATATTCACTGTACGCATGATAGTTTGCATCTTCTCATCCACTTGTTCTATTACTGGGGAAAAAAAGAAAAGAAAATCCACTTGTTTCTTTGATATTCTGTCTACAGAATTTGACAGATCACACTTTGGAATCAACTCCACCACATGAAAGAAAAACGTTTATTGTGCTAAAAAAAAATAATGATGAAGACAATTATTACAAGAAAAGCTCACTTGAACAGTAAAGATTAATCTTACATGAAATCCTCGAGAGAAAAAAAATTATTAGAGCACCCTTTCAGTAAAATTTTAGTAAAAGGGTGCTCTCTAAACCATTCACTGAGAAAATAGAGAAACAATTTTGGAGATTTCAACTATCTTTTTTACGGTTCATTAAATCCCCTCACATGCAAATAGTTTCTAATATCAGGAAAATTCATGTTAAGATTTTCTTATGTAGCATTATATATTCTATCAGTTACTACATAAGTTGAATAAATAGCCCTAATCTGATATTTTTGCTTAAGGTCCTCGTATTGATTATCTACAAAGACCTTTTTTTAATAAATATTGCTGACTACAATAATTATATTTTTAAAGCCAATTTGCACTTTACTGCTTCAATGTTTCATTATTATTTTTACTTTAATATCCTAAAGTTTTATTTTGACAATTTCATACCTATAAATTGATGTTAGTTTGACAATTTGACAGGCCAAAACCGTAACTCTATTCCTTGTCTTCTCTAAAATCGAAACACAAAATTTTCATAAGGAAAATATTTCTATTCATATTTCATATTGATAATATCTTAAATAGAATCAGCATTAAATTTTTTTTTTTTTGCACTATGGGGTCAAAATCGAACTAAGGGACCAAATTTAAAAAGGTCAAAACTTTAGGATATTAAAGAGCAAATAACCCTTTTATTAACTAAATGATTTTAATAAATCTAATAATGCATTTAATAAAACCAAAGATAATTATAAAATTACACACGTGGAATTTGGCAAGGTAGGCAGCTGGTGCCCTTCAACATGCTCGTTCCTACCGCATAAATAAACCAGTAGGTCCCACTTTGTTTTCAATGGGTGAAAAACTGGGTGGGCGATGTTAAAAGTAGCCTAAAGAAGGACGCTTGGACCAATTAGAAGCCAGCAATGGATATACGTTCGGCCCGATCTCGCAAGAGGGCGACGTGGCTCGTCCTGGTGCAAGGAATATATCTTCGACATCTCGACGATCACGTGAATCATGGGGCCCACGGCAAGCTCCCATGATGTGCATGCTCCTGATGATGGCCATGCACGCCATGGTATGGTCCGAGTGTGGGGCCCGGCTCAGTGGGCGATGGAGAGCTGGCCCGCTTAGTGGAGGTGGTTTTTACAATATTACCCTTGGATTTTTTTAATAAACAGAATTTTTATAATCATTTTTAGTCATTATAATCACTTTTGTTTAAGAAAAAAAAAAGCAGAATTACCAGATTGGTATATTTTGTTGACCGTATGTGTCAGATTAGTATATTTTCTTGCTCCGGTAAAGATATGATATATTTTGTGGACCACGGTGACAAATACCACTATTTTTTGGCCAGAGCTAAAATTCTGGCTGAATAGAATTATGTGAGGTGTTTCATCTCCAATTTCAGTTGCTCTAACCAAATTAATCCTAGGAGGAAAAATAATACCCTCAATTTGAACCTTAACTTTCTTAGCCCTAATTTCAGTAGCCACATCAGATGCACATGACTTTGTTTTGCTGGAGTATTGGCCTTGGCGAAAAATCACCGGGGTTCACAAAATATATCATATCGTCACCAAAGTAAGAAAATATACCAATCTATCACATAAGTTCAAAAAAATATACTAATATAATAATTTTTCTTAAAAAATATATATTAACTTACTACAGTAATAAGGACTTTATTTCTAATTTTTAGGATTTGCTATGTGAATTCTTTTTTTTATTCATTTCAATTATGAATAATTACTTCCACTGAGTTAACTATAGCATATCACTGTGACAGTGTCTATACTATCGAATCAAAGTTAGAAGTTTACATTTCAAATTCGACTGTCAGGTCTACCTTAAGGAATCGAAAATTGTTATTATATTTGCTGGTTGTCACATGATTAAGAAAAAAAATCATAATTAGACATGTTTGGCATATGCAATTAGAAGGGAAAAATCATTTCAAATGGTTCTATTTGAATCCAAATAAAAAAACTTAATTTCAAGTCCTTGTTCTAATTCTAAAATCATTTAAAGGATAAAGGTAAAAAATAGAACCGACCAGATACGTGATGATATGCCACTGAGTGATTTCATCAACGAGAATTGTGTGATTCTATTTCTAGCATAAATGTAATGTGTCAAGTGAAAAAAAAAAAAAAATTTTAAATCTCATCTGTTCTATGATTCTAATCACCAATTCACCACAAGGAAGGGAAAAAATAAAAAAATAATTAAATATTTTTATCATGACGTAATGGACGGTACGAAGAACATATCTTTCCATAGATATAAAAGTGGCATCTTGATTGTAATAATAAGCTAAAATCTCATTAGGCATGAAAATTGAACAGCAATTATTCCTCCAACAAAATTTTCTTAATAGTCTCCATCAAGTGAGTCAAAATACTCCATGAGGACATTCTAGAACCTTCTTGACTTAAAGAACAGTCCAGAAACATCCACCTCTAGACGCGATACCGATCGTCCGATCAAGATCTGACCGTAACCATCACTTTCTTTGATGAAGCGGAAAACCACTTCCAAAAGAAAATCATTTTGTAATGGTTGCGTTGATTTTTTAAATAGGGAAATAATCAAAGTCAAAAGCTTAGGTTAACAATGTCGGCAGGGCATTAAGATAGGAAAAGTTAAATTAAGTGCAAGGGTCGGTGCTGGCACCTAATCTTAATTATTTTTCTATGGTGTTATCATTTGAAAGTTATCTTTGTCCAATGAGATGACTCCACGATTCAAATATTTTAGTAGTTAGTGGTAAGTTCTCGCGGCGTTGTCACTTCAAGGGCTGATAGTTCTGATGTATGATTAGCTTTGTTGCTTCACAAGGTAGAGTTTTAGTAATTGCATACGAAATAGGCTTGTCTTTGTGTTTGCGATTGTACACAAAATAGGCTTTGTCTTTATGTTTGAATATCAATCAAGATCAATAATGTAATCAAGAGTTAAGAAGCACTTGGCTTTTGAGAGAGGACCATAGAAGATCAGAAAACTGACAAGTATCTGTCTATTCTCTAATTCATCCGGTTTCATGCAATTAATTGTTAAAACACTCACGCTAAAACTATTAGTTAGAGAAAATATTGTAAGAAGAAATCATGTATTTATCAATAGATAAAATATGGATAATTTTTTTGACATAGAGCTACTCACGAGACGATATTTCATGAAAGGTTTTCGACATGCTTGTCTGTAAACTTGTAATTAATGTTGCCGATGGTTAAATAGATTGTTTGTTATATAGCGAAAAAATTTACTACCAACTCAGGCAGATAAGGATAACTAATCCAACTAGTTAGTAATTAGGGGAAACTAATGACGATTTTTATGAGTAATGAAAATGGACAAATCTTTTAAAACGTAAAAATATAGAGGTTTAATATGTTGACATCCATTTCTACTTCGGTCTTGACAACTTAGACGGTTTAGGTTGTTGGAAGGGTAGTACATATCTACAAAAGAAATGTCCTACTGCAATAGGTGAATATGAATGGGGTTTTAGCTTTTTCCAATGTCAAACTACCAAAAACATTGAAGGAGATGATATTTTGGACGTGTGCATAAACTTCTATTTGTAATCACAAGGTCTAAATTGAGATTTTCCCCCCTTCAATTCCATATTCATCCAATTTTATCCTAGCCACAATGCGTGGCTCTTTTAAGCCTCTTTTGCTAGCAAATTAAGGAAACACGACTCGTGCCAAATTAGGCACATGTCAAGAATCTGGGCTAAGTTTGCACCCAATATATATA
>JBAKGM010000001.1:26330979-26343155 GCA_037177215.1 Asparagus racemosus
GAAGACCCCAGATTAAACAAAAGGGAAGACTTGTTTTGATCTTCCCTTCTTTTGTAAATCGGGATTTCCGATTAGAGTGAGAGTTCGTGAGAAAAGAGAGTTATCGTATTTTAATCTTCATTAAAAGATTCAATACATTTTATTCTTTTCTTCTTATTTCCCTCTTTAATTTTTCCGACAAACAATGTGCAGGAATGCTCTAGCCCTAATTTTCCAAACTGCAAGACAAAGAGTCAACAATGCCGCATGATTTATTAAGGTACATATTTTTTTATTAAAAAGAAGATGATTCTAAATATAATTATTCATTAAAAAGATAATAACTGTTTTTATTATTGAGATAACCTTCACCAAAAGTGTTTTCTTATAGATAATAGTACTTGAATTATGATTTTAGTTTATTAAATAAATTATATCCATAATAAGGACAGAGTAGAATATTTCAAATATGATTTAAGTTTATTTAACAAATTACATTCATGATGAGGACAAAGTAGAATGAATAAAGAGGACAAAGTGAAATGAACTTTCCAAGTAAGAAAGTAATAGTTTGAAATAAACTTACTTTCAGCTCCATCATATCATTGGTAAGAGTAGAAACATTCTCTAAAGAAATAAAAAAAAAGAGAAACAAATGAAAGTCATAAAAGATACAAATAAGTGAAAGTAGCTCAAAGATATTGATGATTATAAAGTACTACAGACTACATCAAGAAGCAGGACCTACTATGCCCATCAAGTAAACAATTAAGCAATATAGACAAATATCATAGATTGACATGGTTTCACAAGGTAGCAAGAGTTATAACTCTCTATTTATTTTTGTAAAAGAATAGAAGGATTTACATATTTAAAAATTTTACTGATTTTGTATGTAAAAATAACCTAAGTGAAGTAGAAACAAATTATTTACCTTAAACGTGTATAATTGAACTTTCCCTCTCCAATTTATGCAAATTGAAGATGCATGATGCTAATTCTCCAGAAAGAAAATCCGAATTGACCTGCAAAATTAGGGAGAAATTATTATAAAAAATGGGAAACTATTTTAGAATAAAAGAATATTTCTTTTGATAATTGAATTAGGAGATGTTGAGTAACTATTTATAGAGAAAATAATAATATTAGGTAAGATAGAAGGTGAAAGGTTACAAATTAGAAGATTACGTATGGATTATCGTGGATAAGAGAGGGGGCTTTAAACGTGCGAAACTTGAAGAAAAAAGAGCTTAATTAGGAATATTTAATTGCCTTTACTTAAGAAAAGAAAAGAACGTGTAGTGAAGATAGAGCGGCAAAAAATAAACGTTAGCTTTAATACAATGGGGATGAATAATAGGTTATAAATGGGAATAAACATGATGCCAATCATATCAGACATTTGCATTAATTAATTGAAACCGTTAATTAATTTGAAGAATTTGCAAGGGCAACTTCTTTATTAGGTAGAACAAAATAAGGCAAACAGAATAAAAAGAGTTAATTGAAATACTTTAATTGGAAGAAATTCAGAAAAGGCCAATTTCTTAAACATAGTAGATTTGTAGACAAAAATAGCCGATTTTTGTGTAACGTAAAAAAATGAAACTTTGTTAAATTTATGATAGATGAAGAGCATTTTAAGATAGGGAAAGTTTTTCTAGTACTCCATCTTTTAAAGGGAGAATGATACTTTCTCTTCGCCGAACTTAAATATTATTTATGGCATTAATTGAGCGCATCAAGAAATTCATGGTGAAATCTCATATCAAGTTCAAGCTATACACCGGCTTGCTTAAAAATAAATGGAAGGGAATCAATCTTATTATTATTGTTATATTGATATAATTGGAAAGGGAATCAATCTTTTATTAAGAAATGATTCCAACCACGTATTGACATGGGCATGCACGTGTGCATGCTTCGATTCCCACAAAATCCTTGGATCTTTTTCACGTGCGTGTGTGCATGAATTGATTACTGCCAAGATTTTGTTAATTATTCTTCCAACAGGTAATGGGTCCTCGCAAGAGCTTAATGAAGTAGTGTAGGGGGATAGGTTTACCAAGTGGTTTAAAGTTTGATCAGTTGTACATTTACATGTAACTGAGTCCCGTTGGTTGTTTGGGATGAGTACTAATTAGGATTTGTACTGCATAGAATGTCTCTAATAACCTATTCAGAATTTCAGATGTTTGTGTCTGCTCTTGATCATAACCAACGAATTAGTAATCACTTACTCGAAGGAAATCTAAAATGATTAAAACATTATTCTTTTTCGCAAAATATTTTTAAATCATCGTGCACACTTGAGTGTTTCTAGTCTCTTGCATTGATGTTGCATTAAAAAGTATCTACTTTTAGATTAAAAAACACTATGATCCATTATAATAATGAATTAGAATTACTGTATATTTTATCGTTTCTGCCTTTTTTTTTAATGGTAAAATTTGGAGCACAACCATTACTATTAAGTCCGGCCCTATTTAGTGTTGCACATGAATCATCTTTGATCATTTGATACCTTTGAGTTAAGCATAGTTCAAATGTTCATTAAATTTCAATTGATTAGTCTCTCATGCACTTTTTATGAGTGCACCTCTATTTAAAGTGTGTGACAAAAGGATTCCTTACTTTTGCTTGTCTCTCAAGTTTACCCCTACATATCTTTTATAGCTAATTCCACCCAATTAGAGAGAATTAAGTTAACTTTCATAATGCAAACACACATTCAACTGCATGACACGTATTAAAGTCTGGCACTGCATGTAGCGATTACACTAACGAGACAAGCATCAATGATTGATGTGCACAGTCACACCAACAGAATATATAGCTACGTGGATCTTATATGTGCATGACATCACTAGGCAGTAATTGAGTAACACTTAAATTTTGGATTGAAGATGAAAATTAACTAGATCAAGTTAAAGGAGTTGCTGATGTAATTAACACTGGCGCAATAATTTTGGCATGGTTGGTTGCATATACATTGTTGGATGTAAAACAATAAAAAATTATAGGTTGTTATTCATACTTTAAAAGTTACAATTATTCCCCTTTATATAGGGATATAATAAGAAAAAGTTTATTGTGTAGTCAATGTAGGACTAAACACAATTACCCAATTACAATTATTCTCTTAGTTACATTCCTAATATCTCTCAATCACAAATCTCAAATTTATACTCATAATATATTATTCTTAATATAACTATAACATTATAGATCTCCATAATATATTCTTTAATACTCTCCCTCAAGCTAGAGCATGTATATAACACATGTTCGACTTGTTACAAATAAGATGTGCTCACTCCAATTTATGACCTGACTTAAAAGGCTGAAATCATCTTGTTGATGTCAGTTATCGAACATGGGGTTTTATGTGGATTATGGTGGTGTTAGGGTCCTCAAACTTCCTTAGATGACTTGTTTTGGGGGCTTGCTGATCCATCCTGCATATGAAGAGTTTGTGAGAGGCCAGAGTTGAGTTCTCTGGTTGTTCCTCTGACGATCAAATCAGTAGTTGAACTTGAGTGGGAATTTATAAGACAAGTAGTGAAAGTTTGCCCAAAGGTTTGTGAGAGCAGGAGAAGTTACCTTGAGCAACACTACTTCCTTTTATAGCAGATCAGAAGGGCAGATAGGTAGCTTCGGCCGAGTCCAGATAGACAGCTGACTCGGTAGGCACCTTACATGTGTCAGCTGCAGGAGAGGGTGAGTCATCCGGCATTTAATGTAAGGGCAACAGCAGGTGCTTGGTACTGACTCAGTCTGATGAGTCATAAAAATTATGGAAACTGGAGCAATGATGACTCTGACAACGCATTTAAGGCGAGAGTAGTTGGTTGTCGACTGAGGGGGTTTCGAGGACACACCGCCTTTTGAGTCGGCTCTGTAAGCTGGACAACAAGTATCGCCTTTCTAGTCAGCTACGCAAGTTGTCGGCTGGTATGATAGCCCGAGTCCGGATGCTCATGGTCTCGATTTGGTATGGAGGCCGGCAAACTCTGCCTTTTTAGTCGGCTACACAAGTTATCGGCCTATTTGGTCGGCCGCAGGAGTAGCTCGAGTCGTCCATCGCTGAATACATCTGATTAGGCATGGAACGGGATACATGTTGACCTCTTAAGGAGGATTAACACTTAGCTTATTTGCAGTCCATAACACTTCTGTATGACCTTTCTCATCGTAATTGTCTTCATCTTCTAGTCTTCTACTTGAATGTCTTACACCATGAACAATCTCAACCAAAATCACCAAATGTGATACCTCGATTTTCTTCACAGATCTACCAGGGAACTACCAAACAAACGATCCTCACCAGGGGCCCACCAAGTAAACGATCCACTTCACGGATCTACTAAACAAATGATCCTCTTCACGAATTAACCAAATAAACAATCATCTTCACGGATCAACCAAACAAACGATCCTCTCTGGGGATCAACCAAATGAACGATCCTCTTCACAAATCAACTAAACAAATGATCATCTTCAAGGATCAACTAAACAAACGATCCTCTCTAGGGATCAACCAAACTAACTCTTTATTAGTGGTCAAGGCTTCTAGAATACAAGTGGTGGTGGCGGTGGTGTCCACAAGTTGAGTAGGCAGTAACGAAGGGAAATTGAGGCGGCATAGGCAGCGACGAGAACATATATATCGAAGATGACTATTGCTACCAATAATGACAATCTTGATCATCAACAAGAAAATCAAAAGCATAGAGGGACAAGAATTCGCTATACTGTTCACAGTAAACAGTCATCTCTGCACTGTTTATAGTGAACAGTAACCGCGATACTGTTTACAGTGAACAGTCACTGCTAGGGGTGCATTCGGTATGAATACAGCTCGGATATGATACTTACCATATGTATATCTGCTTACCCATCTCGGTTACGGATACGGATACCGATATATCTCGGTAAGAAAAATTCATATTTATATCCACTAAAATCAGATATGGATATAGATATATATATCCGGATAAATAAGTGGATATGCATGCGGATACAAAACGGATATGAGAAAACTACATAGCATTAACAAACTATAGTTCATGTAATACAAAAGAGTTTATTAATTTGTTCATTATATCTGTAAAGCTAAGATTAGACAATCTTGATCATCAAAATTAACCTCAAATCCATAATCTAAGGATTTAAACTATCGTAACAGTATGGCTAATATTTATTCGAATATTTCAGATAAGAATCCAGATATTTTACTACCAAACTATATCTGTAACCATATCCTACCGGTTATAGATTTGAGTAACCATATCTGTATCCTAAAGAATATGGTTATGGATAGTTTCTTGGATATGGGTACGATTTAGCACCCCTAGTCACCGCCCCCTGTTCACGGTAACCAATTGCAGGAAAGAAGAGAGGTTGTAAGGCAGTGGGAGGAGTTTGATGGTGAGGGATTGGGGAGCTAGGGTTTGTAAGGATCTAGGATTTTGTGAAGGTTAAGTTTGTGTGGCTCTGATACCATGTTAAACAATAAAAGATTGTAGATTCTTATTCATATTTTAAAAGCTACAACTATTCCCCATTATATAGCGATGCAAGAAGTTTCTTGTGTAGTTAATTGTAAGTGTCGGAATGCCCGACGTGTATATTTTGTAAAAAATCAAAGTGGTGCTAGTATCCATCAAAGAAGAAATAATATTTATGTAGGCTAATCTCTTCTTGGCCAAACTGTATCACCAATCTCAAGGAGAGTAGAACAATCCCTAAATATTTACTCCTTAGACACATATTAGTATCACTTTGTTTGTAAAAAAATTGTGAGGTGCATGCTTCCAGAAATTTATTTCTTCCTATTAATTACTCTTATTAATAGAAACTCCTGATTAGTAGAAAGCAAAGAATTAAATGGACATCAGAAGTAAAATGCGGAGAGATATTGATTTATTATCTCTCTAATGTATTACAAAATTTAAGAGAAACAGATGGAATCTTGGGTCTCCAAACAATATTCTGGAGCCCTCCTTGTTAGTATAATATGCCCTAGAAATCAATTATAAAAATGATTATATTTAGTGTATATTTATGTAACTTTTATGAATAATGTGTTATGCAGTCCCTTGAATAAATCACTTATTATGGATCATTAAGTATGTGACATGAACGTGAAACTCTGTAATTAGATTGTTATGTTATTCTAATTAGTCTTTGTTTTTTGTCATTAGTTGGGATGCTAATGATTTTATAAACAGTATGTGGATTGATTGATGATCATATTTCGTGGATCATGGATATAAGATATTAAATCAATCACATGGGTATATATTGGTGAACATGATATTGGACTGACCCACTATGAAACATTGCATGAATTATTTGTGTCATCAGTATGTTTCATACAATGGTTATGTTCAGTCTTTTGACCTGAGACCATCATGGTTTTCTACATGAAGATTGTATACTTTGATGTTACCAAATATTTTCCTTGACCGGATAACAATAAAGGTATTAGTCGGGTATGCTATGAATCATGCAGAGGGATGTGAGTAGTCAAGATGGAATTTGTCCCTCTCAGATAAATAAGAGTATGATATCTTTGGGCCCCTCGAAGAAGATAGACTGAGAAAGTGCATGGCCATGCCTAATTAGTTGATAGTCAACTATTACGAAGTTGGTCTAATTTCAGGTGTGAGAAATTAAAGGTTGAACTGTACAAGGGTGACACGTTTCCTGCCTTGAGTTCAATCAAGATATCTAGTGATGAAGAGACTGACATGTGTCTATTGTGGATTAGGTTTTGTCTAAGATGACATTTACGTGATTTAGGTAGTCATAATGTCCTGCTAGGGTCTGCTTATGACTTGTAGGCCAAAAAGTGTTTTGTCCCACTGCCAACATCATGTAAACCTAATGGGTCGCACATAAGAACATGTTGGAATGTTATTAAGATAGCCCACATAAATTAAGTCATATATAGATATGATAAGATGTGAGGCAATTGGGTAATCAGATAATGAATGATTTGACAAATCTCAGTTAATTGATCTCAATTGAGTAACCAGATAAGGAATAATTTGACAAATCTTAGTAAATTGATCTGAATTAATTTGATCAATTATGTTTGGGAAAAATACTGAATAAGTTCAATAAACCTAGCTCCTGACAATTAACTGATAAGATCAATCACGGTTTAAAGATATGATTTGATTTGAACAAATCTTTTTAGAAATTGTATGATTACAAACTCGATCTCTTTCCGATTTGAGAAACAGCCTCACAGCCCTATAAAAGGGAGCATAAGATGGACCTTTGGGATCATTCCAATCCATCTTCTGAAATCGTGAGGGAAAGAGAGTAAACTCCAGAGGCCGTCGTCTTCGAAGTGCTAGCACACCAACAAGCGGAGTTCCAACAAGTTCGTGTGGATACCAGTAGAGGCGTCGCTGATATTGCTGCGCAACATCTCCCGAGGACATAAGTTTTTGTTGCTTATCTACACGATTCAGCTAATCATCTATCTTGGATCTTTTTCTACGTATGGATCTTAGAATGTCGGTAGATAAAAATTTACTTTTTTAATGCTTGTTAGCCCTCTTACTTCCCTTTAACGAATCCATCAATTTGTATGAATTGTAAATACGTGTAAAGAAACTTGAATGTAGGATGCATGTACTGTATGGAAGGAAGAAATTAAAGTATTGGTTGATCATTCCAAACATACAGAGGTTTACATTATAGACCAAACTGAATTGTCAGGAGGATTGATCATTCCATCAATATTGTTTTAGTCTTGAGTCGAATGTAGAATGTAAAAATATTGGAGGAGCATTTTAAATATATCATTTACTATGTGGGATGCACGTGCTTTGTATGTGATTAAATAATTTGATTATTTCATTTGAGTTTATGTCTTATATATATTTATTTTTTGATAAACATATTTATGTCTTTACTATAACTCATTTGTGAAGTAGATTATTTATTGCACAAAATAAGATCATGTTTTAAACTTCTACTTGATGATGATAACATAATGATAACATTTTGTAGACTAACATCAAACTTGATAACGCATTGAATTTAGTTTTGTCTTATAAAATTTAGAACTTTGATATGACATATAAAAAATTCCAACTTGTAATTTTAAAATTTTAATCTAATAAACATATCAAAGAACTTTTATGCTATATTACAAATGCATAGCATCTAATGCGATGGAAAATCCATATTAAATTCATACTTGACAAAATTCACATGAGACTAACAAAGAAGATTAGTTACATGATCCAAAGTATCAGTTAAAAACAATAAAAATTATATATCTAATTACTAATGACAAAACAAATATGAATTTCAATATGAGTAAAACACTTCTAACCAAAAACTAACTTCTAAAAAAACTGCTATAAATACTCTTTATACTAAATGACAACAATATTATTAAAGAAAATTGACATCTACCCTAGAAAGCATATGGTATCAAAGCCTCGATCTTTTTTGGAAGTTTTTAAAGTTCGAGAAATACTATTTCCTTGTAGCAAAAATCCTACTGGTCAAATACAAAACAATGTCGAAGGAAAAAAGCAAGAGCATACATAGTTTATACAATAAAGTATAAACACGTATATTCTTTATGAAATAAAGTATAAACACATAAGAATATACGATCTCGAAGTGATAATGTAGGCATATAATTCACAAAAGAAAATACTCCCACTGGAATCTTGTAGCATTTGTCATCCTTTGTTCAAAGAGAATAAAGTTTAGAGGGGTCTCGTTCAAGATTATTCAAATGTCATGTGTTCTTTTAAATTATATTCAGTTTGTGTTTGGATTCAAAGAATTGTTAGAATTTGAAATTTTTTAATTAATTCCAATCCATTGTTTGAGAATCGTTATTATTTCAATTATTGAAATTTTAGCTCTAAATTCATGTTGGTACTTACGGACTTTAATATGATTGCTCGGTAATTTTTTATTATTTAGGAGCTTGTTTGCAATTTTCAGTTTTTAGGGAGTTGTTTATAATTTTTTTAAAAAGGTCATTTGTAATTTTTACTATTTTAATTTTCAAAATTTTTGGGGTTTGTAATTTTAGATTGTGTAGGGGGTGAATCAAAAATTTTATATTTTTACAGTATTTTTTAAACTTTTTAATTTTTGGCATGTCTTTTGTATTTTTAAAGACTTTTTGAAGGTTATTTATAATTTTTGAGTATTCAGTGGTTGTTTGTAGTTTTAGATTGTTTAGAACGCTCATCGAAAATTTCAGATTTTCAAGGTATTTTTTTTCACTTTTTTCAAGGTGTTTTCTGCATCATAAGATTTTTGAAAGTCTATTTATAATTTTTAAATTTTTAGAGTGTTGTATATGATTACAGTTTGTTCATGGAAATGTTTGGAAATTTTTTATTTTTAAGGTGTTTGTTTGTAGTTTTAGTATTTTTATGAGGTGTGTTTTATAATTTTTAGATTTTTCAAGGGGCTTGTTTGTTTAGTTTTTAATTTTTAGGGTGTTGCCTATAATTTCAAGTTGTTTAGGGGACTATTCAAAATTCTCATATTTTAAGGATAATTTTTGTGATTTTTAGAATTTTCAGTGAGGAGGTTGTTGGTAATTTTTAAATTTTATGGTTTTGTGTATAACATCATATTATTCAAGAGATTGTTGTCTATTTTTTTTATAGTTTTTGTCTAAATATGCATGTAAACTCTTATTTACTATCATATAATAAATTAATTAGCTTTGTAGAGCATACATCTTTCTGTCTCTCACTTACGCTCAAAGCCAATTCAATACAAATTTCAAACTAATATTGTCAATATGTTTCTCAAACACTTTTTGACTCAAAGGTTTAGTCTATGGCGTTGCCACATTATTGGCAAAAACAACTTCGATAATGTCTATATCTTCTCTCTTAGCAATTTCTCTTACTAAGTGATACTTCTTTCGGTGTGTTTTGATCTATGATGAGCCCTAGGCTCTCTAGACTATGCAATTGCTCCATTGTTATCACAGTGCAAAGTAATGGAAGATTGGATAGTAGGAACAACACCAAACTCTTGCACAAATTTTTTAATCCAAACTGCTTATTTCATTGCTTCACAAGCTGCATTGTTTGCTTCAGTTGTAGAATCGGCTATAGTTTCTTGCTTATAACTCCTTCAACTAATAGTTCTATTTTTAATACAAAGACAAACTCTGATTGTAGATTTCTATTGTTACGATCCCGCTGAAAATCAGAATCAGTATATCCTTCAACTTTTAAAGGATCACCAAGCACAAAACAATAATGTTCTATTCAGTTAAGATATTTAAGAATATGCTTAATTGCAGTTCAATATTCCTTTCTAGGATTGGACTAATATTTACTAACTCCCCTTACTTCTTGATCGATATCTAGCCAAAAACACAATATTGTATGCACAAGACTATCTACAGTAGAAGCATATGGGCATTGCTTCATTCTTCATTTGTATGAGATCGCATTTTCTTAGAAAGAGCAACTCCGCGTCCAAATGAAATAAATCTCTTCTTTAGTCTTGCAAGTTAAACTTAGCCACTATCTTATCAATATAAGTAGACTTGAATAATGTTGTTAACCTGTTAGCTCTATCTCTATAAGGTTTAAGTAATTATATGATGCCTCATCCAAATCATTTATAGAGAATTTGTTAGACAACCACAATTCAACAGTTGATAACATTTCAACATCATTCGGATTGTTCAAAAGTATTTAATAAAAGTTAGTTTTTAAGTTAGAAGTATTTGATAAAATCTTTCATAGATATTTTGTTAGACAATCAAAATTTTTGTATTTTTAAATATTTTTTAGAAGTTGTCTGTAAAATTTGAATATTCGGTGGTAGTTTCAGATTGTTCAAAGGGCAGATCGAAGATTTCAAATTTTTAGGGTGTTTTTTAATTTAAAACTTTATGGGGTGTTGTATGTCATTGCAAATTGTTCATGGAACTGTTCAAGAAAAATATTTTCAATTTATTTTTTTGTAATTTTTAGATTTTTCTAAGGTGTCTTTTAATAATTTTTACCTTTTTCAAGGAGATTTATTTTTTCAATTTTTAGGATACTGTCTATAATTTCAAGTTGTTTATGGGGCTGTTCAATATTTGCATATTTTTAGGGTGTTTTTTTATAATTTTGGGATTTTTGGTGAGGAGGTTGTTAGTAATTTTTAAATTTTAGGATTAAGCCTGTAATTTCATATTGTTCAGGAAGTTGTTCAAAAATTTCAAAATTTTAGGATTATTTTTGTAATTTTCATATTTTAGGGTATTTTTGTAACTTTTGGGATTTTCAGGGGGTCCTGATGTTTGTAATTTTTTAGAATTTTCAAATGGCGACTTCTAGTTTGTAGCAATATAAGGGGTTGTTGCAATTTTAAAATTTTTAGGGACTATTCTAAGTTGTTTTATTTCGAAGGGGTCATTTGTAATTTTTTTATTTAAGGGTGCTATGTATACTTTTTAGATTTTGAAGAATATTATTTATAACTATTATATTTTAAAGAATTTATTAAAGATATTTCTATTCTTTAGAATAGGATCACAAGTAATGTATTATAGATCTATTTAAAGGTTCTATTAATTAGGATAGGATCATAATGTGATATTTAAAAAGATCAAGGATAATATTGTCTAAGGAAAATTTTTCTCAAACTCTCACTTTTAAAGGGAGTATGGTTAGGAGACTTTACAAAATTTTCATATTTTAGGGTGTTTTTTATAATTATGGAATTTATGTGAGAGGTTGTTAGTAATTTTTAAATTTTAGGATTCTGCTCAAGAAAAGTGTTTTTCCAAACTCTCACTTTTGAAGAGAGGATGACCATATATATCTGTTATGGTCCTGAACCCTCACTGAGGATAATCCACATGATTAAGGGAGTAACACGTCCCTCCCAGACGACAGTGAAGTGCGGACCGAGCGCACCGGTAAGAACTCTGCCAGATAGCTCGGGCACTCACACCGGCTGCCGTTCCATCTGGTCGTTCAACACGACCCAAACAAAGGAGCTGCTGCACTAGTCGGCCCCCTTCTTGTGGACGACACGAAGGGCGGTACTAGTCGGCCCCTTCTCATGGTCGACACGAAAGGCGGTGCTAGCCGGTCCCCTTCTCGTGTACGACATGAAGGGTGGTACTAGTCGGCCCCCTTCTCTTGGACGACACGAAGGGCGGTACTAGTCGGCCCCTT
>JBAKGM010000001.1:26360770-26383282 GCA_037177215.1 Asparagus racemosus
AAGGGGGGGGGGGGTTAAGGTCAACCCCCCCCCCCCCCCCCCCCCCGGCCCCGCGCAAAAAAAAAAAACTCTGTCTCAATGTATCATTTCTCTTCCCTCCAATTTCATGGCATTTAAGCATGTAATTTTTTGTTAAAAGAAATCTGCACGGCTTATTTTGTCCTAGACTCTAATATGAAATTTCCCAACAAATTTTGGTGGAGTCACGGCCCATTGAAAGATGGGTCTTAATTTTAGTCAATGATGAGAGAAAGAGCAGTCTGAGCAGAAGGCAATTTTCTCCATGACAGCTAATAGGAAGCACAATTGCAAGGGATCTACGAACATGCTTCCAAGTTCCAGGATTAAAATATGAAGGGAAGATCAGGGGGCTTTAGTGAAATTTACCGCCAATATCTTTTGAGAAGAAAAACATCTTGCTATGAACTTCTCTTTTTACTTTTTGAAATATTTACAATAAATATTCTTGGGTTGATTTGATCAGGATTTTCTCAGGTATCCTATATACGGTGGTATGCAAGATTGGAATTACATTCATGGGGGCTGTTTAGAATTAACCTTGGAAATAAGTGACGACAAATGGCCTAAAGCAGATGAGGTGCTTGTCAAAGTTCCATTGAAAATTTTCTTGCTATCTTTTGCTGTCAAACTTAACACAAAATTTAAACTTCTTTTCCCATTATTCTCCTTAATAATATAGTTAAAGAATTGCTATAGGACGGTATTATCTTTCCACAATAAGGTTATTATTTTGGAGAGTTCAAGATCTTTGTTGACGAACCATCCATTTAATCATAACAATCTGTCAAGAAAATCAGCATGTCCTAAGAGCTGAACAGACATATGCATCTTCCATGATTTATATGTAAAATAAGCACAAAATATAAAATTTTGAATACATTAGACATTTCCTTGGTTTGTTCTTTATATTTACGTTTTAAAATATCACCCTTCTAGAATTTGAAAGCACAGTGCAGAGCAACTTGCGAAAAAATTCCTTTAAATGTGAAACCTATAAACCTGTAACCAATAAATTTTCTTTTATGCTGGATTATGAACTGGATGTTGCTCTTTTCGTCAACCACCACCTTCACAGGAATATGAAGCAAGCATTTTCAGTTGTACATGATTTTTGAATTTTCAGTGATTATCCTTATAGTTCTTATAGTTTATCTACCTAGAGGTTATCAATCTTAAGCCAAAATTCTATGGTGGTTTTTCTGACCAAATTTGAAAGACTTCATGGGGAATGGAGGTTATTTGGTTCTGGTGTGTGCAATTATAGTGAAGCTGCTGTTAACAAAAAATAATTAAATTGAAGTTGCTTGTTATAGGGGGAGTAGCCTGGATTTGACAAAATGCACCCAGTTTACTCATGGGGTATTTAGTGAGGAGAGAAGAAATAAATGTGATTAATCTTGATTCCACCAGAAATGTACACCCCTTTTTTGCATTACACCACCTTACGGGGTACATGGAGAAGTTGGTCAAAATAATTGTCTTCAACATTTCATATTTACAAGGTTTTAAATATCGGATATCGGGGAAATGTCTGGTGGCAAAACTTCATGCCGGATTGCGAATACTGGGGAAATATTGGGGATATGTGGTAAATATCGGAATGTCATATGGATGTTTGCATATATAGTATAATGCACTAAAATGTAATCTCAACAAACTTAATGAAATCTAAGCATACAAGATGTAAATAATATATGTTTATGATAACTAATCAACCTTGTAAAACAAACAAAAGTACAAATCAACGTTGTGACATTTCGTCAGATATTTCTAGGCCAAAATGTCATTTGATATAAATGGAAATATCATGATATCTTGCCCAAAAATTGCCAAACGTGTAATATTGTTTTGCGACAAGCGATATAAAAGGATATATCGGTCAATGTATCGGCTGATATATCAGCCATATCAGGGATATATCACCCAAAATAGTCAAAAAGCGGCAAAGGATATTTAGGGACCATATCGGTTGTGGCGACCCCTGTAGGAAGATATATCAGGTGATATATCGGGCCATCGCGAGGATATTTAAAGCAATGCATATTGAGTACATCGTCAACTACTGCAAAGCCTTTATCTAAACTTTTTGGGTCAGCTACATGAGTCATATTCTTCATGCAGTTTCTTAAATCCTATTCTTCATGTAGTTTCTTAAATCCTATTCTTCATGCAGTTTCTTAAAGGTTATCTCATGTATTAAGTTACTACTATCATATCCTTCTTAATGCTTCTAACCAAGTTCTCTTAGGCCAACAGCTAGTCCTCCTTGCTCTGTTAATTATGTAATTATATCATTTCTTCTAGTGTGAAAATATAAGTGTTTCCATATTGGCCAAACCATCTCATATTGGGTAAGTCGAATGGAAGTATGAAAATATATCAGGAAGAATAACATTTTGGTCCACCTGTTAAGAAACTTCATTGTTGTCAATGTGATCATTAATTTTGATAATAGTGAGGTATTTCAAAATGTATTTGCTTACAAAGATGTGACATAGAAGTTAAGATTTTTTTAGGATGATATTGGTTTTTGGTTAGTACTATCACTTTTTCCCTGCTCAACACACCTACCTTGATTAGCTGACAATTCATTAGGTGAATTGTGTTTCATTCACCGTCCTTATTACCAAACATTCAGGATTACAGTTGCTTCTGAACCTCTTTTCCACTATTTTTCGATCAAGTGAAGTTAGTACTTATTAGCTTGATTATGTAGCCTATAACCAAGTTTCTTAATTGAAGTCCAACGAATTCTTTAACCAAGACAAAGGAAATCACACATGGGTGTAAAGTGAACTATTTTATTATGTTTCAAGATAAGGCATAGGTATACTACATTAATAACAACAAATAGAGGCGGGGGGATAAGTAATCACCAGAAAAGTACAACCATGGGGGCAGTACAAACAAAATCAAAATAAAAAACTATCAGGATTCCTAAGTTCCATGACACGACAAGGAGAAATCCAGAAATGGATAAAAGCCAGGGAACAAAAGCAGCAATTTCTGTATATTATACCTCCGGCAATGTGATTTAGTCTTGTCACTTTTATAGTTTTTTATGAGGTTAGCAAATGCTCCATTTCTAGGTTTAGATACTATTGCTTTTGCCTTCATTAAACAAGACAGTATGTGAAACTGAATACATGCATAGTAAACTATTGAGACATGGTTCAATGCAAGAGTCCTTCAATTTTCTGCTTAACCTCATATAATTTTATCCCCGTTAACTTTTATTGCTTCCTAATTGTGGCTTACTTTTTATCTTCCTTTTTTTTTCATAACGATAATATGCATTTCTTCTAAACTTGGAATGAGAGAACTGGTTCTGTTTAATCTGTTTTCTAATAACTGTTTGAAAATGATGTCCAGCTACTTATCCTGTTTGATGAATTTGGTTCTACGTGTGCTTTACCAATTTTTATTGCCCCAAAATTTGATATAGCTCTTTTTCCATCTTCACACTTGCAGCTTCCTGTCCTCTTTGAGTACAACAGAATGAGCATGCTGAATCTTGTTGCAAGTCTTGCCAAGGTAAAGACTTTGATATCTTGTCATGTGAACCATATATCAGTTCTATATTCCTAACATTTCTCTAAGAGATATTTCACATATTTACATTGCTTTTATGTGTAAGCATGCTATATTGTGTAATTACTTGTTTGTTCAACTATGTTATTCATCTAAAGCTAACACTGAGATTCCAAATACTGTTAGAGCATGGTTCATGGTTGTTGTCAAAGGACTCTGCTACTGCACCAAAACTCTGAAGTTGTGGTGAAGATTGAGGGTTATCATTTTATACTCTGACATGCCCCCCACTGATTGAGAGCCCTTCCATGGGCTGAAATCTGGACTCACATCATAAGCTTTTTTAAAATCCACTTTAGAATCCATGCTTTACAAGATTCAAACCCAGGTTGCTTTTATTACATGTCCAACGACTCTTCAGGTTGCTTTTATTACATGTCAAAGGACTCTGCCACTACAGAACTCCGAAGTTGTGGTGGGGATTGAGGTTTATAAGTTTATACTCTTAACAGTCATGATGGTTGGTGTTAAAGATAGATGTCAAAAATGATTACACTCCAAAAGATTCTAAATGTGAAATCAGAATGAGATTGAATTTCTCTGTATTTCATTGACAAAGAATCTGGCTACACAAGCTGAATCTATACTACTACTGAACCAAGCAAAAAAAAGGAAAAATTCTGCCTACCATATATTGCCCTACCAATCAGCCTAAATTAATCCCAAAATACTCAGTCAATTATGGTACAAATCAATCCCTAATTCTATGTGATTTGACTGAGATTTCAACCCTTAATTTACATGATTCTTTCCGTGATTACACTCCCCCTCAAGTTGGATCATAAATGTTGATTATGTCCAACTTGCGAATGAAATCATTGAAGTTTTGTTTAGGTAGCCCTTTGGTGAAGATATCTGCATTCTGTTCTTTGGTGGGAATATATGTTAAACATATAGTTCCATTCTCAACTTGCTCTTTGATGAAGTGCCTGTCAACCTCCACATGCTTGGTCTTGTCGTGTTGAATTGGATTGAGAGATATGCTGATGGCTGCCTTGTTATCACAATGGAGTTTAATGGGAGATTCCATTGTAATTCTCAATTCTTCCAGGAGCTTCTTTAACCACAACCCTTCACATATTCCCTGAGCAATAGCCCTGAATTCAGCCTCTGCACTACTTCTTGCTATGACATTTTTTTTTCTTACTTCTCCAAGTAACCAGGTTTCCCCAGACATAGGTACAATACCTAGTAGTAGACCTCCTGTCTTCAATTGATCCAGCCCAGTCAGCATCTGTAAATACTTCCACAGTTCTGTTTTCATTCTTCTTGAAAAGCAATCCTCTGCCTGGAGATCCTTTGAGATACCTTAGAATTTTGTAAACAGCCTCCAAGTGTACCTCCTTTGGTGAGTGCATGTGTTGGCTTACCACACTGACTGCAAAGGCAATATTAGGTCTGGTATGAGATAAATAAATCAACTTGCCAACTAACCTCTGATATCTTTCCTTCACAACCGGTTTACCAGCATCATCCATCTTCTTTCCTGCCTTGATTGGTGTGTCACTTGGTCTACATCCAAGCATCCTGTTTTTAGCTAGAAGGTCTAGAACATACTTCCTTTGAGAGACACTATTACCTCTTTTTGACCCGGCCACTTCCATTCCCAAGAAGTACCGCAACTGTCCCAGATCGTTTACTTAAAATTCTGAGGCTAGAATTTTCTTGAGTCTCTCCATCTCAACCAAATTGTCTCTGGTGTGAATTATATCATCGACATACACAATTAATATTGTCTTCAATCCGTCTTTGTCTTCATGAAAGAACATTGTGTGATCAGAATGCCCCTGTTTGTATCCTTGTCCCTAATCTTTATCACCTTCGTGAGCCTCTCAAACCAAGCTGTGGGTGATTGTTGAGGCCGTAGAGGGATTTTTTCAGTTTACACACCCTGTTTTCTTCACCTTTCTTACAAAAACCTGGTGGTATTGCCATATAGACTTCTTCTTCCAGATTTCCATTCAGAAAAGCATTCTTGATGTCAAGTTGATGTAGAGTCCAGTCAAGATTGGCAGCAAAAGATAGGAGCACACGAACAGTATATAACTTGGCCACAGGTGCAAGTGTTTCAGTGTAGTCGATACCATAGGTTTGTGTAAACCCCTTTGCAACTAGCCGAGCCTTGTATCGTTCTATCTTCCCTTCAGCTGCATATTTCACAAAGAAGACCCATTTGCAGCCAACAGGCCTCTTTCCTCTGGGTAAATCCATCACCTCCCACATCTCATTTTTTTTGCAGAGCCCTCATCTCCTCCATAATAGCTTCCTTCCATCTAGGGTCTTCCAGGGCCTACTGTATAGTCCTTGGATTTTCTATTTCATCAAGGTTAGTGGTAAAGGCCTGCATTTTAGTAGACAAAGCTTTATAGGAGATATATTTTGAGATCGGGTGAAGAGTACATGACCGTGTTCTTTTCCTTAGGGCAAAGGGCAGATCTATGTCAGGTGAATCTGATGATTCAGGAGGACTAGGAGCTACCACCGGTTCTAACTCTCTTGGTGCCTCGGACATGAGGTGCTCCTTGTACCTTGGTTTTGGTTTCCTTGAGTACACAATTATCTCCTTGGCTTTCTGTTTTTCTGCATCTCCCCCGGAGTTCAAGTTTCCTTCTATAGATGGCAAAAGGGGTTGATATGGAGTGACAGGTTCAGAAGTGATGAGTTCAGGAATAGGTTGAGACGATGGAGCAGTTTCGGGATCTTGGGACGTGGAGCAGGTTCGGGATCTATGATGACAAGTTCAGTGTTTGAGGTAGGCTCAGATGCTGGAGTAGTTTTGGATGTGGGTATAGCAAAATCCAAATCCTCCAAAAGGCGGGCTTCACTCATATTCTCCCCCCTGAAGTTCAGAATTTTTGAAATAACGAATGTTCTTAAAGAAGGTCACATCACAGCTAACCAACATCCTTTTTGTTGAGGGATCAAAACACTTGTAGCCTTTCTGTGTGGGAGAATAGCCAATAAAAACACATTTGCGAGCCCTGGGATCAAGTTTGCTCCCGTTATGAGGATGAATATGGACAAAGACTATGCAACCAAATACCTTGAGTGGGAGGTTTGATCCAACACGATAAGATGGAAATGTTGTTTTAAGTCTTTGGATTGGTGTTTCGAATGAAATGATGCGGCTGGGCATTCTGTTGATGAGGAAGGTGGCTATTAGGATGGCATCCCCCTAGAACATTTTGGGCATATTTGTGGAAAACATCAAGGCACGTACAACTTCTAGCAGATGCTTGTTTTTTCGTTCTACAACCTCATTTTGTTGAGGGGTATTGACACAAGATCTTTGGTAAATAATCCCATGACTTTGTAAATAATCCCCCGAGAATGTATTGAAGTATTCAGTTCCATTATCAGTTCGGAGCATTTCAATTTGTGATTGAAATTGAGTTTGAATCATCAGATGAAAATTGATGAAAGTTGGATGGACTTCATTTTTTTCTTTCAACAAATAGGTCCAGCAAACACGTGTATGATCGTCAATGAATGTCACAAACCATTTTGTGTGATTTCGATTTGGGGTACGATAGGGTCCCACAGGTCACTATGAATTAGGGAAAAAAGGTTTGTTCGGTTTATATACTGATTTTGGAAATGGAGTCCCTTGATGTTTTGCAAGTTCACAAATTTCACACTGTAAATCAGAGACTTTATTTGGAAAAATAGATGGAAACAAATGTTTCAAGTACTGGAAATTGGGATGTCCCATTCTGAAATGCCATAATAAAATTTTACTATCCTTAGAGGAGGATGCCGAATTACAAATTACAGTTTGACAATGTTTACCCCTATCAGCCTCCTTAAAGTAGTAGAGTCCCTCACATTTCTTAGCACTGCCAATCATCTTCCCCGATGATAGGTCCTGAAAAACACAGTGAGTAGGAAAGAACTTAGCCGAGCAATTGGAATTTTTTGTAAGTTGACTGATGGATAAGAGATTGCAGGATAACTTTGGAATGTGAAGAACTGATTCTAGGGTTAGAGAATTAGAAATCTTAATACGTCCTTTTCCTGCAACTGATGAAAGGGAACTATCTGCAATTTTGACTTTCAAAATTGTCAGCACGAGGTGAGTATGACAAAAATTGTTTATAAGAATCAGTCATGTGATCAGAGGCTCCAGAGTCAATAATCCAAGGTGTTTTAAAATGGGACGAGGTGTTTAAGGCGGATAAAGATTACCTTTGTGGGCTAATGAAGCAGTGGGGATATTGGATGAGGACTGACCAGCTTGGAAGCTAGAAAAGAGTTTGTAGAGTTGATCCAACTGCTCTAAATTGAAGCCACCACTTGTTGCGGCCTCATGGCTTCATTTTTCCTGAGTTTTTTCTTCAGTTGTGGCTCGATACCCTCAGTTTCTATTATTCTGTCGAGGCTTCCAATCAGCTGGCTTCCCGTGTATATCCCAGCATGTCTCTGTCGTATGGCCAGGTTTGCGACAATGCTCGCACCAAGATCGCCCCTTCTTTTGGTTTGGGCCTGACCCAGTTGCTGGCCCACGAGTCACTAAAGCAGACATCTCAGTGGAAGTGGTTGTGATTTCTCTCAGCATGACCTTCCGTCTACTCTCCTCTCTTCTAACCTCTGCGAACACCTCTCTTGTAGATGGCAGGGGCCGCCGGCTGAGGATTCTGCCTCTGACATCGCCTAAGTCACGATTAAGCCCTGCAAGGAATTCAAACACTCGTTCATTCTCAAGCTTCTTTTTGTACCGAACACTATCATTAGGGCACTCCCACTCTTCTTCAAAACTCATGTCGAGTTCTTGCTATAGGATTGTCATTTCCATGAAGTAGTCAGTCACATCCCTTTCTCCTTGTTTCATTTGCCAGAGACAACTCAGCGTCGAAATAGGTTTCCTGGACAGCATCCCTCACATCTTTGGCAGTTGGTAAGAAGAGATACGTCTTTCCAATGGAGGGTTTCATTGAATGGATGAGCCACGCGGTCACCATTGAGTTTTCTGACTTCCATTTTTGTAGGGTGGCGACATCAGTTGAGGCAGGCTTCTTTGATCTCCGGTTAGATATCTCAGCTTCCCCTTGCCATCGATCACGAGCTTAATTGATTGGGCCCACTCTCGAAATTTTTTCCGTCCAGCTTCTCCATGGTGAGTTGAAAAAATGTGTTGTTCAGCGGATTTGAACCTATTGACGACATCTCCTCTGTTTGGCCTCCGGAGGTAGTTGAAGACAAAGACATTGAATCCTTACTGCTAGGATTCTTCGACATAGTTTTTAGCCAGGGTAAGGATACCCTAGCTCTGATACTGTGAAACCAGAATGAGATTGAATTTCTCTGTATTTCATTGACAAAGAATCTGGCTACACAAGCTGAATTTATACTACTACTGAACCAAGCAAAAAAAGAAAAAAAATCTGCCTACCATAAATTGCCCTACCAATCAGCCTAAATTAATCCCAAAATACTAAGTCAATTGTGGTACAAATCAATCCCTAATTCTATGTCATTTGACTGAGATTTCAACCCCTAATTTACATGATTCTTTTAGTGATTTCAACAAAATGTTGATGAAGGTGTCAGGTGCGGTGTTGCACTGGAATGAACATGAAATCATAGAATACAACATAATGAATTGGCATACATAAAATTCTAAAACTGCACACAAACAGTAGTGTCTTATACATGTTCTTAATGAACGTCCAACACGATACAGCTTCATGATATTGTGCTATGAGATCCAATTGCTGTTGATTTCAAGGGCTAGTACAATATTATGGATTTTCTAGCACTAAAAGTGCAACAAAAGTTGTTTAAAGTTTTTGTCATGTCTAAGTACAGTAAAAATAAATGTTCCATTTTTCTGCATCTGTGTCACCGGTAAGTTTCACATAAATGCTGTTTAGGTCTATTTAATGAGTTTAAAACATGATATCTGCTGGTTCCCATGTATTTTAAGTTGTTTAGCTTATGGTGGTTGCTATTCTATTACTGATTTGTATGGCCTACCCCCCATATATGTAATTATTTTCCTATTGACTATTAGGTTTGCAACCGTCTACTGGCACTATATTCAAGAAGCCTTATAAGCTTTTTTCTTCTTTTCCATTTCTTGATTTGGGCAATTTTTCTTCTGCGCAAAAGCATTTCCATGTGATAGTCTGTTATGGTTTTTGAATCTTGAAAGGTACTCTTATCCTGAGTTAGCTTAATCTCTAACTCTGTTGAAGCCAACTGCTGGTCTTCTTTCAACAGTGCAGGTTTTATGATCATTTCACCGTATTTCCTGCTATATTTGTTCCTTTTGTGATTATTCATGCTCGAATGGGAGATGTTAGAACTCCACATGATCCATTTGTGATTGTTCAAGCTCAAATGCTTGGTGTCCTAGCAGTCAGAACCCCACTTGCATGTGGAGTACATTAAGCTAGCTTGTACTTACTTTATTGGAAGATATAATCTGTGCTTGCTGTTCTGAGCTTCTTTTTCAGACTTGAGCTTCCTGAAATTATGGAAATATCTTTTAGATTTGATGCCGATAAGGGAGATAACTCTGGATATTGTTTCTGGTTTGGCTTGGATGAGCAGAGCACCTAACATGGCTACCTGTTGTCAAAAAACAAACAAGAACTAATCCTCTCTGCTAAATATGTGACATATTTTGCATAGGGGAACTTTTGTTTAATTGTTCTCTTGTGTTTGCCTTTTTTTTTAGGGGGGTTCATAACTTAGGTATTATTGTCTCTGTATTTTCTAAAATATTGACTTGGAACAGTTTATTGAATTGTATAGCATCAATTTTGCAGACAGGCATTCATGGAAGGATATTCTCATCGCACAATGGCCATCCTCTGCCTGCCTCAGTAATGATCAAGGGAATTGATTACAAAGTATGTTCAAGTTTTTCCAGTATACATTTTGACTGGATGCTGTCCAGTTCGAAAATATCTATTATTTTTCTTAATACGTTCTAGGCTTCTAGTCTTAGTGACACTAAGCTATGTCTTATTGCTTTTGCATCTTATGGATGTTCACTTCTCGCAAGTTTGTAGAAGATCTGTTCAGCTGGTTCTCATAAATTTTAATGCTTGCATGTTGTCATCGTTTCATCTAACCTCGTAACTTTCCTCTACTGAAAAAAATTAATTCATTATCATGTAAATTCAGATAAATGGTTGTTACATATAATAGTGTACTCTGTACTACAGATCAATGCTAGCGGAAGCTCTGGTGATTATCATCGTATTCTTGCTCCGGGTGGAAGCTATGAAGGTGAATGCTTTTCTGTACTGTTATCTCCTCTTTTTCATGTTATTTTAGAAATGCATTAGGATCATGACGTCTGATGCTAAGTTCTAGATTTAGTAGAAATCTTTGCTCCTAGTTCCCTCAATGGAGTGTGTAGATTTCGTTAAATGTCATATAATTCTACAGATCTGCATATACATTTGGCAAGACCGTGTCCATGCTAATTCAGCCATGTCTGTTTTAAAGGGTTTGTTCCAGATAAACCCCCTGTACTACCGCCCAATTCTGGATAGACCCCCTATAGTTCTATACTTCTGTTGCTGCAGATAGGGCCCCCGAGTGAACTTTTCTGATTCTTTACCTTTAAGAGAAAGAGAATTATTTTTTTCACAAATAGACCACCTGAGGATAAAAGAGTCAAAAAAATTCATTCGGGGAGTCAGGGGTTATATCCACAATTTGGTGATGTACAGGGGATAGTACAGCAGATAGAGCCCCCAAGTGAACTTTTCTGATTCTTTACCCTGAGAGAGAGAATTATTTTTTTCACAAATAGACCACCTGAGTATAAAAGAGTCAAAAAAAATTCTTTTGGGGAGTCAGGGGTTATATCCACAATTTGGTGATGTACAGGGGATCTATCCGCAATTGGGCGATAGTACAGCGGGTCTATTCGCAATTAATTCTTTTTTAAAAAAATAGAATGCTTACGTGACTGTTGAATGCTGTATTTCACATTTGTCTTACAGCGACAGCTTCAATGCCTGGTTACCGAGCGAAAACAACTCCAACTTTTTTGCTACAAAATGCGATCAGCTTGGATTTCATTTTGGATCCTGATGGTGATGATGCACGTAGACGAACACCGCTCGGTGGCTGTGATTGCAACTGTCTCGGGATACTAAGGAGGGTACACATGGAGGTTTATCTTGCTGTTTTTGTTATCTTGTTGTTCCTCTACTTTTTGTTAAAGAGGAAAGCAACGTTCAGGTTCCTAAAGCAAAGACACTCTTCCAGCCATAGACGAGTTTCTGTAGTTTAAACCTTTCATTTACGTATAATTACTTTGAAAATAGTTTATTTATTACTTATTGTATAAAGAAGTGCAACATTTTCCATAGTGGCTGTAGCATCTTACTCTGATGAAGAATTCTTTGAGACACCTCAGAGAGCAATGTGAAGAAGTAACATATTTCACAATGGTTATAGGAGGCTAACTAAAGAGTGGTTAATGAAAAGTGGAAATTACCACTGATTTGAGATGAAATGTTGTGTTGTACAAGTAGTGAAAACAGGGGCCATCTGTGTTTTTCAGTGTTCATACTCTCAGGAGGTTCTTCTTGCTACATTACTAGACAAATGAAATTGAAGTTAATTTTTGAACAATATGGAGATGTATTAAGTTTGACAACTATCACGTAAGTATAACAAGTAACTCATAAGTTTAAAATCAAACTCAAAAGTTTAACAACTATATGTTTAACAACTATCATATAAGTTTAATAACCTACTCATAACTTTAGCAACTAAATCACAAGTTTAGCAACTAAGTAATAAATTTAACCCCTTGAAAGTTACAAAAATTGATGTTATGAAACTTATCAGACATTAAATTTATTAGATTAATGAAATTGAAGTTAATTTTGGCCAATTTGGGAATAATAAGTTAAATAATTATCTCATAAGTTTGACAACTAACTCATAAGTTTAACGCATAAGAGGTGTTTGGCAAATAGAAATTGACTTGAAAGTGTGAAAGTTATATTTTTTGCAAGTGACTCAACGTTCCACGTGAGCATGTAAGTGAAATGTAGTGTTTGTTTACAAAAATAAATTATTGTTGAAAGTAGAATGACAAAGATGATGTGGCAAAATCAATTATGAAATCAATTATGCATTCTTTTATTTCAACCATATTACATTTTCAAATAGACTTTGTGTAACTACAAATAGATGAATTGAAAGTGAGATGTATATAAGGGGTAAAATTACTCCTTTAAATAAAAATATATCTCTTACAAAACTTTTTTGATGATATTAACATCCACTACTCATACTAATTGTTATAAATTCTTTGTATTTTATATTTATTACATATTTAATAGAAAACTCATAAATACTGAAAGATTTGATATCAATGTCAATAGTTAAGGGCCTAATATAAAAATACGAAACATGTAAGGGACTAATGTAGAAAACTTTCTAAAGGGATTTCATATTCCACAGTATCCGATGAACCGCATGGGACGTATAAAGCAATATAATATTGTTAACATTATTCGTCGGGAAAAAATGAAAAGACTGAATAACAATGAATTTTTGTTAGAAGTGGTCCTCAATTTTTCACTTCCAAATGACATGCACACATTTTTAGGAGAAGTTGATCAAGCATTAAGTCTGATATGACATATATTTTGTATTTTACTTATCAAGTGCATTTTCAATAAAACAAACACCTAAAGTAAAAACTGAGTCACTATCACAATTTCATTTATCACTTTTGTGTAAACAAACACCCCCATAATTCTTAACAACTAATTCATAAGTTTAACAACTAACTAATAAGTATAACATGTATTTCATCATTTTAATAACTAACTCATACGTTTAACCCCTTGAAAGTTATAGAAAATTGCAAATAAGAAAGTTACAAAAATTACAAATACTCACTCTGAAAATTATAGAAAACTCCAAAAAAAAAGTTTCAAAAATTGCAAATAACTCCAAAAACTTACAAAAAAAACCCTACTAGAAAGTTCCAGAATTGCGAATGCCGCCCTATAAATTGCAAAAACCCCTAAAGGTTTTAGAAATTGCATTGCAAACGACCCCCCCCCCCCCCAAAAAAAAGTTCCAGAAATTTTAAGTGACCCTTAAAAATTACAGAAAACCCCCTTGCAAGTTCAAATTTTGCAAATAACCCCTTGCAAGTTTGCATAAACCCCAAAAAAAGAGAGTGGAGGGGTTTTTTTTTTGAATGTGAAGGTTAACAAAAATGAGTGAGAAAAGAGGGGAGCCGACATGCCATTAAATGAGAGTAGAATGGAGATAAGTAACGGATTTTGACATGGCAAGGTATATCGAGGGCTAAGCCTAAGCTCTTGTTAACCAAGTCTTGAGGCTTGGTTATATTTGCTTTATCGTTTTGGGGACTAAAAGCATTTCTTCCTTTTAAAAACTTGTATATCCTAATTTTTGAAAAGGTAACTTATAAGGTTACCTATATAAGCCAAACACCTAATCTACCCCCAACAATTTAATGCAATTTTCATCTTAAAAACGAAAAACTAGCAAAAGCTAACATGCTTTAAAAGATTCTAATAATCAGCCCATCCAAAAACTGTGCCGTTTGACAAGGAATGGTACAGGAAAAAGGGGAAACTCCAATTTACGCCAAATATACCATCAATTTCTATACTATCAACTGAGTAACACAAGTTATAGCGCTTCTTGCATATCTTATTTCCTTCTCAATAAACAGATGATTGATCCATGCAAAGCTTTTCACTTGCAAAATTCTGCAATGCAGAGAAAAATGTTGAGAAACACAACTTGCATTTAAACAGGAATTCAACTTCAAGGAGCCTCAAGTCTGGATGAGGTACAAAATAAACAATGAAGCAAAACTTCCAAATAATCTGCCAGCCAAAGCTAAGCCACAGTCACCACATACTACGAAGTGGAGGGAAAATTTTATTGGAAGCGCCAAAAGATTACAAGGCAACATGTAAAGAACTCCAGTGTTTAGTAACCCCAATAGTCATTTCTTATTTCATCATCGAACTTCTTTTTGAGCTCAGGGTGCTTTGCAAAGTACTCATCTGCTGTCATGGTGCTGATCTTTTTCTGCACACGCATGACAATCTAAATGAGCCTAAGCAAAAGGAGTTATGAAACAATACCTTCAAAAAAAAATCACACTATGCAATATTAGGATTTTTATCAAGATGTTATCACCTTCATTTCTTGAACTTCAGCAATTTCCTTCTCCAATCTTTCTGACTCTTTCAGAGATTGTTGCTCGGCTTCTTTCAGCTCCACCAACTGCACATCAGAAAAATATATATAAATATATGTAGCAAGTTTCAGTTTAAAGTCTAGCATATCAAAACAGAACCAAAGGATACTAATTTCAACAATTATAGAAGAGGAACAGAAAAGTCTCACCAAAGCATCAAACTTGGGTTTGTATTCAGGAGTCACAGTGTCGACATACTTTGGGATCTTGATGCCTGCAAAATAGATGGTGCTTATTTAGCACAAAGAGACAGTAAGGTAAAGAAATGGCTGAACAGGATTCAGGCAGATGAAGCAGATACAGAATGAGAAATTCAGTAGAACTCAAGGTTTATATCAAATCCATCAAATTATCAAATTGGGATTAAAGAGTCGTAAGAAAACAAGTCCATTCACATGATGAGATGACTAGAATCAAACCAAAACCACGAGAATCAGTGGTACCAAGTTACATCATCAATAACACACAAAAATGTTGTTAACAAAAATGTACAAAACCACCAATAGATATATAATCACCTTATCACTTGACAGGGTACAGTTAGTCTTCATATCCACACTACCAACATAAAAGGTTCTAAACAATAACTAGTCCATTGTGTTACCATTTGTATGAGATATATTGTTGACGATACCAAAGAAAGGAAACTAACACTGCATATTCTGAATTGACTTGGTTAGATGAGCTGAGAATCTCGTTTAACATTCGAAAGTTACATGACAACTACTGCGAGCTCCCCACTACGAAAGAGATACCCAACTAAAAAAAACATGTCCATAAAATATTATTAAGTACTGAACTGCAAGCCATCTTTACAGTGTATTTGCAGTAGCAAATTTTATATTTTTGTCATCTAGAAGCTAGCAGGTACCCTTGAATCAATTGGGGTGGTAATCTGACCACACCAAGGCGTATATTTCAAGGTAACATAATGTAAAGAACATAACGATGTATTTGTCAGCTGCCGGACATGTCAAGCATCTTTTCATCAATACATGCCAGATCATACGCACAAGAAGGAAAGAAAAAAGAATGGGAAAAAAATCTTTACCTCCTACCTTAAAAACGTAAAAAATAAGCGACAAGCATTCAAGTGTCACAACTCATAAGACTCACAACAACCATGACCAAGATCAAACTAGCTCACACATGGAAATGATATTTGTGAAGTAAATATTTCTAAGATGGTCTCGTACATACGTCAAATTCCTGGATGGATTATAGTATACATTATGGTTTAGGTAACGCGCACAGACACAAAAAGTAAAAGCTAGAAGACTATGGAAATCCATTCTATGCTGGCATTGCTGTGAACTGTTGCAAGCTGCAGATGATACATTAGTGAAAAACTGGCAATGTTCTTGATATTTTGGTGAATCTTAGTTCAAAGTCGTCAACCCAAAAAACATTTAAGTTAGATTTACAGACAGCTAAACCCAATCCTTCCTGATATTTTATCCTTGATATGAACAATATAAGAAACGGTGAAGATATTTGTTAAAATATTATTAAGATATTTAAATGTTTTATTTCTAATTCATCTCATTTTAACGTTGTTTCAGATTACCATGTATATACTGGATTTATGTTTAATGATCTTTTTTATTCACATGCAAGAACATGTGAACATTCAAAGTTGGCTGGGACAGAATATCTCCATAATGAGTACCTCAAGTTCTTGCTATCTATTGAGACTATATGTTCCCAATAATACCTACTATACTACGTCCTACTCCCTGCCCGCTACCCAATATCCACTATAAAAACCTCAGGGCCTAGGCACAAGTCCACTGCTAAATAACATCTATAAAGCCAATTTAGGATCTTCATCTCAGTAATAAACTATTTGATAGGAAAGAGAAATTCCTGATGATGATCCACTTAACTAGGATCAAGTAAAGAGCCGGTAAAGAATCATTTTTCCTCACATTACTTGGTCTTACAACAAAGAAATACAAACAATTCAAAACATGCAAATTAATCAAGGAACCATATAATAAATTAATAATGCATATGAACAAGAAACCAAGCCACCAATAGATATGCGTAGCCCTAATATAAACCAGTTATTTTCTTTTTGTTATATATTTTTGTTTACAAACTCTTTCTGCATAAAATACAAACCATCCAGAATTTTCCCAAATTCTGTGTCTCCTAAAAAATAATTCCAAATGTCGAACCCACGCCAATATAGCAACCTCAAGGCAACTTCCAGCCATTTTAAGACTTCCCTTTGCCTTCTATGACAATTCTAAACAAAAATCAAGCCTCCATGTTATAAAGGCTTCCTCTCCATAATGCTTGTGAGCATTTTGGTAAAGGTAAACTAAATTCTCCATCACATTTCCTCTAACAAAATTCAGTCTCCGTTGTTAAAAATCACCTAGTTCCCTATCCCATAAAATGCATTGTTTCATACATGAGCACATGATATTTCCACATTTATGCTGCTTGACTTTTTTTCACAAAATCTAAGCAATATAACTTACCATCCCTCTGGTTTTTAATCAAGACAGGAACAAGAAACTAGTACTTGACAGAAGTATATAGAAGTACAAATGAAAGCACGACCCAAGCATTAAATTAAACAATAAGTTTTTTTCCCAAAACTAGTAGCCTGTTTGGGAACCAAGGTGTTTCCTCAGTTTCTGTATTCTTTTTGCCAATAACGAAATCAGAAGTGTTTGGTAACTGGTTCGATTCTTTGGGCCTAAAACTTAGAAAGCCCAAAACACATTGGTTTTCCCCAAAACACCTAAATGGTGTTTTAGGTTTATCATTTCTGTTTCTTATTCTCTCCCCAAAACAAGGACTCATTTTCCACATCCGCTCTCCACCCATTGCATCTCACCACCTTTGCACGGTCACCGCCGGTGAAGTCACCGAGTGATCTCGACGCCGTCAAGCCGCCGTTCTTGAGATCTCAATCAAAAGGTAATCTCCTTTTCTTCCTCTACAATCTAATCTCTATCTCTCGCTCTCTCCTATTCCTATGGTTCTCTTTCTCTCGCACCTTCCTCTATTTTGCACAATTTTACCGTAAATTATGCCCTAATTATTTGTTTTTATGCTGGTTTTGAGTTTTCCCCAAAATTGTATCAATTTTTTTCTCCCCTTTTCTTTAATTTTCTCTAGTTTCATCATTTTTATTTCTGTTTTCACTTTTTTTAGTTCATTGGTAATGGTAGAACTTCCAAGGTACAACGGCATGCAGCGGCAATGGCATGGTGATGGCGAAGGTGGCTGCAACGATGGCAGTGTTGGCGGTGCCAGTCCTAGGGTTTGGAGTTAGCACTTAGGGCTAGGTTGGTAGAATTTGTTTTATAGAAAGATGGATGGTATTTTGAAAACACATTTGGACTGCTGTGAAAACACTTTTCATTTTTTAAAAACACCACAGCATGGTGTCTTCAAAGCAAGAAAAACACCACGGTAGCCAAACGGACACCAGTATTTGAAGGCATTTTAACAAGACTTCTAACTTTATCAGCAGGGGCAGATCCTCCTTAGAGGAAGTGGGTGCCACGTGATGTGTCACGTGACACCACTTTCCTCCACTGGGTTCCTTATATATTGAGAATCTTATAAGTTGAAGTAACCAAAGTGCAATTATGTATTTGACAGTTTTACTAATCGTGTATTTGATAGTTTAACTAGTATGTACTTTTCTCAAAATCTGAAAACTCGTCATGGACAATTGTCATTTTTTTTTATCATTAATCGTGTAGTGAACCACTTACCTGAAATCTTGAGTCCACTGCTTATCATGGAAGGACTTTGTCATGCCTCCACAAATGAGTATTGTATGTTGACACATCCTTGTAAGAATCTAATTAAAAATTAATGTACATAAAGCCCATAACGTTGAAGTGACCTAATTATACTAACTTCTAATTTATGTTCTTCATGAACTAAAAGTTTCCCAGAGAAATTCCTCATTAATTAAAATTTGCCATCTTGAATTAAAAGTGTATATGAGAAAGATATAATACCACTTATCTTAACCCAGCTCAACAAGCATAAATTAGAAGCAACATTTTTATATTTCCGTCAATAATAACAATATTCTATTTAGGGAAACTCTACTGTCATTTCTTGTTTAAGAGCTCGAACCATAATGATATATATTTGCATCCTCAATTATATATATTTGCATGCTCCAAAATAAATTCAAAAAGGGAAAATATGAATAAATTATTTTTACCTTTCAACGTGAAAATGATAATGATATTTTAGACTATAGATTTACAACAATTGTTAATTTGTTATTAAGATGTCTGATGTTTTATGAACTTAAAGATTAATTTTAGAAAGTTGTGCATTACTGCACATTGACTTTCAACAATTAAATGGATAACATCAAGGTATATTCTTTACTTAAGTCCAAAGATGCTAGTTATTTGCCGAAATGGAAACTGATGCGACTCCTTATGCTTCATACAATAAGCATCTACACAACTCTATCCATGTATCTCTCATAAAAGAAAATATCACGACCAAAAACATATAATATTTTGTATGTTGTATTTATGAGCTAATTATAGAGCAACGAAGTCTCTACAAGCATGTTTAACTATCCAAGTATTATAAATAATTTACACTGTATTAGTTGTGTCATATCTCACCTTGATCTTAACACAAGATTTTAAATATCGGATATCAAGAAAATATCGGACGGCCAAAAATCCCGGATATCGGGGAAAATACCGGGGATATGTAGTAAATATCGGAGTGCCATATCAAATGATGTGCATATGTGTGTGTGTGTACATCCTAAAATGTAATTTGAACATACTTAACGAAATCTATGCATACAACATTCAAATAATATATGTTTAGGGTCATTAGTAGGAACTTAATTAGGAAGTAAAGCCTACTTGAATTTGCTAACAAACTTCATAAGACTGGAATTTTGCTAAAAGAAATTAAAGAAATTATGTAGAACTATATTTCTTTTGTGGAAAGCCATATAAAAGGACATATCGGCCACATCGGGGACATATCGCCTCGCCCAAACTTTGCTAAAAAGCAGTAAAGGATATTGCGACCATATCGTTCTGCGGCAACCGCTATAAAAGGATACATCAGTTGATTTGTTGGATATGTGAGGGATTTTAAAACAATGTCTAAACAGCACAAAAAACATCAATATGAGAACATCAAAACATAACTTTATTTGAAGATTCTAAAAAATATATATGTTGAGAAAATTTTATAACAAAAATCAAACAAGAAACGCTCTAGAATAACGTTTCAGAAGAGAACATACTATCGTAAGCTTCTTTGTACATATCAACCAGATGGGAGCCGATTCCTTTTCTGTAATACTCCCAGTCAATTGGTTGAGGTTCCTAGATAATAAACACAAACATGAATGCCATTAGCTTAATTGTAAATAGACAACAAAACTGATTATACCATTGGAGAAACCACCAAGCAATGTCTCACAGAAGAAAAGCACCTTACAAATTCTATGAACTAAGTGTAACGCAAGAAACAACAGTATAACATGAAAGAACCAAAAAAACAAAATGAAAAGACAAATACAACTGACTAGAAGAGTTACTTTTAAAGGTCTCATTTCAAGCTTCATCCTTTGATACTCCAGAAGTTCATTGGTTATCACCCTTATTCAATATTCCAATAATTAGTAATTCAAAACAAACAAACCCAACATTTTCGTATTTTCTTCAAGTTCCACTCTATTGAAAATTAGAAGCAATAAATTAAAAATAACCAGAAGTCTGATTAAAACCAAGTCAAACAAAAATTCCTTTTTGACACCACCAAACTCTTGATATTCCTATAGATCACACTAGCTGATTGTATGCAGTATAAACATCTTGGAAAATGGCAACCCGATCTCTTCAGTAGCTTCTTCATATTATAGCTTCAGAACAAAGTCAACTAATTCTGATCAATATAAAGTGAAGAACAAGGAAAAGTGTCTCCATTTCCCGATGGATGAATGGTTCCTCACCAAACTTCAAATTAACTCCCTAATTTAGAACGAATCAGAATAAACTTTCATAATACAGCCAAAAATAGACAACAATAATCTGCTCTATCTACCATTTCCTCAAATTAAAGAAACGTAATTACTCGTCAGAACGAACAATCACGAAAACTACACAACACCATCCAAAAAATCACCACCTGATCGAGAGCCTAACCCTAGATCCGATCGATTACCTGACTGAACTTAGTCTGCAGATCATTGTTAACCTCGTCGAAGGCTCGACGGAGGTTAGCGAACTCCTTGCGAGCCTCGTCGGTGATGAGAACCTTGGCCATGCCGTCCCAATCGATCATCGACCTCGCCGCCTTCGCCGCCGTCTCCACCACCTTCTTGCCGCTCCCGCTCATTTTCCCTCTCTTTCTCGAGATCGAAAGATGGAATGAAGTTTAATCGTGTTCTTTTTATTCGTCGTTAGGGCTTTTTTTTTTTTTTTTAAATCAAGAGGGATGAGGAGGATTGGGGGATTTTGGGTAAATAGGGTTGGCTGACGAAAGGAGTAGGAGTATAATGGGGATTTGAGTGGGCGAATTTGGTGGGCTGCTAATGGGCCATTTAGAGCGCAAATTGGGCTTTTACGAGATGCTTAAATGTGGTAATGCTCGTGGTGTAGTGGAAAAAGCAAAAAAGAAGAAGAAAAGAAGATAAAAGCATATGGGAAAAACTAGTTTCACCCCCGCATGGATTTGTTTAATATTAATAATTTATTAATAAGTTTCTAAATTTCATCGAAATAGAAAGATCACAACTTTGTTAAAATTTATGTTAAAAAAAAAAAGGAAATCACAATTAATCGTGACTTGCAACAAAAGCAAAATAATATATAACTGGCCATCCATTATATATTGGCTAATCATAAATAATACTACATAACACATAGTAAAACATATACCGTCACTTATGTAGAAAGAATTGATATTCATATTTCATATAATTGCAACTAAATAGAGAAAATGCCTAAAAAAAGGCAAAAACTTAAATGGCATTCAGAAACAACATCAAAACATAAAACATATGCTATAAGAAGCATTAACATAAAAAATCCTTAAAATATCACATTCCATTCTTGTTGCAGATTATACATACTCTACAAATTATAAGCAATAATCATTTTGTTCAAAGCATCACGAATAATAATCATGACAGGTCTTTCTCAATTAGACATAGATAATATTAGAAAATCCATCGTACAAAAAAAAAAACAAAGCATGTTTATGAAAATTAGAGCAAGATCACACAAGCTCCTTGGTTAAAATAGAGATTAAACGCTCTTGGTGAGCTCTTTTGTGCAGTCTTCTGATGATATAAATGGAAACAACAACCATAATCTACTTCACCTCTATTGTTATCCATCCAAGCCTCGAACCGCGGACTAGCCACTTGCAAAGCACGTGGTGAGCCGCGGGGGTATACCGAAAATTATTTTTGAATAAATTGGATATTCCATGTTCCTTGCTCGAAATTGTACCAATATATCTGCAAATACCGATGCATTATCCATTGAAACTGACCAAGAATTGCACGTAACGCGTGTATATTTCTTTTTAGCTTAGCAATGTATTGGAACTCATGATCTTCAAGCGAATTCTCTGCAGTAATGAAGACATAATATATTACTTGAAAAACAAAAGATGAACTCACTAAACATCTATAT
>JBAKGM010000001.1:26389757-26413050 GCA_037177215.1 Asparagus racemosus
TTCTGAGATTGATGTTATCTTTATTGCAATTTATAATCCATTTTGCATAATTTTTATAAAACACTATTCACCCCCCCTCTAGTGTTTAGTGTGATCAGATCAGCGATCCTACATAGCTAACATGTGCTTTATTTTGTAAAATACTTGTAATGGTGTGAGTTCGAGTTGTACGTACTAATTATATGTTTTTTGCTATGAACATCTATCATCAACAAGTTCATATATATTTTTAAGAAAGCTATGTGATATGAAGTGTCAAGTTTGACTCGGGCATGGGACTTGTCTTGTGTATGGATCGTTGCTGTTGCATAACCCATATTAATGAATTTTCGCTACAGTTTCGGGGCATGACAAAAATAACCCTCCCCTCTTCAGTAAAAAAAATACTTAACCCTTTTCATGATTTACCCACAAATTTCATTTTGCCCTAAAAATCATTGCTCAAATCTCCCCTGAAATCACCCCAACAATTTCGATTTCAAAAGCATTTATGCAGTGGAAAATTAAGAAATTAGGACGGATTTGAATCATGTAGTAGGTAATCTCTCAAAAGTTTTGATTTTAACTATGGAATTGAAATTCAAATGTGTTTTTTATTCAAATGAAGAGATTCTTTGTATTTGATGCATATTTTGAGTGAGAACTCATGAAATGTTTGTCTGTATTAGGGATTTTTATGATTTTTTGATGTTTTCTTTGGGTTTGATGCATACATTGGGACGGTTAGGGTTTTTTTATGTTTGATTGCTTTGGTTTTGTGGTCTGCATATTCTTATTTTGAAATATTCAATTTTATTTTACTTTTTTTGGGATGTCTGTATACATAAAGTCTCGATTCATCATGGGGGTAATTTTATAAACGAGCCAAGATTTAAATATGTTGGATATAAAACCATGGTGCGCTCTTTTGAAAAGAAAAACTATCTCACATGAGGCTATTTGAATATTCTGGTTAAAGAATTAGGCTACAAAAGTGAATTTAGAATGCATATAAACATCCACATGGCTTTATTGGTAAGAGTTTAAAGCATGTGGTCACTGAGCTTATTCCTTCTCCACTTGATCTACTGAATAAAACTGGAGTAAACTACATTTATTTATGTGTTGAACACATTGAGGAGAGGCTTTGTACTATTGAAATAGATGATGACAATGTTGAAAAAGCAGTTGACATGGAAGATGAGTTTGAAAATGATAATGGATGTGTCTCTCAAGAGGCTCAAGGTTCTCAAGCAAGAGAGAATGTATAGGAGAATGTGAAGAAAGTGAGGAAAGGGAAAGAGAAAGTTGTAGAAGAAGATGATCCTGATGAAGAGTGGTATGGAGAGAATGAGAACTATGAGGATGATTTTGAAGGTGTTGACAATATGGATGACACATTAGAGTGGGAACATGAAAGTGATAAAAGTGATGAGGAAGAGGAAGTAACCGAAAATAACATCATAGGGGGTAAAGGCTTAGTATCAACAAGAGCATCAGAATCCGATTTAGAGAACATTGATGATTTGTTGAGCTTAACATCAAAAGAGGAAGATTATGATAGTAGGAAGACACCATGGCATGGATTTAAAGAGGAAAATGGTTTAATTGATCCTAACCGTGAGGTCAGCATGGAGTTTTCTAACCAAAATAAGTTTAGAAAATTAGTAAGATATCTAGCTATAATTAGGGGTTTAATATTCTGTGGGTCAAGAATGAATGTGTGTGATTTATAGGAAAATGTAAAAATCCACTTTGTGATTAGAGGTGCTATGGATATGGGAACTTTGTCCAAACCAAGTGGTAGATTAAGTCCCTAACACCATCACATAAATGTAATAGAATACAAAATAATAGTCAAGCCACCATAAAATTTTAGCTAACTAGTTTTTGGATACAATCACAGACAATCCTAATATTATAATTGATACATTAAGAAAAACTATTTTGAGGAAACTTCAATTGAATGTGAAGAAATCTAAAGCATATAGAATAAGGAGGAGGGCAAAGCATATCATACAGGAATGCTATAAGGAGCAACATGCACTATTATGAGATTATACCAACATCCTACTGAGAAGAAATCATGGATCAATTATTGGGGTGAAGACCATAAGAAATCAACCAGATGATCCTAACAACTTATTTGTATTTTTTTCCCTTCTATTTGAGGCTCAAATCAAAGACTTTAAGTATGGTTGTAGACTAGTGATAAGATTAGATGAATGTTTCTTAAAGGGCCTAATTGGAGGGGTGCTTCTTTCTGCAGTTAGTAGAGACCCTAATAGCTAAATATTTCCCATAGTAGTTGGCGTGCTGCAAAATGAATGTGAGGAGACTTGGTCTTGATTTTTGGAGACCCTGTTAGAGGCTATTGGAGATCAGGAAAAACATGGATGGATGTGCGGATAAGTGATAGACAAAAAGTATATATATTCTATTTCAATTTGCCTTTAATTTTTTAAATTTAATTATTTTCCTCCTAATATTTGATTTGGTTGGTGTTTGTATGTATATGTAGGGTCTCATGGAAACATTGAAGAAATTGGTTCCCGGTGCACGATGCAGATTCTGTATTAGGCATTTATATGCCAATTTCAGGGAAATATTCAAAGAAAAGGAGTATAAAGAGCTAGTATGGAATGCAACAAAGGCATACACTTTAAATGATCATTTGAAGGCAATGGATGCAATTAAGAAGATAAATAAAGATACATTTGAGTATTTGGACAAGCTAGATAAGAACTCATGGAGTAGAGCAGACTTTGGTTCTGATATCAAGTGTGATCTATTGTGCAATAATACATGTGAGGCATTCAACAAGTTTATTTTGGAAGCTAGAGAGCAGCCTATCATCACTATGTTGGAGATGTAAGAAGATTAATTCAAGATAAGTTTATAACCAAGAACACTGAAATTGCAGATTGAAATGGTAGAGTGTGTCCTAAAATTTCAACTAGGTTGGAAGAGTTGGATATGAAAGAAAGGGAAAACTGTTCAACAAAGGGGATTGGGCTTACGCAATATGAAGAGGGATAGGGCTACCTAACAGTGGATATTTCAACAAAAATTTGTGATTGTAAGATGTGGGATATCTCAGGAATTCCTTGTATTCATGCCCTAGAAAGCTTGAGGATGACGAGAGTAAATCCACATGATGTCTTGGGTGAGTGTCTCAAGAGGGAGATATACATGTTAGCTTATGATGGTAAGATTAATCCCATCCCTGACTTAAGGTATTGGGACAAAACTGGATTTGAAAAGCTGTTACCTCCACCATTTAAAAAGAAAGCAAGGAGACCGAAAAAGAAGAGAAGAAATGGTCCTTATGAACTAAAGAACCCACATCAAATTAGGAGATATTGTCAGGTTAATATTCGTTCAAAATGAGAATAAACTGGTCACAATATGAGGTCATGTCCAAATGAGAGGGTGGGAATCATCATACTAAAGAAAAAGAGGGGTAAACCATCAATAAATATTTCCTTAAGTTCTACTACTTTTCAAGTTCCAGCTCAAGGTCCTCCACCACCTCCACCTCCACCACCTCCTATTCAAACACAACATCCACTTCCTACTACTACTCAAGCTCCATCTCCACCTCCTATTCATGTTTCAGGCCAAGTTGTGGTGGATGAAGAGTGAGTGGTCTTAGATGAGAAGAAGAGGACACTGAAGACAACAATTACAAAATCAGAAGCTCCACCAACAAATTTAATTGCTCCAAAACAAAGCGCTAACAAAATAGTTATGGGGCCATCTGCTAATGCTTTAGGGGATTCAAGGGTAAAGGAGGACTTTTAGGGAACAAAACTGTGAAGATGCAAGGAGGGAGATATGTGCCCTCAAGATATTTGAGCACTTTGAAGCAATCTAAGATAAACAATCTCTATTTGATATGCTTGTCTCTAACTAGTTTTCCAAATATTATTGTATAATACTACATGTGGCTAAATCATTTAATATTGAAACCTAATAATGTAATAGGTACTTGATGAGAGCATTCAAATTCTAAATCAAGAATTGGTAAATGATTTCACCTTGCATGTCTTTGAAAAGTCACAAGTTGCTATATTTCCAGTACATGACCCTCAATGTACTGTTGCTTTAACTTTTAATGTAGCATTACAAGCTCCAACTGCTCAACACAATGCATCATTTACTATAGTGTCACTAGCTCCAGCTGCTTTACTTGTGAATCATTTACTGCCCCCTTACATTTTACATCTGCTCAACCTTCATCATCATCAGATGTTGCACATCCTTTTCTCAAAAGGGATAAACTGCATATTAGGAATGTTATTAAGCAAGAACCAAACCCAATTGCTCCATCATCACATGCTACAGCTACTTCCAATTAGTTTATAACTCCTAAACCAACTGCAAATATTTCAAAACTAGCAATCTTGTACCGAAGGTATCTATTCAATTGAACCAAACATTTTTTATCGACTCTTTCATATGTACATCTATTAACATAATTCATTTTCTAATGCAGGCTGTTGATGAACAATTAGCAATTTTAGTGGGTCACAAGGGGAAGAAAATTGACAAATTATGCAAAGGTGTTTAGAGATATGACATTTTTTGAGCACTTATTTTGAAATTGCAATGTATTTTGGCTAATCAAGTGTGTGAAACATGTCTAGTTGATCTTATGTTGTAATTTTTGTGAACAAAATTAGCAGATATATGGTTGTTGGCCTATAGTGACATCTTTAATGCTATTCTTTATATGTAATGTTGTGATTTATGGTGGGTTATCATCATGACATGAATTTCAGTTTATTGTGGGTATTCATGTTGGTCTTGTGCATGCAAGGACATGTTTTGCCTAATTTTCTTTTTGGAGACATAAATAACTATATTGTGTGAGAGTATAGTGCTTATTCATCTTTGTTGTGTTATATTAATGGCATTGGATTTTTGATTTAAGTTTTTAATTTAAGACATTATGACAAACATATTGTGTACATCAAAGTATTGCAACATAACACATACATTGTGTTGTATCACAGAAATGACTAAGTATTGATCCTCCCCAAAAAGTAACATAGTTAGCCCATTCGAAAAACCGAATGACAAAATTATTAATCTATTATATAAGTTTTATTTTAGGTTGCATGTTCATTTTTAGTGTTTGGGAATAATAATAATTTTGACTATTTTCTTTATAATTAAAGTGGTCAATTCTTAGTCCTTCTAAATTAGAAGTATTAGTGAACCTCTCATTTTGAAGGGTTAACTCATTTTAATCCCTCTAGAGGGGTTACCTTGCCTTTTCTACATTTTTTATATTTATTAAATTATAGAAGATTAACTCATTTTAACTATTGTGTAAATTTTTTGTGCCTGACGGGTTAAGAAGAGGTTAAACTCCTTAATCCCCTCATATAATCCTTTACCAAACGGTACGGTATTAAAGTGTCAAAATGGTAAACTATGGTATTTTAATGCAATTTAGCCTTATATTTTCTCCCCAGCTATTTTCTCTCTCTCGGGTCTCTCCCGAAACCGAGTAAACCTCAGCTCCCGTCGCCGCCTCCGCTCCAGCCGCCGCTCGCGCCTCCTGTCGCCGCCGCCATCACGCCGCCGCCGCACTTGTCGTCGGTCGCCTCCGCCGTTCGCGTCTTCGGTCGCTGCCGCCGCACGCACCGACAGTCGCTGCCGCCGCGCTCACCGCCCGTCTCCGCCGCCGCCTACTTCTCCTTCTCCTCCCCCCTTCATTCTAAGGTATCTTTTCATGTTAGTTTTTATTTTTTAGCATTTCTTATGGTTTATTGTTTTATTTTGTTTGAATTTCTCAAATTCAAAACCCTAATTAACCTTAAACGTAATCCAACCCCTAACTTAAAAAACCCTAATTCAATCCTAGTAAACTAACTAAAATTATCCTCATCCTAAACCCTAAAAGCATTACAATAAGGCTAGAACCTTAATTAAACTAGCTTTCACCTTATTTCATCTCTAATTAAACTAATTTAACTTTACCAACCATAATCCTAATTCTAATAACCCTACTTGGACAAATCGAACCAAAATTATGCTAATTTTAACCTTAATTACATTTCCCAAATCTAGAACCCTAATTCATTCAATTAAATTTAACCCAAATATCACATTAATCATAACACTAATTATCTAATATAACATTAATAGCTCTAACCCTAACCCTATTTTCTCTAATTAATTAAACTAATCTACCCAAAATAATGCTAATAATAACCCTAATTAAAATAACATTCTCCTTAATTTCATCTATAATAAAACTAAGTAAACTTTACTAACCATATTCCTAGTTCTAATAACCCTAATTGAACAAATTTAACCAAAAGTATGCTAAGTTTGACCTTAATTACTTTAACCAAATCTAGAACCCTAATTCAAAACTAAATTTAACGCAAATATCACATTGATCCTAACTCTAATTAACTAATATAACTTTAATAGCTCTAACCTTAACCTTATTTACTCTAATTAATTAAACTAATCTAGAAAAGTTATGAACTGCTAAGAGTTTCGACTTAAATATACCCTTAAACTCGAAAGGAAATGGACTTAAGTGTGCCCTCAAACTCGAAAGAAAATGGACTATCTCTACCGTTGCGGCTTCGCTTACTATGACACTTTGTTGGATTAGCTTCCAATCCTGAGCAATCACTAAATTCCTTCAAACACTGATAGAGGTACCTCATTGAATTATAATCACCTCTCCCAAGCAAGAGGAGGTTGTCAGCAAAGATTAAATGGGTAATACCAGGTCTCAAACACTTGTCAAAAAAGAGGGAGGGAAAACAAAGCAATGCCACAACAGTAGAGGTAGTCCATTTCCTGTCAAGTTTGAGGGCATACTTAAGTCGAAACTCATAGTAGTTCATCACTTTTCTAGTATCTGATCTTCTAAAAGACGGTTGCAACTGGGGTATGAATTGTTTTTTTAGGTAGATATAAGCTAAACACCATGCAAGCCATATCACTCTAGATCTTTTATTCTTTCTAAATCTTGACCGGAATGAGGGGCAAAGCAAATGAACTAATATTAAAGATAAGCATATGACATTTAATCTTGAAGACCTTCTCTGGGTTGAGTTATTTTTTGGCAAGGTTTAATAGCCATTGCCGTTTGTCTGTGTAATGTTTTATCAACACAAGCCTCCCTATGATTTGATGGGGGTCTGGAGAAGCCCACACAAATTGACTCACTTGAACTGCATAACCAATAGTTGGATGAATCAAGGTCGATACATCTGAAGCCAGTTTTTGATGGATTATTCCATTCCATTGGTAAGCATTACAACTCTTAGCATGTGCTATGCACTTTGATATGGCCTTAGTCTAGTTGTTCCCATACCTCTCAATCAATTAATGCATCTTTGTAAACCAATATGCCCCACTAGAGGGGTCATTTTCTTTGACAAGGTAAATAGAAGCTTAGAGGAGAGTGCTAGTGTGCACACCTTCTTTGCTGTGCTTAGGGCTGTGCAAACGGTCGGTCGGTTCAGTTTTTATCAAATTTTGAACAACCGAACTGAACTGCCCATTAATCAAAACCGAACCGAACTGTTGCTAGTTGCTTCGGTGTGGTTCGGTTTGTTCGGTTCTAATCAAGATGCATTCAAATGTTATAGACAAATTTATTCATGTCTATTATACAACTTTTTCTTTTGCTTTATTCACAACTTATATAGTACTAACATGCAAGGATTTTGAAAAAGAAGTCACTAATCTAATCAAGATAAAGCGATAAAGAAGGGGAAACATCATAAGGGTAGCAACAGGGCTGCAACCTAAAACAAAACAAGAATACGGCTATAAGCTACATGAAGAGAAGAAGCTACTTTAACATATACAAAGACCCAAGATCAGCAACAATAATTAAGAAGCCATAATTATCCTTAAAGATAAAAAGAAAAGAGAAACATAGATAGCAGGCCAGCTGAGATGCAGGCTAAAATAAAACAAGATCATCACGAACCAAGCCTATCCAAGGACAATGCTACAGGAGTTTTGCAAGCTCTATACTTAGAAGAGGTGCATTTAACTCAATTCAAGAATAACAAGTTTGCACATGCAGGACATTCCTATTTACTTCGAGGACTTATTAGTGACTTGCACCTTGCCACAAGCCTCTCTAAGGAATTAACTTCAGAATTCAGATTTGCAAAATTAAGCACTTCCTTGGATGTGAAGCTTTCAGGAAAGTAACTTAACCAGTTACCATCTAGATCCTCAATCACACATTCCTGTATGTCTAGTTCTGTCAAGTTCCTGAAACCAAATTTAGCTTTTAGGATGTCTAGTTCTGTCAATTATTACCTGTGCAATGTTCTTCCATGGTTAAGCTCTTACAAATCTGTGATTGTTGGTTCAATTGAAAGCTTACTCAAATATGAAAGGTAAACAAATAACAAGTTAATAAAAAATCAAAGTCATTTTAAATCCAAACATATACATGATAAATACCTATGTCTAACTTCTCAAGAGCATCCAAATCTTCTCCAAAGCAAATTTTTCTTGAACCCGGTGTAACCAACAAGTTTCGAAGCCAATCGGAAGTGCATACTAGGCTTTGTACCATTCTCGGAGTCAATGAGCTCCTAAATGGATCAAGTATTTGGCCGCCCTTACTAAATGCAGACTCAGAAGTAACTGTAGAGATGGGGATAACCAATACATCACGAATCATTCAAGAGAGAATTGGGAACCTTGCACTATTTAGTTTCCAATAAGCTAAGATATCAAAGTTACTTTGATCGGCTTCAACATATTTGCTTAGAAATCTTTCCAACTCTGATTTTGCTTCGGCACTTCCTTTTGCGGCTTTCAACCTTTTAAACCGACTTCTTACATCGGTTATTTGATTAGCATCATCATTCTCAATATTATTAGATGAAGCACCAATTGATTGCCCACTTGCACCTATTTCAGTTTTATATTTAATTTTGTACTCATTGAACAATGCAAATGCGACATCTTTGTTGAATATTAACCTATCAACACTTTCTTTCTCACCATAAGTAAGCTCAAGAATAAAAGTCATAAAATCTTCTTTATTTAGTGGATCACGAAGCACCACAATATAGATCAACATGCTCATCTTCTCCCAACTTTCCCAATACTTCTCATATTTATCTGTCATTCTATTGGTAATTCTAGCATATGATGCATCATCAGACAAACACCATTTTTGCAAATCACAAGCAACAATTTCCCAATACTTCTCATATTTATCTGTCATTCTATTAGCAATTCTAGCATATGATGCATCATCAGACAATCACCATTTTTGCAAATCACAAGTAACATTACCAATTTCTTGAAGAAAAAAATTACTTGTCGCATATGAAGAACCTGAAACATATAATGTTAGCTTATGAAATTTTTCAAGCAATATGCATAACCTTTTCACATTAACCCAATCATCCTCCAATGGCATTCCATGAGCTCCATTTCCTCTACTTAGTTCAAATCTAAAGAAGGGATCCTCTTCGCCATATCTTTCAAAAGCTTTTTCATATTTTTGAGCAATGTTCAACATACAAAAAGTGGAATTCCATCTAATACATACGTCTAAATATAAAGATGAACCAAATTCAAAATTTTCTAGTTCGATGCAAGTTTTGAATTTAGATAATCTAGATGGAGATTGCCTCACATATCTCACCACCGAACGAGCATGAGCAACGGAAACCCCTTAATCTTTGAGCCCATCACTAACCATAAGATTAACAACGTGAGCAAAACATCTCATATGAAGATATTTCCCACCCAACATTGTGCCTCCCTGGTCCCCACTTGTTGAATCTCTTTTTTAAGTATGTAATCATTGTGTCATTTGAACTAGCATTATCAACCGTGATGGTGAAAACATTCTCAATTTCTAAATCTAGTAAACACTTCTCTGCTACCTTCCTAAGATAATCTCCTTTATGACTCGAAATAGGACAAGAGTTATTATTCTTTTGTTCAATTTCCAATCATTGTTAATCCATGTGCCGTTAAACACATGTAATTAATATTTTGAATGGAAGTTCAAGTATCTGTTGTAAGACACACCCTTTGACATGTAGCTTTCAACGAGTTCAAAAATTTTTTCTTCAAGGTAAATCTCATAACAATCCCTTTGGATTGTTCAATGAGATGGAATATGGAATTTTGGGCAAGCGGTGGACATGAAAAATTTAAACCCTAAACCCACTACTAACTTGAATGGAAGCTCGTCTACAGTGATAAAATAATTGAAGGCTTTTCTTATGGCTCCTTCATCATAACTCCAACTATCAAGTGTTCCCATTTTCGTACTACCTCCACTCTGTGATTCAAGATTTGCTTGTAAATTTAATAGCTTCTGTCGAGTGTCGACATTGTCGGTGCTTTTTGTGAGACTCCATGTGATTGAGTAGGGATTGTAGTACCTTTTTTTGCAATGTGCAAATACACTTTTTCATAATAGTTGTATTTTGCTTTTGGGTTACTATTTTTATCTTTAAACTCAGTAAAATGATCCCATACCTCCAATCTTTCTTTTATTGCTTTTCTTTTAGTCAAATTTTGAGACCCTTGGGTAGATTGATTAGAATCAACTTGACTTGCATTTACATTAAGATTCTCCTCTTGTGAAGCATGCAGATTATTTCAACTAAATTAGGGTTTTTAGCACACTAACATGCGTAAAATTAAATTTAAGATTTTCACTTTTTCAGTACAATTTACTAACATGCAGCAAGAAGCCAAGAACTAAATCAATCTCAATCATAAAATTTATTTAAACCAATTATTTCTCACTAGTCTACAATTTACTAACATGCAGCAAGAACTAAAAGTTTGGATCTTTTCCCGCTGAAAGCATAGAATCAAAATTAGGGTTTTTAGTTCATATCTCTACTGCGGTTGTCTCCAAAGTAGGAGAGGGATCTTGATGGTTTGGCCATGAAGAGAGACGTTATGATTTCAGGTAGAATTTTGCTCGGGAGGTACAGATGACGACGATGATGAGTGGATGCTCGGGAGGTATAGAAGACCATAAGCAGCGATGGCGATGAAGAAGCGGCGAGTTGGCTGCGAGTCTACGAGTCGGAGGCGACATCGGCAGCGATGGTGATTGATGGTGACTGAAGAGGGAGAGGCAAGTCGGCGAAGTTATTGGAGAAGTCTCGTTTCTTTGATTTAGGGATTCAGGGAATCAGCGGGAATCAGCATATGATGAACGGGTATGGGTTCTAGCAGGTACGGGTTAAGAAAAATATAGCGTTAGTGATACGATTGGTTCGGGCAGTTCGGGTTGAAAAGTTTTCAACCCGATCCGAACCGATCAATCAAGAAGACCGACCCGAATTGCTAATTTTTGGTCGGTTTGGTTGGTTTTTTTGGTCTGAACCGAACCATGCACAATCCTAGCTGTGCTCTAATTATGCTATCATTCTAATTTCACTGGTGGTTGGCTGAAACTTGGATGTTGTGTATAACATTCACACCTCGTTTGGTACGCGGGAAACGAATCAAGTGAGAATAGAATGAAATAAGAAATGGAATGGAGTAAGTGTGAGAATGGAATGTTCATTCTCATTCTCATATTTGGGTGCGATTAGAGAATGAAGTGAGAATGCCAATCTTTTTTATTTTTGGTATCATGGTATGGATAATTAATAAATATTATAGCATTAATTCAAAATTTTGATTCTCACTTAAGTGGGAACACGCATTCCCTACTTTCTCATTGGGAATGCTCATTCCCACATAAATTGGGAATGAATGAGAAACGAGAATGAGCATTCTAGCTTGTACAAAGATGTTGTGTTTAGTACACATGAATGAGAAGTGGGAACGAGCATTCAATCCCCACCTATTCCCTTGTACCAAATTAGGCACCCGGTGTTGGGGGATTTTTCTTTGGGTGTTGGGGTGGGGTTAGGGTTGGGGTTGGGAAGGGAAGATATAAGGAATAAACATGGGAGAATGTAGGTTTCTAATAAAAGTACCTGGTAGAAAGTGACCATTCAAGATAACAAGTCTCTACATTATTCTATTTATGCACTGTGGGCACATGCGACACACTTGTGTTTTTGGGCTAGGGGCTGGGTACTTTCGTGATGTCCTTTGTCTTGAAATTCCAACAGGCAGGATTATGTACAAGTTACTGATTTCTATTACAGAAAACTTTTATATTTACCTTAGAGGTAAATGAACTATGGTTGTCTTTTGTTATCATGGTCATCATCAACATTATTATAAACTAAACTGTATCGAAAGCTAGTTTGCAATTAATGCCACCCCATAATATAATTGGTTTTCTGATGTGCAGTAAAAATTTTGGAATATTGTTTGAGTTAGATCAGTTATAAGCATATGTCTACCTCTTCTTTATGATTCTACACTACTTTCTTTTTATTGAGGGCACTGCTGATAATCGTTGTGATTCCTGTGGTCATTATAGATAAGCATCAAGGAAGATAATGCAGTTCAGTTGTGCTTTTGCCGACCTGCTGATTTGAGCGTGTCGAGAAGCATGATTTGAGGTAAGGATAACACCAAATATTTGTTAATCAGATAATAGGTTTATACTCAAAGTTTTTTATACCCATGGAATTTAAGAATGTGTCCGGATATGAAATTTGAATTATTTTCTTCTAAACCAAAAATTGGCACACGTTTGATGTTATCTATCGTTGAGGGAATATCTCTCATTTTTAAACAACTACAGCATTTTGCTTTCAAGCATAATGCTATACAAACAACTGTATATGTCTTAAACAATTCAATTTTATGGGGGTTCTGGGTTCATTTTTCAGGTCTTCACGTTGCAGAGATTTTTTTTTTTGGATATGGGTGCATTTTCCATTGTTAATTTTTCACTTTCTTGATCTGAGGGTGCAGCTGTATTGTGGTTGCAGTTTACTGATTCTGTTTTCTTCCTTTATTATCCCTACATGTTTTGTCCTCCACCTCAAACTGTCTTTTATCAGGTGAAATAAATATCTTATGTCTTCTTGTGGTGGAGTTGGAGACGGTCCTGCCATCTTGCAATTGCAAAAATGGGGCCACTTGGAGTCTCAACTTGAACCATCAAAATATTGTGTAGCTTCTCTGTCCCCAACTAGAGAGCTGCTGCTGCTGCTTTCGTATGAGTGTGAAGCCCTGTTACTTCCTCTGACTTTTGGTAAGTATGAGACTTCTTTAGTTTTTCTTTTCTGTTGCATCTGTTATTCTTTGTAATATCATACCTTTAAGGAAAACTCTCTTCCTCTATTGATAAACAAAGATGCCTCAGGTAAGTCCTCTTCTGAAAATTTTCATGAACCAAATTCTCCAGAACCATCGAGCACATGCAGGTCAGAATCTATTGGTGGTGCTCGATGCAGTACAAAAGCTGGTGCTCCTGTAAAAAATCATCATTTTCCAAATCGAGGCAGATCTTCCTCATCTCAGTATTCTCCTTTGATCTCTGGTGTGAAGTCATTGGCTTGGGGACATTGTGGAGATGTGTATAATCAGTTTGAGGATTCAGTTTTTAAAGAATTTCTTGTTGTATCCGGCGATAATGGAATTATAGTTCATGCTTTTCGTTATCATCATAGAAATGAAGTGTTTCAATCAGTACCAGAAGGTGACTCTGTGGATGGTAAGTGGGTGGAATGGGGACCTACTAATAACTCAGTGACGAAGTCGAAGTTCTCACATTCAAGCATTAGTGAAAGCTCAAACGAACCGAAGATTATTGAAACATCTGGAACTGTAAATGTCTGCGATGCAGTTGATGATGGTGGTTCATCTGGTAGAAGTATTTTACCAAAAAATTGGTTCCAGACTTTCCATACGGAGCTGCATACTGTTGTGTCTAATGGTAAATATTCAGCTAGGTTCCCTGCAAAGTCGTCAATTCCTCTTTCTGCAGATGTTGTATCATTCGACATTGGTGACGATACTTCAAAATTCCTAGAGTTCTTTTCTTCTTCTACTCCTCTATATGATGAAAAGGAGAATTTAAGTGATGGAACTGTGGTTGGACAAGTGGGTGATGCATCTCTTTCTGATACGTCATCTAAAGGTCCAATAGAGGCTGGTGGAGATATTATTTATAGGTGTTCTAGGGTGTTTAACAACTCCTCACATCGATTGATTGGTTTTGTATTGAATTTCCTAGAAGATGTATCTGACAAGAATAGTGAATTCTGTGTAAGAAATACTGGCAAGGTTTTTGTGGTTGTTATGATGCTGAATCAGTGGGGTTTGCAGTGGGTTTGTTCTGCAGACCTTCAGGATCAGTATCCCAGTTCGTTTCCAAGTTTAGAATGGGCAGATTTCCAGTTTTCCGATGACTTTCTTGTCTGTCTTAACACCTCAGGGCTAATCTGTATCCGGAATGTTCTGTCTGGTGGCCTTGTTACCCATTTTGATGTTTTGAAAAGCTGTGGACTGGACAGAAGTGCTTGTTTTAGGTTAAGTCAATCAGAGCCGCCTGTAAATAGAGATTTAGCTTCCAGAAAATCAAAATTCAGTCAGGAAGTTGATAAAAAAATTGAAGTTAGTGGGAGAGAAACATGTGGTGACGAGATTGTATGTGCTAGAACTTTCAGAAGGTTGATGGTGATTTCACATTCTTTCCTCCTTGCTGTTGTTGATGATCAGGGAGTTATCTATGTAATCAGGGCTGCTGAATATGTCTCAAAGAAGTGTGCTACATTTGAAAATTTTGTTCATCCCTATAAATACTCTGATAGTGGCATGTTGGCAGGTTGGAAGGTTGCTGATTGTGAAATAGGTTGTGCGAAAATTCTTTCGGATCTGTCAACCGAAGGGTTTTCAAATAAAAATCATTCAGGTGTTACTAAATTTAGGAAAAGACATCACCATACTGATGGTAAAGAAATCCATAAATTCAGGAAAAGACACCACCTTACTGATGGTAAAGCAACCGAATCATGTGCCTATTCAAGTGGTTTTTCTACTTCTCAGATAAATGGTAGGAAAGTATTCACTCCTGAATCTGAGATCACATCAACTCCTTTGCGCAAAGTTTTCCTTCCTTTGGACAGATTTAACAAAGAGGATTGTATTTGCTTTTCACCCATTGGAATCACTCGACTTGTTCGAAGTCTCAATATGAAACAACAAAAGGTACATAAAATTGTACACACTAGTTTACATGTGTTTTCACCAGTCCTTGATGATATAGATCTGGATACATACTGCTCGTCTAAAAGTTTTTCTTCCACCCGAGAAGTTGCTTTCTCTGGGGAGTCAATTGGATTCTCTTTTCAAGGCTGCTTGTATTTAGTGACCAAAGATGGCCTCTCTGTCATTCTCCCATCAGTTTCGATTTCATCCAGTATTCTTCCTGCAGAATTCACCAGATACTGGCAACCAACTTCTATTGCAGGTAGCAAAAGTCAGATTAAAACTTTTTTGGCTATAGACGAAATTAAAGAGCTGGGAAGGCCTTGGCAAATAGAGGTTTTGGACAGAACTCTTTTATATGAAGGTCCTGATGAAGCTGAACGAATTTCTTTGGAGAATGGTGAGGGTTGATTGGATCCCTGATTGTTTGCTTCCAATTTTTCATATTTGGCTTTCCCTTTTAAAAGTTATATATGTTTTCTTTTCCGCTTGTTCTTCTCTTGTTCATACAACTGTCATGTTTTTGGCGGAGACCTGATCATATTTTGCATGCTACCAGAGTAAGGGTATTTATCAATCTTGAAACTTGGTAACTCTGATATGAATCTGAAAATTTTTGGATGAAGTTGACTCGTCCTATAGATGCTGCAAAGCCTGGTGCCATGTCTTCTGATCAGCTAATCTGCCTATACTTTTGTTATGCTTTCTTATTGCTAACATTTTTGGGAAATATGGACCATTAATTATGCACAATACCATGATTTATTGATTGATTTGCTTGATTTCTGTAACCTACTCAATTGATGTAGTAAAGATGTCAAAAAATGCTGAAGAAATGTTAACTGTTCTTGCAAGTATTTATTTGGTTGAATCTTTTAATTAACATTCCTATGTCGTATCTCAATTAAATAGAAATTCTTCAGTTGTCATGATAAATTTTTTCTTGGGTGCTAGTTTGTGAGACTGTCTGTTACCTAATACACTGTTCCCATTGGACGCGTGGAACTGTTATTCCAATCCATACATGCAATTTGCGGTGCATTCCTTATCCCGATAGCCGACAGCCTAGAACTAAAAGAAGATAACTAAAATTTATTGATTCAGTAAGCTCTTTGCTGTACTCACTTTTAGTATTTAGCCCATTGTTAAATAAATTGATTTGTGACTTTTTCGGCTTATATTGTCTTTAAAGTTTAAGTTTGAACTTTGATAATTAGAGTATATTTAAGTCTTTTCTTTATCAACATGCATACAGACAAACATGCATAATTATCTAGTCTTCCCTGGATAATGCTGGCCACATATTCCTTTATCCCGAGCAATCTGATTAAACCTACTTCCTTCACACGGTGTGTTGCTCCAACTAATGAACCCTGTATGCTTCAACTAGAGCGTACTCTTTACATGTGCTTGTTCCACGAACCAAAGCATCCAAGGGAAAGTAACATAGGCCTTTCTAGGTTTCAGATGGAAAATCTAAAATGTGTCAGAAGTTCATAAAAGATCATAACTTTTTACTCTTGAGACCATCTAATCCTCGTATATTTATGTGGACTGACAATGTAATCTATCGCCGTTATCTCCAGATGTGCAGAAAGCCAATATTTGGCCTTCATCCAACCTAGGTATCTAAAGTTCTCCGATTATCTCCATTACCACCTGTATTGTATGAACTGGTCTGTTGTGAGCTCATGGATATCCAAATGGGTAGTGAGCGACTGACTGGACAAGCTAAAGGGCAAGGTTGGGAACTTGGGGAGAAAAAGGCTGGACCATGTGGAAGAAGGGAGACAAGAAAAAACACATACGGTCTAACTACATTTTAACATTTGAGTTCAAAGAAAAGGTTCAAGGTTTAATGCGGTCACTTGTACTGTAGAATTTCCTGAATGCTTAAGTGATCGATAATTCGTCTACCTAATGTATCAGGGATCATATATTACAAGTACAGAATATCTCCAATCCTGTCTAAGTTGCTTAAAGTTTCTTGAAAGAAACAAAAGAAAGGAGCGAATTAGGGACTGATATTAGCGAAATAGGAAATATGAAAATAGGAGGTAGGGAACAAGACATGATAGTGCTATGAAGGTAAGAGAAGATTGTAGAAGGGACTACGGAAAGATGATGAATTGAGAAGGATTGAGATGTAGTAACGGTGAAAAAAGAAGCAATCCGAAGTAAGAATTATGACTAGAAAACTTGACCTACAGCAGGTGGATGGTAGCATTTACTTTGTGAAAAGAAAATTGAGAATAAAAACCTGTAATAATTGCTTCTGATCAGGATTGTTACTTAAATGAGAAAATACTAAAGGCATTATTCAACTACACAATTTTTATTAAGAATTTAAAGGTACAATAAAGTTAATAAGTATAATGTACACCTGTTATCTTGTTCAACAGTGAAATTTTAGTTTGGGTTTTAGTTTTTAACTGTTTAATCACTTATAAATTGCAGGAAAGCTGTTAGATAAATTAAAATGGGCATATAATTTAAAGAATATCAATGCTTAGGTTATGTGGCACACATCATGCTAAGACAATCTCCAACGCTTCACCTTCAAAGAGTTCTTTTCTTAATTTGAATAGTATTAATGAAATTAGTGAAATATAGTTTAAGTCCTATCGGTTGGGTCTTTCTTTTTGTCTGAAATGAAACTTTCTTTTATACTTCTATGTGACATCTGCCCACGTTAAGTGATTTCTTTGTGGTGCAAGAGAATATTGAATTTCACGTTTATTTTTGATATCTGAATTTGATTTGCGTAAGAGTGTTCTTTTAGTTTTAGGTTTGTAGCATGATATGAACTACTTTGGACCACCATGTAATGCAATGGTATGCAGTTGGATTGATCTCTGAAATAACTTGTGCACTTGAGGTTGATTGCAGCACTTCTCTCTTTAGAATGACGTAGCAGTGGATTTACCCCGCTTTTTATACTGTCTTCATTGTGTATGCACCTGTCTGGCTAGTGCAAGAATGTAATGGGCTGTTCAACTTTTTGAGGACACCACACTTTTATCTTGTGTCACTTTATCATGACATATTTCTTAGATTGCTGATGCCTATTAATGTCATTGCAGGATGGGACTTGAGAATGGCTCGGGTCCGTCGCATGCAATTGGCACTACACTATTTAAAAGCTGATGAAATAGAGAAGTGAGATTCTTATCCTGCATCTTTCTTTCTTGTAGTTTTTATTCCTCTGTGGTACAGTAAGAAAGCCATATTCTAATAAAAACTATATAGGGTTCCAGATATATACCCCTCAGTGTTTTCATTTTGAGGGAGATGCCGCTCAAATGATCATTCTTGTGGATTAACCCCTCTAGTTATAGGGCTTTTAGAAATTTGGCTCTGCATTGCAGTTGAAGGATAAAATGGGAATACTGCATTAATTACCCTAATATTTCTAATGATCTTTGAATATATATCCTTAAATCTTTAATATCTCAGAAAGGGGTATCAAATAAAAGATAATTGGAGGCAAATTTGTAAGGCACCCGCTAACAATTTGGGGTTAATGGTTTGGGGGCCGACTATTTAAGTATGTAATGTCTGGCGAGTTATGGTTAAATTGGATTCGGTAGAAGTGAATAAGAACCATATATGAGCATGTATTTCATGAATATAACAGCCTCTTATGCCAGCATGTCTATAATGGTGTTTCCACCACTGGTTTTGATCAATAAAGCATTAAAATTTTTTAAACTGGATTAAAATGTTTCTACTAAGACTACTCTTGTTCATCACAAACTGTCTGAAGCAAAGTTTTATGCATTTAGGCATTAGGTAACTATGAATTATCCCTCAAGGTAACTCTGTTCAAAATGAAGTTCTTTATTGTGGTATTAGATATCAAGCAGAACACTTCTAGAAATTAGAGATAAATAAATAGACATGGCTGCGAAATATGAATTTTTTTAAAGCCATCTGGTTATTGTTCATTTCTTTTAAGCCCTCTGGTTATTGTTTGCTTTTAGCCGAGTTATCCGGACAGGTTATTATCATGTATATTAGGGTTAATTGCAGATAGACCCCTTGTAGTATTGCTGTTATGAACTTATGACTCCTCTAGCTTTATATTTACAGATAGACCCCAATGAAATCTTTTTGACTCTTTTACCCTGAGAGAGAGACTTAAAACGTCAAAAATACCCCCCTTAGGGTAAAAGAGTCAAAAAAATTTCAGTAAGGGGTCCGTCTGAAAAAAAAAGAAAACTAGAGGGATAGTGAGTTCCAAACAATGATACTACTGGTGGTCTATCCTCAATTAACCCCATCTTTTATATCTAAATTCCTATTAAATAGTCTTGATCACATATATGATTGGACATGGATCTGTTCTTGTCAAAAGTTGCTGGGAGTTCAGAGTTCAAACATACCCGATCAGTCTACCTGTATGTGTATCAGTTATTTAATATGCAATTGGCATCCGTACGATATAGTTTTACTAAAAGTTCATCTTGTACTTTCTCTTCTGCAATCTTTGTACAATATTCCATATAATTTATTGAAAATTTGTGTAGTTGAATAATTAAAATGCTGGCTTGTTATTGATATTTTTGTTTCCACGACAATGGCACTAAATTTCTAGCTTACGATGGGTTCTTTTTGTCCCTTGGTCAAAATTGAATTTCATACCAAGGTCCACCACTTTCCTAGATAACCTAGAGGTTTCAACTTGTCTGATCTTTCTTTCCTCTGATATTGCTTTCTGAATGGATAAACAGATCTTTGGATATGCTTGTGGATGTGAATCTGGCTGAAGAAGGCATATTGCACTTGCTGTTTACCTCTATTTATCGGATTTTCTGTAAAGCTGCAAGTGACAGTGAAGTGGCTTTGGCATCTAGGTATGGCCTCTTTGTACAAGATGCTTTGTCATTTGTTTTAATAATCCAATTGTTCATGAATTAAAATCTTATGATCCTCTCAAGAGAGAGCTTGTGTTCAATGTGTATTGATACACATTTACATGCATATATGGCTACATGAATTTATGCATGTGGTTACTATGGACACTTCTCATAGGATAAATGTATAATATGTGTTTGTAGCAATATGTACTTAGGGATTCTTTCTTTTTTCGAGGAAATAGTTTTTTTTCTTTGAAAAAAAAGAAAGAGCACACAAATGATTTTTTCTTTGAGGAATATTTTTCTATTATAAAAATCAGTACACCATTCACCACTATTGTAAATGTGCTAATCCAAGGCCCTCCTAACGTGTTTCTTTCCACTTCATTTACTTTTATAGAAAAACTGTCAATATGCGTAGTTCAAACCCTCACGTATCTTCTCCCTGACTTATGCTTAAGCCAAAAAGAATATAGTTGTAAGCAGTCAATGGTGCATGTCATGTTAAGATAAAACTAAATGAGGCTAATTATTTCTGGCTGTCATATATGAAATAGAAGCAAAGTGTTTTCAATTCTCTCTTTCTCAATCTATGTGCTCAAAATTTCCTTTGGCTGTTGAATAATCATTCTTAGGAATGTCTAGCTCTGACTTTAGTGATGATAACTTCAGTGATAGTTGTCTTTTTCGTTAGTATTCCATGCTTGCCCTGTTGATTTTGATGATGATGATGCCCTGCCTATTGTTTCTTCTTTCTTTTTAGTCTTTATTTTTGGGTGCTTTGACCTGAGAATATCTCCTATAACCTTGCAACTTGCATCGAAACCAATGTTTCTCCTGGAAAGGTAGCACCATTGCTGTCTGAATGTTTCACACCATTTCAATTTGGAGGCGCCTGCCTCTTGATGTTCATACCTTCATAATTGCGATTGATGGGTAAAGGACTGACTACAGGTTTGCTCTTAAGCCTATGTAAGAATCACAACGCTGTATCATCAATTTATGTGCAAATTGTTTATGTTTTTGCATACGCCTCACGTTGGCCATTTTGTGGTGTCTAAATATATGATAACTTTTATAATCTTTAGCCTTTATTGACATAAACATGCTGTCAGAATCATGATTATGTTTGACTGCCCATCTGTGCTGCTCTATGTAATATGTACGTGTTCTCATGTAGACTCTGAATACAGGCTGCTGGCTCTTGCTGCCTCCTTTGCAACAAAAATGGTTCGAAGATATGGATTAGCAGAGCATAGAAAAGAAAAATTCCTATATGATGTTAAGGAGTTACAGATATCTTATGCAAAGCCACTTGGGAGAAAGAACAGTTTTGATGAAATTGGCAACTCAAGGAGACTATCCGAGATGGCTCGATTCTTGGAGGTTATTAGAAATATCCAAGCCCAGCTGAGTTTGAAAAGTCGTAAGCTGGGTAAATCGGTATGATATCTGATCTATCATCAACTGTAACCATGAACATATTTGAACATCTTATTGATATGTTAAATATTTTTTCTTTTTATAGATGGCAGGAGGTATGGATGCAGCAAGTGTGACAGACATAGATGTGTTGCAAGATGATCCACTGCTTCCAAGTGCTTCCATTGATTCTGTTTCACATAGGCTGCTAAATAACTCAGAAGCTCGGGCTAACTTATCCTTGACAGCTACTGAAGTGGCATTTGATAACTCCCAAAAAGTTGCATTATTGCCGCTAGAATCTGCTGTTGAAGTGGTAAATTTGAATGAGTTTCCTGAGGCAGGTATTGCGCAGAATAGAATAGTTTCAATGGAAAACCCCAGTATTATGATTGCACGTTGGGCAATAGATAACATTGATGTAAAAGCAATGGTGAAAGATGCCTTAGACTCGGGTCATCTCCCATTGGCGGTTCTTCAATTGCATCTTCTGCAGCGGAAAGAACTAGCCTCTAGGGAAGATTCTCATGACACTTTCAGTGAAATTAGCGAGATTGGGAAAGCAATTGCTTATGACCTGTTTCTAAAGGTATTTGCGGTCCAACTTTCAATGATGCTGACTCCAATTTTTCCCTTCTGAGATAAATCGAGCTGCTGGGAAAGGTTCTTTTCATGGTTATGATAGCTAACACACTGTGATTGACAGGGGGAAAGTGGACTAGCTGTGGAGACCCTGTTGAAACTTGGAGAAGATGCTGAAGTCATCCTTAGGGAATTGTTGTTCAGTACAGTGAGAAGGTCACTTCGGAAACAAATTACTGAGGAAATGAATAAGAATGAAAACCTGAGACCTCATGAGTGGAAAATCTTGGATCGAATTTCTCTTATCGAGGTACGCTTGCATTCTTCATCGAATTTGCATTGACTACTCGAATATGTTTTTCGCTTTTGTTCCTAGCAGATTTTTGTTTCTAATCAAACTAACATTATTGCATATATTGTGTATACAGAGGCTATATCCAAGCTTTAGTTTCTGGGAGACATTTCTTGAAAGGCAGAAAGATGTTTTTGGAGATGCTTCAATCTTTACCTTGCCTGGTGCGAACAGTTTGAAGTTGAATTTTCATGTCCATGACAATCTTATCCTCGAATGTGGTGACATTGATGGAGCTGTTACTGGTTCTTGGGCAACTGTGGCTGGTGGCTCTCCTGAAGTTTGTGAAGCTAACCCTCATGCTGGGTACTGGGTTTGTGCTGCTATGTGGTCTTATGCTTGGGACCAACGAACTGTGGACCGTGTAAGTTACAGATTTTTTTCATTACCTGTAATTAGTCCTTCTAGTCTGAGTTTGCACTTTCTTTTCAGGGCAATCATTAATTGTAGCAATTCTCAACAGCACTTTGGACACTAAAATTGTTTCAGACTAATAGCCATATGAATATTGCATCCCCGCCCCCCCACCCCACACACACACATACCTGTGTTGTGTTCGTGATACAAGTGTGTGTGTATAGAGAAAAATGGGTATGCTTGGTACCAAGCACAAACTTCGTGCTTGGTAATGAGGTGGCTCATTCTAATCCACTCATTCAAATAGTCCCCACTTGAAAATAACCGCCTCTTAATTATCCATGAACCTACAAAACCCCTCAAATTATATCTGACTAAATCCAGGTATTGTGGACATTCCCTCATTACCATTCTGGAGCATCTTAATCTTAAGTCCTATTTATTTATTGAAAAATTCAATTATTGATTCACTATTCATCGAACGAAACAGACAGATCAATCCATGTGCACCCATGTGAATGTGGTTTTCCCCACTTAAGTGAGTGGATGAGAATGAGCCACGTCACTACTAAACATCAAGTTTGTGCTTGGTATCAAGCATTCCCATATTCCTCTCTCTTTCTATATA
>JBAKGM010000001.1:26421914-26438648 GCA_037177215.1 Asparagus racemosus
TAATGTTTAAATAAAAATTATAGCAAATCTAATAATCTAATTTTTCATATTTGAACTCAAAATGAATTTGACTTTTTATAGTACTGAAATAAATAAAAAATTAAATTATTTTAAAATTTAACCACGTGCATTGCACGTGCACAAAAACTAGTATATGATAAAACGGGAGGTGAGCTGACAGTATAGAAAATTTTTTGCGTTGTCACCACCTGCCGGCTTCTGATTTACCAAAATCAATCAGGTCTATAAAGATATTAGGGGTATTTAGATTTCATATGTTAAATTAAAACAAGTGTGGACTTATTTGTAAATGGTTTCTCAAATCATTCTCCCCCTTTGGCGTTTTTCTTCCTTGTCGAGAATCCCCAGCCCAAAACCCAAGCTCTTCCCCCTTACCCCTTGAAATCTCATTTTACATTTTTGGAAAACCCACCTTATAGTTAATCAATTGAAGAATTCTACAGAGAGTACTTTAAATGAGCTTGAACCCATCAATGGCATTTGGACCCAATGATTGGGTTTCATGGTGATTACACTCTTTGATCAGTTTCAAAACCCAATTCCTGCTTTGAAGTACACATAAGAGTCCATGAAAATTATAAACAATATAGTGTTTTCTATTTAATGAGACCTAAATCAGTTAGAGTGACATTGTTGCAAGTTCATGCTATGTTTAAATTAGATGAATGTAATGTTTCACTGTAGAGAATTTAAAATTGTTAGAGAAGGGGGAAGGTTGGGTTTTCAGTGGGTTGAATTCTTCGATTAACAGAAACGTGTAAGCATGAGGTAGGGGGAGAAGGATTTGGGAGACAATTCACACTTAAGTCCACTCATAATGTAATTTACATATAAGACCTAGATCACCGTAATATGTCTTTATAAAGGTCCTAATTGATTTCAACAAATTAGATGCCGACACGTGACAACAGCACAGGAAATTTCTTGCACTGTCAGCTCACCTCCCATTCTCTCTCTCTATATATAAGAATATTCTATTAAGTATTATTTTTTATTTATTAATCTATAGATAATTAATTAAGGCATTAAAGAGAGCAAATCTAATTCTAATAAATAAGTTATACTAGTTTCCTCTAATCCAAATTATCCTAAGAAATTTAGGCACACATTAGCTTTAATTCCTAATTTAATTATAAAAGTAAACATTAATAAAAAGACAAGAAAAGAAACTAATTATAAAAAGCAAAAAAAAAAAAAAACTATCTAAGCATAAAAATGAAACTACTTAAAACTAATGAAGCAAGAAAATAAACTAATTAATAGTAAGCATGAAAATTAAGTAAAGTGAGACAATGCATGAATAAAAGAAATTAAATTTAAACTAACATGCAATCCTAATTAAGCAAGAAAAATCTAGAAACTAAAAACTTATAAGAAATTTTAGAAAAGAATTTTCTTATTTTTATTGCAAAATTAAAGTTTTACAATATTTGGAAGGCACAAAATAACAACCTTCTATGCTCTAACGAGGATTCACAAAATTTTTTTCCATCTCTCACCCTTATTCTCTACCTCTATTTATAGATTACATAAACCAATATCAGCCCTCAAATCAAACTTGGACTCCAAGAAGCATTTTTTCGACATACAATGCAAGGCTTGAAAATTCTGCACAGATTTTAAGATATTTATAGTTCTGCCACTAGTTCACTAAAATAACCACATTTTGAGTTCTACAACTCCGATTTGACTCAAATTTCATTCGTTCATAATTGAAAGAAGAACAATTCTATATGATTTATAGATGGATCAGAATAAAATTATGTTGCACACTTCCACTTGAAACACTTTACAGCACTTCACCAATGAGCTATCTTGGTCATTTTTGCTCTAATGTTTCTTAGGCTTCTCACGGCCTTCACTTGAGATCTTTTAGGCTTGTTGAGTTGAGCTTCTCTTGAGGTTCCTTTTAGCTATTATTTTCTTCATTCTCCTCAATTTATTGATTCCTGTTCTCTTTGTGTGTGTGTGTATCATTCTTTTAAAAGTGTGAGTTTGGAAAAAGCTTTTCATAGTTAATATTACCCTTTAGTCTTTTGGATATTGCATTCTTATCCTTAACTTATTTAATATTTTATTAATAAAAATAGAAAATAATTTAGAACTTGATTACATTTTAGGTAAAATTTCTTTTAAAAAATTCAACCAAGGATACAATATAAATAAGATACCGAATTTTGAAAGGAAGTGGAGATTTGGCATTTAGAGAAAGAGATTTGGGTTAAAATTTACTAAGTTGCCATTGGTGAAAAGATTTGTAGATTCTGAAATAAATTAGACTTTATCTTACAGAAAGAAAAACTTAAAATATTTTAAGTAAACTTTTTAACTAATAGGGATTTTGAAAAGCTTGTATTCCTATTACATGTGCATCCCTCCTTTATAGAATTTTAATAGGAATAGTATTTAGTTACAACTTACAAATGACTCAATATAAATTGCAATTGACCCAATTCACTAACACGAGCGTAACAATAGTAATAGAGTTCAGTTGTGAAATTCCATTCAAATCCTACTTTAAAGTCGAACTCGGTAATTTTTAAAGAAAACTAATGAAACTACCAAAATTGGTTATAGAAGAATGTGTTTCAAGTATAACAATATTATAGAAGAATGTGTACAAATTTAGTGATCCCTCCTTTATATATAAAGAGAAATTGGTGGAACCTCCAAATACACAAAAAATTGAAATGTGACATATCATAAAGACACAAAAAGCTAACATGTGTCTATCATAAGTGCACAAAAAGCTAACATGTGTCTATCATAAGTGCACATGTCTCTCTATCCTATCAAAAGACGACAAGTGGACACTAAATCATATATTCACCTAAGAATTCTCATTAAAGTAAAATTATCCATAATTAGAAAATTCTAATAGCTTTATAGGAAGATGATGACAAGACAATGAGATCTACGATTTTTCTTTGTCAATAGTAATAGTTGGTTAGGTACCTCTACACCCGAGAGCTTTTCACAATCAGGAGGACTTTATTCCAAAAAAGTCAGGAAGAGTATTCGAACCTAGAACTATTGTGTAAGAAGCAAACCCACACAATCATCTTCACTAACCCCGATGAGTTTATAAAATCTGAGTTAAAGCGGCTAAATCATGGTTTGAAATTTACGCGGTTTTTCGATATTCGTACCCCGAATCTTTCGTACTTTGAAATTAACCCCTCAAATCTAAATATTTGGTAATTCTTATTAGATTATAACTATCCATATTTTAATAAAAACCTCATAATCATATATTTAAATATAGAAATATATTCACCAAAGAATCGTAATTTGAAAATTCTACTAATAAAATATTTTGTAATCCTTATCAGATTACAACTATCCATATTAAAAAAATTACATAATCATATATTGAAATCAATGTTAAATAAGGTGCTAGGCGGACTAGACATTTGAGCCAGCACCTAGGCGTTTGGTTATTTTTAAATTATTTAAATATAATAATTGATAAAAATATGTATTAATTTCATATAAATTTGCACAAAAAAGCAATCTTAGATCTACAATAAACTATACAGACTTAAATACTAAATAACCAAAATATTAACTAATTAGATTATAGAAAGCGCTGGGAGGACTAGGGGCTGGACCCGACGCCTAGAGCCCAGGAGGTTTTCTTTTTTATTTTTTAATTACAATAATTGATAGTAAATATCAATGTTATAGAAAGTATTGGTGCCGGACTGGTGTCTTGGCGGATTTCTTTCTTCATTTAAGTGTAGTCGAGGAGGTTTTGCTAAAGGTCGGAGGAGGTAGTGGAGTTCATATTTGGAGGTTAAACGAGTTTGAAGTAGGTTGACGTCGGGGCTGCAACACAGAAGATCACGATCGAGGCCTAAAGGGTGTAGTCCACGTAAGTAGACAATGCTCCCCTAAACACTCCTAAAATTTAGGTGGGCAGCATGGGTACCACCTAGGCACTAGTTAGACGGCCTAGGTATCACCTAGGCCTAGATGGACTGGGTGTAGGCTTTTTAAAATAGTGATTCAAATATAAAAATTAAAGAAAAAACTCGTGTAGAAAACCTCTACATAAAGTCATCGATCAATTTGGGAAAAACTCCCTCAATTATATTAATTTGAGAAAACCTCTCAAGTTTGAGCATATATTGTAGATAACTCTCTCAACTATGAAAATTTGAGATAACTCCGGAACTTTTCTCACTTAACCTCCCTTAAATATGAGGTGGGTTCAAGAAAACTCCTCTCAACTATTTTAATTTGAGAATCCGCCTTCAGGTTTGAGCATATTGTAGATAAACCCCTCAAGTTTAAAAATTGGAGAAACCCCCATGAACTCTTCTCACTTTTCGCCTTGAAAGTAACACTGTTAGGTCTAGCATGACACGTGATAAGTAGGTGATTGAAAAAAGACAAAAATACGCGTCAATCTAAAAAATTTCTCTAATTTTTTTAGGATAAGAGAAAAATTAGGAGAGAGGGGGAAAACATTGTAAATTAATCAAAATCTTTTTCATCGGTTGGTGATTTTTAACTGAATGGGTTGATTTTCAAAAAGATATTTCAGTCATTTTACATTTTGAAATAACATTGGTGGGTTTGATGAAAAAGTTGTGAAAGGTTTGGAGGGGGTTGTGAGACATGCCATAATTGAGGGGACTTTTTCTAATTTTCAAAGTAGTGGGGTTATCTATAATATGTCCAAATTTAAGGGGGTTTTCTCTAATTGAGTAGTTGCATGGGTGGTTTTGAGACATTCGCTATGTAAAACTCATCCGTGTGAGCAAGGACAAAATACTCGTTTGCTTTTATGTTTATTAAATTAAAGGAGATTTTAGATATTAGTCTGTTACATCATATGTATTTTGATATTAGTCCCTCAAATCTTCATATTTCGATATTATTCCCTTTGCTGCCATTAGTGTTGATATTAGTCCCTGTAAATAGTTGGTGTTATACTTTCTAGAAAAATGCTATTAACTCAACTTTTTGGATGGACAGACCATTATACCCCGCTGATTATAAACCAAACTCATTATTTATTTAACTTATACCTGCTTAAAAACCTCAAAGCTGGTTTAATCACAAACCGAAACCCAAACTTATTTCAACCCCTCGCCTTCTTGCTTTCATCCCCTCCATTTCTAAACAATTTATCCACCTCAACTTCTTTCCACTTTCACCTTCTTCAAATAAGAAGAGGAATATAACCCAAAATGTTTTCATCAAAAGAGCAATAAGCTCTTAACTAATGAGTACTATCTAGAAATTCAAAATACCCCTATCTCAAGCTCATCATCCATGGCTTCTTTCTGTCTTCATCATCTTCATAATTCTAAAATCAAACTCTTCTCTTCCTTCCTCTTTTCTTTACACAAACCACAATAACAAAAACTCATTCATTCCCTCTAACACAATCAACAACAACAACAACACGTTCATGCTCAGAGATCCTAAACTCCCTTGCGGAATCAATTTTTCACTATGCCGCCTCAAACACCACCATCCAACAAACCCTTAATGAGATCGCAGTCTTAGCTTGTAGCCTCATGAAGAAAACCCCCTACAACCCGTCAACAAACTTCAATGACATATTAGATTGAAACTGTGAGCAAAGGAGGAAGTGGTGGAAGGGGGAAAAGGAAAACAACTAGATTTTGGGGGAATTCAAACAAAGGGTTATTTGGTAATTACCCATCCATTTGTTACCAATTATCTAGCAATAGTTAAGTCTTTTGAACGGAAAAGTTAACAGAGGGACTAATATCAACACATTAATGGTATTTGAAGGACTAATATCATATGAAGATTTAAGGGACAAATATGAAAATACCTATGATTCAAGGGACTAATATCTAAAACCCCTAAAATATATTAAATTTTTGCATGTAGATGACTAGAATTATCAATTTTTCATAAAAAGTAAAAATCATTAAACTTTACACATGTATCTATGATAATTTATGTAATTGGAAGCATTTAATATTGGAAGCATTTAATACTTCTTAACATATGCCTTAAGGACACATAATAGAAAAACCCTTTAAAGTAAAAATAGTTTCTTTATAATTTGCTGAATTGTGCCAAATAGAATGGACCAAGGTCTTCATATATCATTTCTTTCGTGTGTAATGGGAAAGCGTTTCATACATTCTAATGCACTTATAGTTTCTTTTAGATTTTATGAATTTTATATAATTTGGATGTGAAGTTCCATTACATAATTTAAAACTTTTTAATTTTTATACTTTTTTATAGAAATTTTTTATACTTACATATTGTATTCTTGAATCCTTTCCCATTATATATTGCATATACGAAACACGTAATGATATTTGAATTACTAAATGCAAGGTGTTACATACCAGTGCTAAAAACAAGCTCAGTTAGTATTTTAGTGGAGATTATCAACCAAGTGAAAAGTCTTTCTCAATCAATCACGAATAATATTGTAAATGACTATATAATGTTTTGTTATGTAATGCACTTTTCTTATGAACATGAGCACACAAATGACTTTAATAACGTCAAACATGAGAGGACAATTTAAATTCCCTACATCGTCTCGACTGTGAGATGAAATTATTTAGAAAATCACTTATGTGTTCATGTTAAAGAAATCTTTGGTGTACATCATTCAAAATAGCAGTTTGTGGATTTCGTATTCTTCTTACGATGCATTTTACTACAGATGAAATTATAGATCATAATATATTTGGTTAGTCTATTTTTAGCCTTCAAATTATGTGTTTAAACCTTATAATTCATGAGAAGCAACAATGGTTTAGTTGAATTGAAACATGATAATATGTTTTCTTTTGATTCTCTAGTATATACTATATACCATAAACTATTTTTTATTTTAGCAAAACCTACTTATTGTCATATTTATTGGTTGGGGGGAAGTTATTTTATGATAACCATAAATTATTTCGCACCTAGTATACACACACGTGTGCAGTGATCCCACCTAGTATACACACACGCACAAGTTAAGGAAATTTGCAAGGCTCCCCACCTTCTTGCCAGGTCAAGAGCTTATTTGCCTGGCTAGAAATAAATCCAAAGAAACAATCAAGATATATGACCATGTGTAGTAATCCCACCTAGTACACGCACTAGTTAAGGAAATTTGCATGGTTCCCCACCTCTTTGCCATGTCAAGAGCTTAGCTACTTGGCTAATAGGGTAAGTCTCCATAATGACTTAGTTGCCTTCTATGTTTCTTAGGAAATCCATCTTTTGCCTTAATTGCTAACTCACAATTCAGCATAAACTTAATTTAGTGCATAAGGTTCATCACACTTTAAAATATTGATTACTTATTTGATGGAACTTCTTGTCTCTTAGTTGTCTATCAATACTGATGCAATTCTTGAAAAAATGTTAGCTTGATGGTCTATATACAATCGATTTGGTTGAAAAGTCATGATTTGCTCAAAATTGATTTCTATAGCACTAAAGGTTTTAAATGTCAGATGTCGGACAGCTAAAATTCATGTCGGATAGCGGAAGTCAGGGATATGTTGGGGAATATGTTCTAAATATCGGGTTGCCATATCGGATGGTGAATATAAATATAATCTAATGCTCTAAATGCACTCTAAGCATACTTAACGAATTCTACATTCTAACCTAAATATCTAACATGAAGAAAACAATTTCACAATCAACAATATCTCAACTTAAACGAACCATATCTTTTTATGATTTTATTAGACAGCAACATCATCCATCCACAAGCCATTGCTCTCAATGAAAAGAAAATAAAATGAAAGGAACATACATATTTAAACTTTAAAGTAGTGTAGAAGCTAGATTATGAGAAGAAATACATCTCAACTAACAACTCTTTTGAATGCGCTAGATGTTGCATTGAAATAGGCTATTATTCTCCAAATTCAAGAAGACAACTTAAATTAAAACCTAAGTTTGATTAGGGAGGGAGGGCCGGGGGGAGGGGGGGAGAGGTCGTTGAAGCCTCGAAGAGAGTCGTTGAAGCCTTGGAGCCATAGTTTTAGTCGAAGCTCCATTATGCTTGAGAGAGAGAGAGAGAGAGAGAGAGAGAGAGAGAGAGAGAGAGAGAGAGAGACTCAAACGAGCGCTGGATTTGAGTCGAAATCGAAGATGGGAGACACTAAGGGATTCTGAGTTTGGGTCGTAATGGATTTGGGGCAAACGTTTGCCCTAAACGAGAGATATTAGGAATTGGATCATTTAAGTCAGGTCGGGTCGGGTTTGCAAAGTAATACACGAACCCAATATGGATGTTTTAAAAAAGATCAAATCATGTGCTATTTTAATCTTGATATGGCACCCGCTTTTTCCGATATGGCTCTATATGTCGCCAATATAAATCCATAGATGATTTTCGCCTTAAGCAACACTATATCGTGGCTGTTTGGTTCCAAAACAGCAATATAGGCTGCTATATCCAACATTTAAAACCATGACATTACTAGCCACTATATATAAGTAATAAGTGCTCTTGTTGAGTTTTCATGTTGTAAATTCTGTAAAGTTTCATTGTCTTCAGGGACGAGTTTAGGAGGAGATCAGCAGGCGTAGTGGCCCCATCCAATCCTGGCGCTTTATTGAGTAGAAGTGTTTGTGCCTTAGGATTTCCATGGATGAAGAAAAGCCTTACTGATAAAACAGAGCCCAAAACCCTTCAACGATATTGTTGAAAGTGGATAGTTAATAGGCCTTATAAATTTGGAATGGATGTGGAGCACATTAGGTAGGAGTCTTATAAAGTTAAAAGAGATTCCTTTCTGAACATATTTGGTGTAGCAGAAGAGCCAAACAAATAGCCAACAAAACTTACAAAATGCCTAATGGGAAAGTATGCTTGTGGCTATGTTTCCACGGAGAGCATGGAGAAATCAAATGAGAGAATTTATTAGGATTTTCTTTTCTGTCTTCTTTGGGGTGAGAGCATATTTTGGTGGATTAGGGCATGGTGATTATTATAAGCTCTATGCTTTACTTTGTACTTTAATCTTGTGATATTTGAATTGAGTTTTTTTAATTTATTAGTTTTTAAGTTAATACTGTTTGAATTGAGTTCTTTTAAACTAGCTTTTAAATTAATATTAGTGCCTTTGTTTCATCAAATTCGTATAACTTTTTAGCTTTTGAATTATTTTTTTTCTTAACTATAGCTTTTGAATTGAGTTTTTTTTATTTGCCAGGATAATTGACTTGAGTTATACTACAGCCTTTGCATCATCAAACTTAGAGATGATAATCTTTTTGAAACAACAAAACAGAACGAATGCTTGAGCTTGACTTTATTTGCTCATTTTGACAATGCCCTGGACCCCCCCCCCCCCCCCCCCCAAAACAAAAAAAAGAAGAAAAAGAAAAAAAAGCTGATCTATCCTGGACTCGTCGCTGAATGTCTTCTAATTGTTTGTTGTCCTTTCCAAGACATTACTTGCATTTTTGCCTTTTTGCCTAAACAAATGTAAAAAATATGCTTTCGGGGATTCTGCCAGATATTGGAATTTCAATCAAGAGGCGACATGACATCCATTGAAAAACACATAACTAATTGTCTGATACTTTCAAAGTTACACTATGTTTTAGTGCTGTATCCTGAAGCATCTGACCTTTAGTTGCTAGAAACTTGTAATGTAGTGCAAGGCCAATTAAACTTTGGTGAACATTTATTTGATTATCTAGCAGCATTTATGCTTTAAGCCAACCTCTTTTTCTTATTTTATGTCTGTAGCTTCAGTAGAAAAGGATATTGTAATTGCTAAACTTGTTGGAGCTCATAGAAAGGAAGCAGTTCATGTAGCTGTCTTAAAAAGAAAAGAGGCCTTTAGTTTTCTAAGTTGTTTTACTGTGCATAACATCAGCTATACTCACATTTAATTTGAGCTACTTTCATATGATAAGTTCTCTTGAGTGGTTATTTTTTGTTCTTCATTCAGCTGATACATATATCATCTCATATTTTGGTTGCTTTCTCTCCCATTTCATCTGATAGTTTTGCTTTCTAACTGAGCACTTCCATTTAAACTCAGCAAATGACAGTTATTAACAAGAATGGAGAAAAAGGGTTGTATGAGATCAAAGGGTTTTGTTTTTCGCTCTTTTTTATTTCAAGATCTCCTTGTCATGGTGCATTAAGTTTCTTATACCTAAATGGAAAGTAGATAAACTAAGCAATTTAGGCAATTAACCAAATTGAAGCAGAGATTAAAGCAGGCAGAAAATTGAAAAGATAGAGGTCGTAAATTAGGATTTTTGACTGAGATATTTCCCTCTTATTACAATGGCCATTGAGAACCTCCTGATAATGGGGCAGGATTGTGTTTGGATTGGTTGCGAGTGGATATCAGGTACTTCTGTAACAGACATTGCAGCTTAGTATCATATTTACCAGATATGAAACCATAATCAGGCCAAACTGCAGGCAGATACTTGTGACATACTAACGAATATGATCGAAGGTCTGGAATGGGTTGAGCTATACCCATAATTTTTTTATTTTTATTCTTATGTAATATCAAAATTGTATAAGATGGTTAAAACTTTAAAATTTTAAAATTAGCTATTGCATTATACTGTAGTTGATGTTCTTGAAATGTACGTATGCAATTTGCCATATTCATCATATTGTGATATGTGTTTCAATATCTCATTATTCTAGCACTACGATATCCGTATTCATATGTTAAATGGATGACAAATCCATACACAAGAGAAAAGATAAAAAAAAGTTAGATACAAAATTGGACATGTAGAAGATTAATATGTCCATTTGTATCCTCTGTCTGGGAGGCATGGTAGAGCGTCTTTGAATTTTAAATTCCATTTTATATTCTTCTCTTATAGTTTCGTTACTTTATAAACATACGAAATTGACGTGAGTTTCAATAGTAACTGCTGTATGACTTGGATACAGCTAGGTTACACGTTATTTTGGGTACCACTTGTACATACTTTAGGAAATCTTCCCCAGGCTTGACGTAAAATGGGTTTTTAAATGCAGATAGTGCTTGATCAGCCTTTGCATGTTGAAGTTCATGTTGCTTGGGAATCCCAACTTGAATATCATATGTCTCGCAGTAATTGGGAAGAGGTCTGCAAACTCTTGGATGTGATTCCGACATCTCTGTTATCAGAGGGCAGTCTTGAAGTTAATCTGAACAGTTCACAAATTTCAACAAATACAAAAACTTGTTCCGAGTTTCCTGATCATGCAATGTATATTTGTGCTGCTGAAGAGCTAGAGCCTGTTTGCATGTATATCCCTGATGTTAAGATTTTCACATCTCCAGTGGTAAATACATGTTCATCATGGTTGAAAATGCTCGTAGAACACGAACTGGCCAGGAAATATATTTTCCTAAAAGACTATTGGGAGAATACTACGGATATCATACCTCTTCTTGCTCGTGCAGGCTTGACCATTGATAAGTGTAGAATTGTTAATGAACCATCTATGAGCTCTCTTGATCTAGCTGTTTTGGACACTGGTAGGAGACCTCACAAAGATGCAGGAAAAGCATTGCATAAGCTTGTTGTAAGTCATTGTACACAATATAACTTGCCAAATCTGCTGGACCTTTATCTTGATCATTGCAATTTGGACCTGGACGATGATTTGCTTTCTCCTCTCCTGGATGCTGCTGTAAGTTTTGCATTACTCACATTTGGTAATATTAAGCAAAATTTTCCACCAAAAAGTTACTACTGTAGTCAGGCTTTATTGTTTCATGTAGTTTCCAAGTTATGAATAATTTTCGTTGCATTATTTTTGTACTGGAGTTTATTTTTCTGTAATTTTTTTGTTTATATGCTGTAAAGCAACTCAGTTTATATAATGGAGGGACATGATGCTTAAAAACTAAGAGGTAGTTAAAGCTTTTGCGTTTGGGCCTCGATTAACCACTATAAACTAATTACTAGCATTAGAGGTGGTTGGTTTGAATAACAGGCATATCAATTGTCCTCTCTAAAATAATTTAAAAATGAAATGGTGTTATGCTTTGGCTGTGGAAATTTATTAGTAATTGTACTTCTGTTTGTTTCCTATCGAAACCAGCTTTCTGCACTTAGTATGTAGACTTAGCCTTTATCCGTTTCCTTTTCATCAATGAAATATTTATAAACACATGGTTTTGATGAAAGAGAGAGCCATTCTGTAAAAAGTGATGTCTAGAAAATCTAGAAAACTAGCTTTCTGTAAATTGTATGTAGACTTAGCCTTCATTTGTTTCCTTTTCATCAATGAAATTTTTATAGACACATGGGTTTGATGAAAGAGAAAATCATTCTGTAAAACTGGTACCTAGAAAATCTCTTTCTTACAACTGAAAGAATGGATGTGTTCTGAAACAGAGATAACTGCATCTGATGCCCTGCTTCTTTTACCTTGTAAATTTGTTTACACAATATAATTAATTAACAAAAACCACACTTCAGCCGTAATTCTAACATGGGTGTCTTACATGAACGTTTGAATATTTCTAGAGCAAAGATAGCCTCATAACTGACTTGAAGTTTATCACTACTTGCGAAGTTGCGATAGGATCAATTACTACTTTCCGGTTAGTTACTTGAATAATCTAAAGGTACTAGAGAACCATGAACGAGAGTTGGTTGTGGAATGAGGAAGTCCACATGTAATCAAAACAGACAAGCCATCTATACTAAATGGGTAATGTATGGAAATGATAAAAAATGAAAACTACAAGTTTATCATAAAACAAGGCAAAAATATAAATTTTATGGTAATTATTACAGGAAGGTAGGGAGGAACAGACAGTGTATTTAATTTTAAGCTTGTTTAATTCTATAGATGTAAATAAATCATTCGTAGTAAGATTGAAGATCGAAACATACTAGTAAAGGAAGAAGAAGCTGAAGAAGGATATGCTGCTGTTGGATCTGATAATCATCTTTATTGAAGTTTGTAATTGTTAAGAAGATGAAAGAGGGGTTAGTATGCTAAAGTGTATAACAGTTATAGAAATCAGAGCATGCCAATCAGATGGAGGAGAGGCACTTTATATCTATATATGGGAACAGATATATAAAGTTTGTGCAAGCAATCATGGAAACAAGTTTTAAGTTGTCTAAAACACTTTCTGGAGGGAGCAATCGACCAAATTCTATGAAAAGATATGATTGTGTCAGAAAATCAATTTGGCTTTACGACAAGAGAGGCGATAGTGGAATCTATTTATTTCATGTGAAATTGGAGGAGTGATCTAGAGATGGAAAGAGATTTACATATGGTTTATATTGACTTGGAAAATAGTGAATGAGAGGGTCTTTATAGGGAGATAATGTGATGACTTTTAGGAAAAATGTTTCTATTTGTAATATAAATGTAGTTAAGTATATATATGATTTGTGTTTTACCAGGTCCTATGAATCCCCTTTTTTTTAACATTCAGATCAGCTTAGGGGTAAATCTTCAGTCAACAAACCATCTATGCCTACCTGCAACAGGATGGCATTGATGCAGCAACTTGCAGTGGGATTGTCCCCACACATGCTCTTAAAGATTCATCACATATGGTTTCAAACGGATTGTCAAGTAACTAATGCAGCCCTCTTTTATCATGGCTTGGAGCATGTCTAAACCAAAATATGCAATGCAAGCTTAGCAAAACCATTAGAAGAATGAGGGTGCGATGCATTTTGATGATTAAGGAATACCTAGAATTTATCACTTCCATTACTTACAACTGCAAGAGATACTGAAATCAAATTTAGCAAACCTGTTAGGGAAAAGGTTGTAGTGCACATTAAATTCAGGTGAACGTTCATTTTCACTACTTGGGTCAGGATCAATCAATTTTCTGATTGAAAGCTTGTCTTCCATAGAAGCAAAGTAGGATTATTGTAACACAGAAATGTTAGCGGAGTATTATGCGATTTTAGAATTTTAATGTCATAGACGAAACATTTCTAATAAGATGTCTATATGACCCCATGATTTATGTATCATCATTTTGGGTAATCAAGGAAAATGTATCCTAAAAATGTTATAGCTTGAAGTGAAAATTATGAGATGGATGTATGACTGACATTAGGGTCAAAAGATTAAGCGAGGCATCAGTTCATCTGTAGGAAGTTTGATGGCTTCAATTGAGTGTAGGTAAAGGTGTTTTTCTCTCTCTGCAATTTATCATAAGAATTGAAAAACTTCAGCTTGCATCTTTTTGATCTACAGCCTTACATATTTGTCAAAAATGGCATATACTTGTTCCATATTTTATGTATTCTGAATATCAAGTTGTACATACTATTTAAGAAGACAATTGATGCTAAATTGAAGCTGGATAGCTTTTTTTAAATATCTGTTGCATATAATAAACTGAAATGCGTAAGATCATTCAAATATGTCGATGCCTTTCAGGGAGATTGCCAATGGGCAAAATGGTTACTTTTTTCAAGGAACAAGAGGCATGTGTATGAGGCTTCATTGTCTAATGCTCGTTCAAATTTGTCTCGTCGAATGATCCACGGTAGCAATCTTAGTGTCTTGGAACTTGATGAAATAATACATACAGTTGATGATATGGCTGAAGGGGGAGGAGAAATGGCTGCTTTGGCTACCTTGATGTTTGCCGCTTCCCCAATGCAAAAGTGTCTTTGTGCCGGAAGTGTAAACAGGCATTGTAGTTTTACTTCTCAGTGCACATTGGAAAATCTTCGACCTGGTCTCCAGCACTTTCCTACACTCTGGAGGACACTTGTCAACGCTTGTTTTGGGCAAGATGATAATGCTTGTAGTTTGAACTCTAACGCTGCTAATGGTAATTTTCTATGTTAGTTACATGTTTCTTCAGTTCTTTAACTTTTTTCATTATCATCTGTTTTCTTCAATTTTTTCATTATTGGATACTTTAGTTGAGTGGCTATCTTGGTTTGCATATTTGAATGTGACCCTTTCTCAACAGTATTTGGGAAGTCATTGCTCTCTGACTATTTGGGTTGGCGCGATACCATATTTTCCTCTACCGGAGGTGACACTTCTTTAACGCAAATGCTTCCATGCTGGTTTTCGAAGTCTGTTAGAAGATTGGTTACTCTCTTTGTCCAGGTTTCATCACTTCTTTCCACCCAATGTTCGATTTGATTGCACACAGGAATTATACTGTATATTGTTCATGTTATACAAATTGCATTATGGAAAGATGAATTTTGAATAATTTGTTTGCTAAAGATTTCTTCATACATGATAATAGTTCATGCTGATCTTTGAGATTTGGGATAAATTGCTCACAGATGTTGCTTTCCCATGCTGCATGATAACTATTGCATATTTGCATCTATAGAAGGGTTAAATAAGGATATATCCTACTTTTAAGGGCCCTACACCTGGTGCATCTATAGAAGGGTTAAATAAGGATATATCCTACTTTTAAGTGCCCTACACCTGGTGGTCTTTCTGCGCATCAGCCTTTCTTGGACTTGATTTTTCTGACAGTGAGTTGTATTGCTAATAAGATGACCACTTTCAATTGGTCTTACTAGTTTAGCTGAACCCTAGTTGGCCTGAGCACAGGCTGGCTTGAGGATGGTTTGGACTTATCTGCCAATCTTATTGGGATTCGAGTCCGTGCTTGGGCTGGCAAAGGAACGAGTTTAAGTCAAATCTTACTTTTAACCCTTGGCCTTGGATTATATGTTGGTTGAAACCTCTACCTTTAGTGACTATCACATGTCCGATGAGATTGAGATTTGATGACTGAATTTGAAAACTATAAGGTATGCATTCTAATAAATGCTGCTTTCTTTCTTTGGTAAGATTGGTAATAATTGTAACCGGAAATTTCCTTATGTTTCTGTTGTAAAAGAATTCGTTTCTCAAGTTGATTTATATCGAAGTAGTTGGAGAAATATATATTTTTATTTGTGTCCTAGTCTAGCCATGTCACAATTATTTTTGTTGGATGTTGTGTATCTATGTCATGTCACACCTCTGTCATTAGTTGGCATATCACCTTTATGCATTATGCTATATTGCTCTCTCTCTCTACACACACACACATATACACACATATACATACACACACATATACATATATAGGTGTATATGTATGTAATAGGGGTGTGTGTGTGTAAAGGTTTTAAATATCGGCTGATAATATCGATTTATCGCCGAGTTATCGGATTTGAACCATTTCCGCTGTGATAAGTTCAATTTTAAATCGGTCATCGTTTTTGGATGTTTATCGGCGATAATGTGGCGATAAAGTGAGATATCGGCCGTTTCTATTGCTCCAAAATATTGGAATTATCGGGCAGATTTTGTTTGGTTTTGGTTTTGATATTTGGCAATGGGCACATATTCAAGAAGCAAGTTTCTACAATTGGTTAGTGAGCCTAAACATATTTATTTACATTTTGGTATGCTTATCTTTCATTAATAATGGTTAGATTACATTTTAGGATATTATATTATGTATGTCACCTTCTGATCTGTTACTCTGATAAATACTACTTACCCCTGATATCTGCTATCCGATATGGATTTTGACCGTCCAATAAATGCTTGATAACCGATATTTAAAACCTTAGTGTGTGTGTGTACACACACGCACACACACATATATAGATGTTTATGTTTATATATGCATATGCGTATATATAGGTGTATATACATCTATATATACACACATATATATGTATATAGATATGTATATAGATACACACACGTGTGTGTGTTTTGGGGGGGGGGGGGGGGGGGGGAAAAAA
>JBAKGM010000001.1:26445543-26457633 GCA_037177215.1 Asparagus racemosus
TGAGTCTTGGGCTTCTCTATTTAAGCCACTCAAAGTTTCCCTCATCTTTCCATGTGGGACTAAATGGGGGTGTCACATTATGTCTGATTCACCGGTTGCCCGTACCCAGAGAAAGACCAATGTTCAATGTCTCCTCTTGTTATGGAAGTCGGATCTTGAACCATTATTGTTATATAGAGACATTTTAGGACTTGAGTGTTGAATTGATTACGTTGTAGATGTAAATCATACACTAAGCACTCATATTCCTACTCTATTTTCTACAACCAAACTCTAACTCCACCCATTCCTCAGCTTAGTTACTTATACCAGATTTGTTATACGAACCAAACTATCTCCACCTTTGTTAAAATTGGTCCAACGAATAAATCCAAACAAATTTGTCATAGATGTGTGATGTAGATCTAGTCATCTGCCAGAATTCAGTTTGGAATTCTGTGTAGCTTCAAAGGTTCTTCAAACATGTCTTACACTCATCTGCCAGAATGTAATAAACTGGGAAGTCCTCTATCTCTGATCGGATGTCTGATGTAGATGAAATCCATATAGATTTACTAAAAAGGATATGTGAACTTCCTGAGGTAAATCTAGATCATATAGTAAGCAAAGGCTGTAGAGTGAGAGGAATCTTATTGTAAAGCACAGATGTCCTAGTAAGGATTCTGAAGTAGTTGGCATGCTTGAGGTTTTGCCACCTTCTTGCTCATACATCAATTGCATAGACATGCAAGACATTTGGTGCATCTTTTGGCAGTTTTACTGACTTCCTGAGCTGCCACCGCCTTGATCAATCTATTTCTGTGGTACAAAAATCAGAGAACTTGGCACCTATGCTTGCTGATGCCATGTTCTTATTCCATTTTGTTAGGATTAGGTCCCTGAGTTCGACTTCTATTGTGAATTAAATTCGCCATTAGCATTCCATGGATAAATTAGAGGGGGAGGGGGAAAAAAGGAGAGTGGAGATCTCCTTACTATGTTGATACTCTTCAATACACCCTCTCTTTATATACGACGAAACACCGACGATGGCGTAGCACCAACTCATGATAAGTAGTAATAACTGTGATTCCTTTTTGCTCACAGAATATGCATCCTCGCCACCTTGTAACAAAGGTGATTTTCACGCGCTGTAGTGATCCACTCTTGAAGAAATGCATGGTCCAAGACCAGCATGCAGTTTCATATGCCTCCATGCAATCATTAGCTACAGTGTTTTTTATACATGCTCCCTTGTATTCATGCAGGTGATATGTATAACATGGACATGATTATAGCACACATGGCTAATACAATATAGACATGACAGTATCGTTGATTTTGAAAATTAAAACATAAAAATGGCATAAATAAAGAAAAAAAGATATTAAAATATAACATATATGGATAATAATACATTCATTTTCGTTTATAGGGATACGAGAGGGTTTACTACATTTCTAAGTCAATCTTAAAAATTCAGATTATGAGACGTTATGGTGCAACAAATAAAATTATACATGTGCATGTTAATTAGCTACAATCATATTCTTTATGAAGAAATTGGATAAAAATATAGCAGTGTATCTAAAGTTAAAAAAAGAAAAAAAAAAGGAATCATGAACCCATAATTCGAATTTTAACTTTTTAGTGTCGGATATATCTGTGATATCTTTTGTACATCTAGGACACGCTACAAACTGTAGGATATGCTAAGAGGAGTATCTGAAATGTTTTCACCAAGTATCTAACTACTTGAGTATCGGATACATATCCAAAATGTATGTCTCTGTCAAAGTATTGCTGCTATATAGTACTTGATCATTTAAGGACGGGCCAAAATACATAAACAGAGTTTGCAACTGTTGAACTCAATCCAATATTGCCTTAGGAAACTATGTCACGCCCTGGGCCGGCAAGCCCGTTGGCGCAATGTAAACCGAGGGACCCACTGTGTGTGGCATGTTGTTTGGCTCTAACCACTGCCAAAATCGGCTACCCGATGCTACTCTTGAGCCTTTGGCTTCACTATATAAATCACTCAATTGTTTAGTTAGCCACTGACGTTGGACTAAACTTTTTGAAACCTTTATTGTTTGAAAATGTCAAAACTCTACCCACGCTTATTGTATCTGTAAACAAGATTCACATACATTGTTGTATTGCACATAACTGTATTCCAAATTGTTGACAATAGTAATCAAAGAGGATTCTTAGTTCTCTCTCTTGGATGTTATTTATAATATCATAAATATAAACAGACTTGTCCTAACCAACGTGGGACTAAACATATATAAATAAACAACTCTTAGCACTCCCCCTCAAGCTGAGCATATGTATTATATATGTTCAACTTGTTACAAATAAAGTGCATGCATTCTCTCTGTGACGAGACAAAAACTCAAAGTAGTCTTGGTCTTCTTATCTTTCACTTGGATGTCTTCAAATCAGCTAATCCCCTCTAAGGCTCTACCAATCAAATGATCCTCTCTAAGGATCCATCAACAAACGATTCTCTCTGGTATCCACAAAACAAACAAATGATCATCTTCAAAGATTCATCAACAAACGATCTAGGATCCACCAAATAAATGTCTTTAGAGATCCATCAACACATGATATCTCTGGGATCCACCAAACAAACGATCCTTTCAGAGATTTGATCATTCTTTAAGGATCCAACAATAAATGATACTGCTTTAGGGATATAACAAACAATTGATTTTTAATTGAAGGATCCAACAAGAAAGGATTCTTCTTTAAAGATCCACCAAATGAACTGAGAGAACGATTTCTCCAAAACAAACCAACTGAATAATTTTCATTAACCTAAACATCAAAGCAAACCAACAGAACAATCTCCACCAAACCAATCAAACTAGTTTTCCGCTATATCAATCACAAAGTATGTCATAGCCATGGATGAACAGTGCTCTTTATGAACAGTGCTGATGAACAGTACTTTGTTACTGTTTTAGATCAGATCTGATTGGAGCGTAGATGAAGCAGTGTTCTTGATGAACAGTGCCGCGGTGGATGAACAGTGGTCAGATGTGTTGGCGACTAGGGTTGTTGGTGGAGGGTTAGGGTTTGATGGTGGTGGGTGACGGTTAGGTTTGGGAGGGTGCCGACTAGGGTTTCGCTATGAGTTGCACAGATGCCATGTGGGCCCCACCTCAACTATTGCATAGAGTGAAGGTGGGGCCCTCCAGACATTCGATAAGGTTGTTGGCTTAGATGGGGGGTTGGGATTTGATGAAGGATCAGGTGGATGGCTCTGATACCATGTTGACAATAGTAATCAAAGAGGATTCTTAGTTCCCTCTCTTGGATGTTATTTATAATATCATAAATATAAAGAGACTTGTCCCTAACCAATGTGGGACTAAACATACATAAATAAACAACTCTCAACACAAATCAATTTTATATTTATGAATTATGTTTTCTGCAATTATAATACTGTGATTTGTTCAATGTTGACATGCCAGTTCTCATGGATGCTCTATTCTTTTTTTCACATCAGGTTGTGCCACTTGCTATTACACACTTCGAGGATTCTGTATTGGTTGCATCATGTGCTTTATTTTTGGAGCTTTGTGGATTGTCTGCTACCCTACTCCGTGTTGATGTGGCAGTCCTACAGCGTATTTCTTCGTATTATAATTCAGTTAGGCAGAATCCACATTATGGACATGTTTCACCTAGGGAATCTGCACTTCATGCAGCATCCCAGGAAGGTGATATTACTCTTTCACTTGCGCAAGCATTAGCAGATAATTATCTCCACCATGATCATGTCCATATTTTGGATCAGAGACATGTTTCACATGAAATTTCAAAAGGCGGACAGCCTCCACGTTCTCTCATGACTGTCTTACAACATTTGGAGAAAGCAAGCTTGCCAGTGATTGATGAAGGCAAAACTTGTGGTAACTGGCTTTCAAGCGGCACTGGTGATGGTTATGAATTCCGATCTCACCAAAAGGATGCAAGCATGAGGTGGAACCTGGTCACAGAATTTTGCCATATGCATTGTCTTCCTTTGAGTACAAAGTATCTGGCTCTGCTTGCAAATGACAATGACTGGGTATTACCTGCACACATTTCAATATTTAGTTTACTTTGGCTATGTGATGGAATATTTTCTGAGCTTTGAGTTTTGTTGTCTGCATTTGCTTTTGGCAGGTTGGGTTTCTGACAGAAGCTCAGATGGGAGGTTTCTCAAATGACGTTATCATTGAAGTGGTAATGTCAATTCTTTTCTGGCAGGGGATGGTGCTTTTTAACTTTATTGTCTGTTTTAAAATGATACTGATTTCTCACCCTACTTTTTTAGGCAGCTAAGGAGTTCAGTGATCCACGACTCAGGATTCATATACTGACTGTCCTGAAAAACATGCAATCAGCTAGGAAAAAAACAAACTCTTCGACAATGAATGGGTTGACTTCAGGAAATAATGAAATGCCTTGCATCCCAGATAGCAATAGTGTAGTTCCAGTGGAGCTTTTTGGAATCCTTGCTGAATGCGAGAGGCAAAAAAATCCTGGTGAAGCCCTTCTAACAAAAGCAAAAGATCTAAGCTGGTCTCTATTGGCAATGATTGCTTCATGCTTCTCAGATGTGTCTGCACTTTCATGCTTGATGGTTTGGCTTGAAATAACAGCAGCAAGGTAGTCATATATCTTCAGATCTTCTATTTCCTCAATTTGCTGGATCTTCTAAATGAAGACTTGAACCATAGTAACTTCCTCTTTTCAAAATAGCCAATATCATACATATATTCCTTTCGTAATGATGATGTTGTGCTTACTGTATAATGCCAACCATTTCTCTCAAAGTTAAGCGGATTGACTATAACTTGTAATCCATATAGTTGATAACCTTCAAAGGTAAGGTTTTGAGTTAAGTGGTTTTCTAGTAATAGAGCACCAGATCTTGAGAAGTGATAGATTTGCACTTCATCATTGGTCATTCAAAATATTTTTATTTACCCTCTTTATTCTGTCTTTCAAAGGACTCATGTTTACGCTGGAGGTTTTCCCTTGTGGCTCAAAGACCCATACGGGGGTGTTTTACGTATTGTTTAATATACATGTTTAGCTCATGAACCACCAGCTTAAGCTTTTGAGTAAAGTGTTTATTTGACAGGATATGCACCTGCAATACATACTAATTTGAAAGGTGTTCTGTCCTTTTCTCCTTTTATTCAGGGAGACATCATCCATCAAGGTGAACGATATTTCTTCCAAAATTGCAAGCAGTGTTGGTGCTGCTGTAGAGGCCACCAACAAATTACCAAGTGGAAGCAGAAGCCTTATGTTTCGCTATAATCGTAGGAAACCAAAGCGAAGGTGTCTCATGGAGCCTGCGTCAGGGGACTCTCCAGATGGATCCTGTAATATCCCCAGCAGGCCAAGATCTACTGTGGCATCAATTTCTCAAGAAATTGGTACTGAGGAAAGAAATGAAATGTGTAGTGAAAAGTCCAAACTGTCTGTTGATTCTGATGAAGGACTCGCTTCTCTTTCAAACATGATAGCGGTTCTATGTGGACAGCACCTATTTCTTCCCCTGTTAAGAGCTTTCGAAATGTTCCTGCCATCTTGTTGCCTTCTGCCCTTTGTACGATCACTTCAGGTAGTTGATCCTGCTGAAATGTTAGATATGGATGACTTGTATTCTGTTATTTAATCTTTAGCAAATTATTGAGAAATGCAATTGCTTGATTAAAGTTTGATTGATGATTCAACTTTGTGCTAACTATAGGCATTTTCTCAAATGCGACTGTCTGAGGCTTCAGCTCACCTTGCATCATTTTCAGCTAGAATAAAGGAAGAACCATTTTTGCATATGAATGTTGCAAGGAATGAATCAGTCAAAACATCGTGGATTAGCTCCACTGCTGTAAAAGCTGCAGAAGCCATGCTGTCAACATGCCCATCACCCTATGAAAAACGGTGTTTGTTGCAAATTCTAGCAGCGGCTGACTTTGGAGACGCGGGAGCTGCTTCAGCTTATTTTCACCGGCTCTGCTGGAAAATTAGTTTAGCTGAACCATCTCTGCGCAAGGATGAGGATGCATATTTAGGAAATGAAGTTCTGGATGATGCTTCTCTTTTAATGGCACTTGAGATGAATGGCCGGTGGGAACAAGCTCGTAGCTGGGCAAGGCAGCTTGAGTTAAGTGGTTCATCTTGGAAAGATGCTGTTCACCATGTGACAGAAGCACAGGTACCCTTCATTTCAAAATAGGCTAATATTAACTAATATAATTTGTTCATCATTCTTTGAGTTCGGAATGCAGTCAAATCTTTTGTTGATTATATAAGCACATCCCAAGTGCAAATCCAAATGAGAAATGTTGTTTCCTAAACTTTCCATGAGAAATAATTGTGTTTCCTGAATGGTTCATGGGAAATGGATAGCATCGTCCTTATAACTTAAATGGCATTATGGTCATGTGTTGGTTTATTGAGAATATGAATGCCCTGTCCTTTGCTTCTAGGTCAAAAATACTAGATATTTCTAAATCTTTCTTGCAACTCCTCCTGAAACCTACTATAATTCTATAACCCCCCTCCCCCCACCCAAAACACCCACACACACACCCCAACACACACACACCCCAACACACACACACACAATGTATTTGCACAATGTAACCATAGATCGTCCAATTCTATATTGGTGACTAGAGAACCTGATCCACATAAAAGAGGATTTACCTCTTGTAATTAGAATTAGTGTAGTTAAATATTATTTAGACATATATGTAAAGCAGATACACCATCTTTTAGTTTGAATTTTAAATTTTATTAGGAGTATATGATTTACTTCTTTGACTTTCAGTCGAGTTGGGACATCAGCTATGCGTATCTTTCATTAGTTTTGTACAAAAGATATGCGAACCAAATTTCTCATAGTTGAATCAAATATTCATAGGTTTAGTCAGTGATTAGTCAGTGATGTATTCTCCCTTGTCTTTCAGCACTTTTCTCTGATTTACTCAGTCAGTTCTTTCTTGTTGGCAGTCAATTGTAATATTACTCGGTCAGATCTTCTGGGGTTTCCACTTATGCTCCATAGTCAAACCCAGTTTGATTTAAAAAAAAAAACTTAAAATGATCGTGAGGATAATAAGTAACATTGGATTTTGATGCTAAATCATTAAATTTGATTTATAATCTAAAATAATGGGTGTGAAAGCTGTTATTGTGAACAAATTATGTCATACACTTTCTCAATTCTATATCTCAATTTATTGTAAAGGTAAAGCCTTCTTATAGAAGTCTTTTATAGATGACAAGTGCTATATAGTATATCCGTCACTAGGAAACCATCATGAACATTCTTCCTTTTTTTTATTCTTTGGCTCCATATCATTACATTATGTATTATCTTTTCTCACAGGCAGAAGCCATGGTGGTTGAATGGAAGGAGTATCTTTGGGATGTTCGAGAAGAGAGAGCTGCTTTATGGGGCCATTGCCAAACTCTTTTCCTTAGATATTCTTTTCCTCCATTGAAGGTCCTTGTCTTAAACGTTTCACACATTTTCTATCGAAGACTTTATTGAAACTGGTATATTTTGCACTACCCATGCAGGCAGGATTATTTTTCCTCAGACATGCTGAGGCAATTGAGAAAGAGATTCCGGCAAGAGAACTACATGAAATGCTCCTACTTTCACTTCAGTGGTTAAGTGGCACCATGACTAAATCTCCCCCGTAAGATGTTTTGTGATGTAATTCGTGTCCACTGTGTGTGCATGTGTGTGTGTGCGTGTTTTTTTTTCCTCAGAATTTTTCTCTTAGCAGCTATATGCTTTTGTTTGTTTCCTTCAGTGTTTATCCTCTACATCTTCTACGGGAGATTGAGACTAGAGTATGGCTCTTGGCTGTGGAATCAGAAGTTCAGTCCAAGCCTGAAGGTGACCTTATCTTAGCAAACTCTATCCTTAATATGGTAACTGGAACTAGTGCCAGCATTATAGAACAGACTGCAAATGTTATTGCAAAAATGGATGCTCATATAAATACTACGCGGTTAAGAGCTTCTGAAAGAAATGGAACGAGAGAGAATAACCTGCCTCATAGCCGGCACTTGCAGTTTGGTGATTCTCATGGTTCAGTTACAACAGCAAGCAGTACAAGAACAAAACGAAGGTCCAAAACCTATTTGCAAATAAGACGACCTACGGAAACTATAGAAAATAGTAACGATTCTGATGATAACCTCAATTCTCCTAACAATATTTTGAGCAGTGCAGAAGTGTCAAAAAATACACAGATACCAGAAGAAAATATGCAGATTGAAGCATCGGTTTCTGGATGGGAGGAAAAAGTGAGGCCTGCAGAAGTGGAGAGGGCTATTCTTTCTCTATTAGAGTTCGGACAGATGACAGCTGCTAAACAGCTCCAACTTAAGCTGTCCCCATCTTACGTGCCACCGGAGCTTGTTTTTGTTGATGCTGCTTTAAAGGTTGCTGATCTTTCATCTCCCAATAGTAGTGGAGAAATAAATTTATCAGAGCTGGATCGTGAAGTTCGTTCAGTTGTCCAATCACTCCCTGCAGTGAACAAAGATCATGCTGATTTGCTGCAGGTTTGTTCATTTCACTGTCATAACTATTTTATACATTTTTAATTGCATAAAATGAGTTGTACGTGCTTTATGGAAATTTATTGTTTTTCGTAATACAAGATTTCCTGTTCATGTTTCATATCCATATTTTGGTGGTTTCTGACATAATTTTCAGTTACCTTATGTTTTGAACCTCTTGTCTTTAGTCTTATCACTAATCGCTGAACATAGGTCGTGAGATTGTTTCAGCTGAACTGAATTTTATACTGCTTGAACCAAATTACAGGTTTTGGAGTCTTTAGCTGCAAAGTGTAGTCAAGGTTGTGGGCATGGACTTTGTTGGAGGATTATATCAGTTGTTAAGGCTGCAAAAGTATTGGGCCTCACATTTGTTGAAGCATTTGAGAAACGACCTATTGAATTGCTACAATTACTTTCTCTCAAAGCACAGGAGTCTCTTGAGGAAGCCAAACTCTTGGTGCAGACTCATGTCATGTCTGCACCAAGCATTGCACGAATACTCGCAGAGTCTTTTCTGAAGGCATGTTTACTGCATCTTCCCCAATTAAAATAATAACAACCAAGCTCTTTCCAATCTGAACATGATTCACTATTGTAAACTGTGATGTTTAGTTTCTGTTTTAAACTTTTGCTATGCCTGATGACCAGGGTCTCTTGGCTGCACATCGTGGGGGATACATGGATTCTCAGAGGGAGGAAGGGCCTGCCCCACTTTTATGGAGGTTCTCTGACTTCTTGAAGTGGGCAGAACTCTGTCCTTCAGAACCAGAAATTGGTCATGCTCTGATGCGCTTAGTGATGACAGGGCAAGAAATACCACATGCCTGTGAGGTATTAGATTCTCTCTCTACAGTAGAATGATTTATATATGCTTCTACTTTATTTCTTTGAGCAGAAGCTTTCCAGTATGAGATTAGGGGTTTAATACCATATGCATATATACATATTCATGTGCATAACCTGTGTATTATATAGGTCGTGCGTGTGTGCTTCAGATGTTGCTTGCAAAATCATTCTTAAAACATACAAAAGAATATGCAAATCGTAGGTGTTTTGATTTATGTGCATAGCAAGATTATCCACTTGAGTTGTTAAAAGATAGTTCCTTCAAAGTTCAAACTCTTTCTTACTTTATGAGTTGTACCTATGAATTTATTCAGGTGTATATATGCTTGGGCCACCTTACCCTACTACATTGTCCTTTTTTTCCCAACCTTTTTCCTTATGTTTTTCTCTTCGTTTATTTTCATGTAGTTTTTTTTGTTTCTAATACCTTTGTCATCTTCGGCTTTATGGTATAACTTGTCATTTATGATGAGTAACTGAAGAGGCCAAATAGGGTTGTCTCATGGTTGTGGATATATAAAGGGCAATCAGGATAGACAAGAGTTATAAATAATTGCATAGTTTGAACAATGTTGTAGAGTGGGACAGAATAATCCCATGTTACGATATGTATATAGGCTCATTAAAGAGTTATGTTAAGAGTACATTATATAGCTTGTTCGGCTGGTTGAAGATCAGTTTCAACAGATTATATGCTTATACTTGCCCAGTTTGAAACATGATGCACTCTTAGGCTGTTAGCAAAAAGGATATTTCCTAATACATTATTCTTTTATGGTCATGCAATTTATTTCTGATGCAGTGGCACTTTTAGCTGTCAGAAGAGAACAGGTTGGTGCAGTGTTTTAATTGATTGAAACAATTATTTGTGCCTATCTCAGGTTGAACTTCTAATTCTTTCTCACCATTTCTATAAATCCTCGGCCTGCCTTGATGGAGTTGATGTTCTCGTCACCCTTGCAGCAAACAGGGTAGAATCTTATGTGTCAGAAGGAGATTTCTCTTGTTTGGCTCGCTTGATAACTGGTGTTAGCAATTTCCATGCTTTGAACTTCATTCTTAATATTCTTATAGAAAATGGTCAACTGGATCTCCTACTTCAGAAGTATTCTACTGCTGACACTGGTTCTGCCACATCTGAAGCAGTCAGAGGATTCCGACTGTCTGTTCTCACATCATTGAAGCTTTTTAACCCTCATGACCTTGATGCATTTGCTATGGTATGTGATATTGTTTCCCTTTCTTCCAAATCAACTGCCCTAATTTTCAAATGCAATTCATACCATTTTGTCTTTTTGTCATGCTTTAAATTATCAAAATCTTTGCAGGCTTTGTATGACTGGCATTAAAAAAAATTCTTTTGGAGTGCATTTGGGATGCATATCCTTTGGTTTTGCACCTATTTGCTTTTGGCTAAGAATCCTTGGGATTATATGACTCTTAGAAGTTCGTGTGCATGCCACATTAACTCCTACATAAGTTATTTAACTCTGTCATAAAAGTACTTCACAACTTTATAGGCAAGAGAAATTTTATTTTAAGATTAAAAAATGAAGGCCCAATCCTAATTGAAAGTGGTGAGCCGCTTTTTGAATTGTAATCATTGGAATCTTCTCCAAAACTTGATGGTGAAAAAGTAATTCCATTGTATTTATCAAATCCGTTTAAGAAATAGACTCTACGAGGGTGTTATTTGTTCCGGATTGCTGATTTAGAATCGGTCAATTGTCCAGGAACTTGACATTCTTGGATTGGGACTTGGACTCAGATTTTATGGTTAGAGCTCCGGACTTTTGGATTAGATTTTGATTTTTGTGAGTAGAATTCTTAAACTTTTGGTTTGGATTATTGAACCTTTGCTTTGGTTTCGTAGATTGAGGGTCGGATTCTCAGACTAATTTTTAGATTCGTGGATTAGTTGCATTAGGAGTTACAAATTAAGTTATTATGTTTAATTATTAACAAAAAAGAACATTAATTTGAAAAACCACCATCATTTCGATTAACGGATGACAACAACAAAACCGAATGCATCTTACAATCCATTTAAACAATTCAACCAAATGTATATGTAATATTAAATATTTAAAATATTTATATATTCAAGAAATGTTAAATAATAAACATATCTAATTTAATATTAAATATAAAATATATTAAGTGATTAAATGGTATTAAATATATTTCATTTTAAATGAATGAAATAAATTTATAGAAGTTGATTAAAAATATTTTAAAATTAAATGCACTCAAAATTTATAGAAGTTGATTAAAAATATTTTAAAATTAAATGCACTCAATGTTAATATATAAATAAATTAGAAATATGGAATATTTTAAAATTAAATATATTTAATTTGAAATATATTAAATATTTAAATAAGTAAAAAGAATAGGAGAGAGAAAATCCATAGTGTAAGATCATAATCCATCAAATTTAACTTGGAGTTTCTGTTGAAAATTTCTCATTAAAAACTATAGAGTTGGAATGGAGTGTGGATTTTGAAATAATAACGATCCCAGACAACCAATAACACCTTAAATTCAAATCCAAATCCTAGTCCTAAACCGATAACACGTTAAATTTAAATCCAAATCCTAGTCCTAAACCAATAACACATTAAATTCAAATCCGAATCCTAGTCCTAAACCAATAAC